>JAOTQP010000856.1:876714-893484 GCA_026413545.1 Cichladusa arquata
TATGGTTATATTTAGAGGGGAATCTTAGGTATCAGGTGTTCTGGGAAGTCTGTGCCTCTCAAGTACCTCAGCCCATGAGGAGAGGGAAATGTGGATGGGAAATTGGGATAAAAAGGAGGCTCCATTCTCCAAAAATTGGAGAGATCCCAGAGGAATGTCCCACAACCTCTCCCTTTATTTGAATAAAGTACAAGGAACCCTCTGTCTCCTTTTTGGACATAAAGCTGTTGTTTGTGGATTAATTTTCCTGACAATTCCAACAGCAGACTTGGGAAATCCATGAGTAGTTACCAGCCTAACTCCCAGTTACCCTCCCTGCTGTTTACACTACATGCAATGTAACACTGGAAATGTGACAAATCCATAGTATTAATTACTATTAATACTGGCAGAATAAGTCAGGGTAATTTATTCTTTATAGAAACATCTAAATATTTTTAACATGCTTAAATATCACAGCCAAAAGGACATTCATGAGGTAGCAGGTTTTCACACACCAGTGTTTGTGTGACTTGTTGAACACAAATAAATACATTTAATTTATAAAATGCTTCTGTAGGTCACCTTTTAGACTGGTGTGTTTTCAAACACTTGGATACATGCAAAAATTCAATTCTCTTTAATTAACCATCTGTTCAGTCTCCTGCTCTTCATGACGTAGCTGCTGAGAAAACCAGTTTCACAAGCTAGCTGAAATTTTAGTAAATAATACATAGCTTTTAGAAATTATTATTTCCCTGAAAACAGAGGTCACATATCACAGTCCACCTGTTGTTAATGGTATCATTAATAATAACAAACACCTGACCCAAATCCAAACCAAAGCAAGTCGTACCTGGATGATTTTTGAGAGTTCATCGAAGGAGTTCTTGCAGTCCCCACAGTACTCCTGGGCTAACTGCAGGATGTACCTGTTCACACTGGCTGAGGTAGAACTGATCCCTCCACTGCTGCCCGACTCATCCTGCAACAGGGGAAAGCAAAGAGCAATCCCAAATGGAGGCTCCACACAAAAATACCAACTGCAGAGCAGCACCTGAGGCAAGGGCTGCCTTGGGCAGAGCCAAGGCCAGTCTGTCCCAGCCTGGAGTCTGTGCAAGCCCCACCTGGCCCTCCTCACCTGGGGCTTTTCAGGGGCTGCCTCGTTCACTTTGCACAGGAGGTTCTCCAGCTGTGGCCGGTGTCCCATCAGCTGGTGATACACCCTGTCAGCCTTGTCCAGCAGAGTGTTGATGTTGGTCACTGCCTACAAAGGGAAAAGGAAACTCTTATTTCATATGCAGAACTACAACCAGCAAGCTCCAAGTCTTCTCCTCTGCCTTTCTTTGGGGAGGAGGGGGAATCACTAAATGCTGACCCTGCTGGCTGGTTCTGCCCTGAGAAGCACTCTGAGCACACCCTGTGACACTGCACTGTGCACACTGATCCTCTGGGACAGGACACAGTGCAGAGGGCTCTTCATTAGCAGGGTGAGATGGGAAGCAAACAGAACAACTCAAATCCATCCCCATTCTACAGCAAGGCAAAGAGATGCAGCCAGTTCCTAAGTGAGGCACCGAACGATGTCTTTGTCTGGTGGAGCAGGACACAAACCCAGAATGCATCAGTCAGTGAGGAGCCTTGAAGGAGCACTGATTTTGACAGGGGATGGACCTGCTGTGCCCACAGTGGCCCAGAGCTCCATTATCTCCTCCTGCCCTGCTGCCAGCCTCACCTTCTTGCGATCCTCCTCGTTCTCGATGGGGTCCACGGCGCAGCAGGGCTTGGCGTAGAGCATGAAGTCGAAGCGGGCGTATTTACAGAAACCACAGGCATTGCACAGGAAGGGATCCTTCTCATCATAATTGATGGACCTGAAAGGCAAGGCAGCAGCTCAAAACCTGCAGCTCAAAGCAACTGAGGCAATGAAACAGCCTGAAGGGACTCAGGTAAAAGAGGTGGGTGACTCTTAAAACATCTCGGTGACCAGACTGCCCTGGGGAAGGGAAATACTTGAGAATCAAAACCTACAGATCAGGCAACAAAGAAAGTCCTTACAGCAGTGCCACATTCTGGTTGGAAAAAGCAGAAACAGAAATTGCTCCTAACAATTCTACTTTAATGACAGTAATTCCCAGTAGAAAGCCAGGCTGGAGCACTGTGTCCTTCAGGAGAACACAGATAAAGGAACTGCTCTGGTGTGTAGGGTCTGGGCTTTGCAGTGGGACTGACTGCAGCACTTATCCCCACTGCAGACCAGGGTAGCAGACACAACTGATTTATAGCTCCCAGAACTCCAGAAGGAATGTGGAAACCTTTCCACATATCAGCAATCACTAGGAAAGAGCCTGCTAAACACCTCGGATCCCATGAGAATTAGAGAGGAATATGGGACAACAATAGGGAAAAGAGACATCAGATAAGGAGACAAAAGTGACAAAAGAGAAGGATTTCTAAGGCTGTAGTGGAAGTGTGAATAGCACACAGTAAATTACCCCTGAGCCTGCTCTGAATGAGGCAGCACAACAAAAGCCATGAATTGAACTGTGTGTCCAGCCCCAGCCAGGGATCCTTGCAGCCCTGCAATCCCCCAGCTGAACTCCAGCTTCCAGCCCAGGCAGGCCAAAAGTAACCTGCTCCGGGGAATTCTGTGCTGTGAACTTCCAGGGCTTGATGTGAAACTTCATCTGGCTGAGAACTGTGCTCCCAGGCTCCCTTTGTTAGGCTGCATTACATTAAATCCCTGTAAGCCTGTTTTATACTTCCCCACTAATTTGATTGTGTGCTTGTATTAACCAGAATGGGGGATTTATGTGGCAGGGGGTGTGGGGCACCCAGGAGGGCTCTGGGGGACACACACACACCTGCACTTGTGGCACTGCTGCATGCTCTGGGGACACTGGGGACACACAGTGACACTGGTACATGTTGTGGGGACACCCAGTGACACTCTGGGGACACACACACACACCTGCACTTGTGGCACTGCTGCACGCCCTGGGGACACTGGGGACACACACTGACTCTGGTGCATGTTCTAGGGACACACAGTGACACCCACAGACCTGCACTTATGGCACTGCTACATGCTCTGGGGACACTGGGGACACCCTGGGGACACACACACACACCTGTACTTGAGGCACTGGTGGATGTTCTGGGGACACACACAGTGACACGAACAGACCTGCACTTGTGGCACTGGCAGACATTCTGGGTATGCACACAGTGACTCTGGGGACACACCCCCTGACCTTCATTTGTGGCACTGGTAGATGCTCTGGGGACACACACACCTGCACTCGTGGCACTGCTGCACGCTCTGGGGACACTGGGGACATTGGGGACACAATGACCTGCACTTGTGGCACTGGCAGACGTTCTGGGGACTCTAGGGACACACACAGTGACACTCCTGACCTGCACTTGTGGCATTGGTAGATGCTCTGGGGACACACACACCTGCAGTCGTGGCACTGCTGCACGCTCTGGGGACACTGGGGACACACACAGTGACACTGGTGACACACAGTGACATTGGCAATACCTGCACTTGTGGCACTGGTAGACGTTCTCGCCGCAGTTGCCGCACACGCCGGGGTTGGCGGGCACCGAGGCGCTGCAGCGCGGGCACTGCAGGGTCTCTGTGGACGCCTGGTAGTTCTCGTAGAAGTCGGCGAACTCGATCATCAGGTTGGAGGCCACGATGGGCAGGGGCAGGTCGATCTTCACCTCCGTCTGCCCCGGCGTCAGCTGCACCTTCTTGGCCTTGTGCCAGCGCGCCGGCCTGGGCAGGGACAGGGGCAGGAAGGGAAGAAAAGGAAAGGAAAGGAAAGAAAAGGAAGGTTCTCCAGAGGGAAGTTCCCTCCCCGCCCACGGGTGAGGAGAAGCCAAATGCGACCGTCTCGGCTCCAAATCTCCTTTAACTGGGATGAATGGAGAGCAGTTCTAGGATTCGTTTCCTTAGCTTCTGTATTGACATGATATGTAGCCAGAAATACATTTTAAGCCTTTATCCTCTTCATAGAGAGAGACTGTTTGGGATTAAAGAGCTGTTGATGCCTCATGGAAAAACTTTAATTCTACAGACATTTTCTAGGGATTTTCACCTCCATTTTTTTATTAGTAAGGACATTTGCATGAAAACAGGATATTTATTTCTTAAAGATCTCATCTGCTCCCACTGCTTATTCTCAACCTGAAGTCAGAATCCTCTCTTTGTGACATCATAATCCTCTCCACAGCAGCCACTTGTGATGTCACAGAGGATTAAGACTTCAAATAAGCAATAAGCGGCGGGCACAGATTAATCCCTAAGCCAGAGAGATCTGATTCTGGTGAGAACATCTCAAGAAGTAAGAAGGGGAAGCACATAAGCAGGACTGGCTCCAGACTGAGCAGTGTGTTGAAAAGGAGCCATTTCTGGTAGGTAAAGCAGAGCTCAGAGTGAGACCATCCAACTTCTAATTTTAATTCTACTCTGTGGCTTCAAACAAACAATGTTAATGCTTTCAGCATTCCTGGACATGCTGCAAAGTCCAAATCCCTTTTGGAGTCAAACTAGCCATGAAGTGCTCTCAGTATTACTACTGGTTCCCACACAATTAAATCAGGTGCTTAAAAGCGAGCCTAGACAAAGTTGGAATCCACAAATTTTGTAGAGATTTTTCAAGCTTCAGAGAAAATCTGGATCTTTGCTTCAACAATTGTAGGGGATTCAGAACAATCCCACCCAATGTGGGCTGAGAGTGATGAGTAATAAGGAGGAACCTTGGGGTTAAACAAGAAGCCAAGGGAACGAATCAAATTCAGAGATTGCACAGGAAACTTGATGGACATACTTGTTCTTCAGCTCCACGATGGCCTGCACGGTCCTGTTGTTGTAGTAGAGGTTGATGGTTCGCACCATCTTGGTTCTTTTCAGGTCTCCAATCTTCACTGTCACCTTGCTGATGGTGTGGCTGCCAATGAGCTTCACCACCTGCTGCGTGGTCGTGTAGCGCGTGTCCACTTTGATGGACGAGAGCTTGATGTACTGGGGAGACAAACCAGGGACACACTGCCTGACTGAGGGCACCCCAAAACCTCAGGGACACAGAAAACCACACCTGTCATGGTTTGGGATCCCTGATGTACTGGGGAGACAAACCAGGGACACACTGCCTGTCTGGGGGCACCCCAAAACCTCAGGGACACAGAAAAACACACCTGTCATGGTCTGGGATCCCTGATGTACTGGGGAGACAAACCAGGGACACACTGCCTGACTGAGGGCATCCCAAAACCTCAGGGACACAGGACACCACACCTGGCACAGGTTGGGATCCTTGATGGACTGGGGAGACAAACCAGGGGCACACTGCCTGTCTGGGGGCACCCCAAAACCTCAGGGACACAGGACACCACACCTGTCACAGGTTGGGATCCCCACCACTGGAAAGGATTTAGTATCAGCAGTTGCTGCTGGTGCCATGCAGAGCAGCTGGAGCTGTGCCAGGGCAGGGTCAGGCAGACACCAGGAAAGGTTCTTCCCCCAGAGGGTGCTGGGCACTGCCCAGGCTCCCCAGGGAATAGGCACAGCCCTGAGGCTGCCAGAGCTCCAGGAGCATTTGGACACCACTCCCAGGGATGCCCAGGGTGGGATTGGTGGGATGTCCTGTGCAGAGCCAGGGGTTGGATTTGATCCTTGTGGGCCCTTTCCACCTCAGGATATTCCATGACTGTGATTCCAGGGTTACTTACACAGAAGGGCACCTCAGGGTTGTTGCAGACAAGGCAAGGATCACTCTCCAGGTAGTAGCCATCAAATTCCACCAGCCCAGACAATGTGCTGGAATGAGGGAACAACACTGACACATGGGCCTGGGCATTTGCTGCTTTAAACCCAGGCCATTCAACCAGAATCCCTTGAATTTTCCCCAATTCCAATGTGAAACAGAACTGTTACAATACAAATCACACTGGAAATAACAGCTTTTAAATAAGCTGCACTTTTATCTTAATTATCAGTGACTGAGGTGAGACCAAGAACACAACACTTAAAACCACAAATTTCTATTCTCCAGCTGGGCCTAAGGTTTTATAACATTTACTGACAGTGCAAGCAGAAGAGCTCAAGCCAAGCTCTGCTGGTAGGGCTCATGTCAGGTTTGCATGTGGCAGAAAGGATTCTGCTGCTCTCCCAAGCCCATCCCCACCAGCACCCCACCAGCAGAGCTGGGTACACCCCAGGGATGGAGCTCAGCTGGAAAGCCCTTCAGAGACATGGATCAAAGGCAGAAGTGACTCACTTGTAAATGTTGGAGTTGGGGTGGTTGGTGAGAATGTGGTTTTGAGTCCGGAGGATCTCCACGGCCTTTTGGGAATATTCCTTCAGCTGAAACACAACCAGGAGAAGACAGCCCTCAAAACAACGTTTTTATTGCTACACAGACACAAATACCCCTCATCTTGTGGTGCTCCAGGTCCTCAAGAAGAGGCACACACCACACCCACAGGAATTTATGTGTTTAAATCCTTACCCAGGACTGTAATTGATCCTAAAATTTGAGATTTACACAGTAAGTGCTGTTTGTCAGTCAATCCCTGCAAATGCCTGCCAAAATTTGTATTTGTAGTCCCACTCTTTAAACATACTCATGCAAGTATAATGGGTCTGAATTATTTGTTCTCAATCCCACAGATCTCCTAGAAGAGGCCACCACTTCCTTTGTTCAAGAATGATGGCTACAAAAGATTTATAGGAGTTGCAACATCAAAAATCTATAAACTGGAGTGCCAGATCCACAAAAGCCTGCAGTGGGAATGAAGTATTTTTCTCAAGAAATAAAAAACTCATCAGCACAATTTCACCCCTAAAACAGTACAACAGAATTCCACACTTCCAAATTTTTTAAGGATCCTGCTTTCTTTTACATTAAAGTTCTAGAACACAAAAAATTTCCACCAGAAGCTCTTCTGACAGAAAATCTGTCCCAGCTGTATTATAAATGAGCACCTGGGATGCTGTACCTCCCTTATGGGATGTCACTGTACCTTTTTCTCAGTCTGCTGTGTTTTCAGGGAGAAGTATCCCAGGAGATCTACAAACTGGGCAGCCTTTCTCCCATAGGCTGGAAGTTCTGGCCAGATGGACCACATGAGATCCAGCAGTAACTCCTGCTGGGACTTGTTGGAGTTCCTGTTGAGAGGATTACACACAATCAGGGTTCTGAAGATGGCACAGATCTTGTGCAGAAGGAGAACATGAGCTCCAGTCCACCAAACTGAGAAACCATCTTGCAGAGTTCACAGAGCTAAATCCCAGCATCCCTTGAACCCAGCTGTTTTCCAGCACTCCAAAACAAAAGCAGCTGTCCTGCAACAACTGAACAGAGCTCTGAAGGAGCCCAGCCCCTAAAGTGCTCCTTTCCCCACACAACTCCCAACTTTTCACAGTGTGAGTTTGGATCTGCCTCAGAAATTCACTTTGCCCACAAACCTGCTCCTGGTCATGACAGAAGTCAGACTTTGCAGACAGAAATAAAATGCTCATTGCAGGTGGCAACTGAGATTGATCATGGCTAAGTCACAACTTCCACCTCCAGCCCCAGTAACTGCAAACCAGTGAGGGCAATTCCAGGGGGGGCAGCACCTGCAGGCTGCAGCACCCTTCAGGGAGGCTCTGGCAGTGGCCCAGCCCCAGGCTCACCTGTAGATGTGCAGGGCCAGGCAGTGGGCCTGCCACCTCACTGAGGAGGAGTTGGACTCCAGCAGGAAGCAGCGCAGGAACTGGATGAGGGTCTCCTTGTCAGCAAACTTGTTCAGCTGGTTCACCAGGGCTGTACACAGCTGGTCCTCCTGACTGCCTGAACCCTCACCTAGGGACACAGGGAGAGCTTAGGGACAAGATAAATGCAGCACCTCACAAGCAGGCCACTCTCCAGTTTCAAAGAGTCAGGATAATGGGGACAAATTACCATGTTTCAGGGAACAAGAAAGTTTAACAGTCATTTATTTTCCCAAAATATAACCCAGTTATATTTTTTGTATCTCCTGACCAACAGGAAAAAAACTGCAGGAAAACTTGCCAGTGAGGACGTGAGAAATGTGCTACACATCCTGATAAAAAGAAAAGGATTGACCATGAGGCAATGAAAAGGCTCACAGGGAACCATCTGATGGTGAAAGCCAAAGCGGCTCCTTGAAGAAAAGCCAAGAGAGAATTTATGCCCGTGACTTTTATAGGGAAGCTTAATTACTTTCCCAGGACTGTGGATATTCATTAAGCAGCAGCCCTGGCTCCAGCAGAGCTTCCAAGGCAGCCAGAGGAAACAAGTCTGAACACAATCACTGCAGAGCAGAGCTAACTGGGTGTGCATCCCCAGGATTTGTTTTAATCCTCATGAGCATTTCAGCCTCCTACAACCCAGGACAGGCAAGTTAGGTGGAAGCTGCTTCATCACTAGATTAGGTAACACCATTAGACAACTTCAAACCCACTCAAAGCAATAAACACACAGAGGTTTGGGATGTCCCCAGCACGTGATTTCAACCCAACTCTTAGGACACACTGCTTCACCTTAGTCCCACCTACACATGGGAAAACTGTTTCTCTCTCCTGATAGTGGCTCTGGCTGCCCTTGCCACGAGCCATGACCCTTTCCCAACAGATTTATCTGGGATTTATCATCCAGTTCTTTCTAAACAGAGTAAGAGAGGCTGTGAGGAGCAGAACTGCTCCCTAAAATCACAGGACAAGGCCCAGCTGCCCCTCACCCTCTCGCTCCTTCTCCTTTTCCTCCTTCTTGCTCTTTTTGGTGGAGGATTTGCTCTGTGCTGCTGCCTGCCCAGAGCCTGATGCTGCAGGAGCAGAGGTGGAAGAGCTGCTCGAAGCTCCAGAGGATGAAGCCACAGACAGCACTTTGCTGCCACACAGAGCACAAGACAGCAGCTGCAGGAGAACTGGGGATACTCCTTCGTCTACCAGGAAGCTGACTTGGAGCAGGAAATAGAGAACCGCTGTGGAGGGAAGGAGAAAATGTTTGAATCACACAATCATGGAATATCCTGAGCTGGAAAAGGCTCACAGGGATTGAATCCAACCCTGGCTCTGCACAGACACCCCAACAATCCCACCCTGTCCAAACACTCCTGGAGCTCTGGCAGCCCTGGGGCTGTGCCCATTCCCTGGGGAGCCTGGGCAGTGCCAGCACCCTCTGGGGGAAGAACCTTTCCCTGATACCCAACCTACACCTGCCCTGACTAAACCAGCTCCATGCCACTAAAGCCTGAATTAAATACTCATCCAACCTAAAGCAAAAGCCTTTGTACACAAGAACCAAACTCCCAGAACTGTCCTGTCCCTGCAGCACAGAAGCCCAGCACTGGGGTACACCAGGTACAGTGGCTCATCCCAAATGACTCTCTGGGACAACGGCAGCACAAGCAAGAGAACACAGATCTCCTGTTCCTCTAAGTTATCCATTACATCATATTTTGTTCTTTAGCCAAGGAGCAGATGCAATTAGGGCACTGGGATAATTAGTACTGGAAGCAGTTCAGTCCTATCAAAACCCTCAGCTGTGTCTCCCCTTCTCTGCTGAGCTTCCCCATCCAAGATCCCAACCTCAACACCACTGCTCCCCCAAACCCTGCAGAGACACAACTCACAGTCATCCTTGATGCAGAATTTCTGCCAGTTCACTGTTCTCTGCGTGGCAATCTCTGCACAAGCCTTTAAATGTTCCATCTGCAGGCACAAAGGGATGGGATCAGAGAGCACATCAGCACTGCTGGCACACCAGTGGCACTCCAAGGCCCTGTGCCTGCCCATCCCTTACCAGGGAGATGAGGGTGTCGTACTGCAGGGCAGAGCCCGAGCTGGCAGTCACCACGCTGGCCCTGAGGAAGATGCCCTGCTCCTCCAGCAGCTTCTTGATGCCCCTGACGTGCGAGTCCAGCGTGTGCAGGTCGCGCAGCTGCCGGTACTTGTCCTTGGAGCCGCAGATGAACAGCAGCAGCTTGCGCACCTGCCGGCGCACGAACGGCGTCTGCTGGATCATCAGGTACTGCAGGGACAGGGCAGCCACTGTCAGCTCACCAGGGCCACAGGGGCTGGCAAAAAGGAGAGTTTTCTTCCAAAAACAAAACTGATGGCAAATGTGTTCACCCAGCTTTAAGTCCCAGGCAGAAGAAACACTGCACAGCAACACTGCACAGCAACACTGCAGCACTTACTGGAAACCATCCCTTGTCATCTCCAACCTCAAATAAACACCTAACCAAGGCTAATTAAGAAACCCTAACTCAGCCTTGTGTAAATGTAAGATAACTTGTTATGTAAAGTAGGAAGCAAACTGAGAAGACAAACTCTAAATATCTTCCTGATTTCTTTTTTAAGGCCCAAGTACCAACAGCTGAGCATGTTGATACATTTTTCCATCTCACAGTAGGTTTTCTCTCTAAGCTTTGTGGCAGCAACCAATTAATTCCAAGAAATACTAGCAACCTCAATTTCATGTATATTTTCCTACAGATTCCTGTTCAACAGCAACACACAAAGCCAAGAGCTCACCTTCTTACAAGGGAATTAAAAATACAAGATGGAGCTGAGATCAGCTCTGCAAAAGCTCATCTCTCCCATGAAAGAAACCACTACTGGAGTCTTCTTGTGGAAATCTGCAGGTGTATCATATTCCTGCTTACCTCAGACAAAAAGTAGAACCAGGAGTGATCAAAGATGGGTGGGGGGATGCGGGAGTTTGTGTCTGCAATCTTCTTGATCTGGTAGGGCAGGCGCAGCACCATCTCTGTCAGGAGCTGAGTGTAGGCCTCAAAAACATCTGCAGCATGACCCTGGCAGCAAGAGAAATCCCTCAGGCTCTGAGCACACCCAGTGTGGTGTCACAAAGAATGACAGGGTGCTTTTGCTGATTTTTTAAAAACAAGGGACTTCTGCCTCTTTGCAGCCCAAATGATGAACAAAAACCTGCACAAGGCCTTGAACTGGATGGCAGCTGTGAAGATGCACTAAGCTAGTCTGGAGTAATGAAGCAGTTCAACTTAGGAGCTTTCAACTTAGGAGACATTCTTACATTTAATCAGGCTTTTTGCACTGCACCTGTACAAACACCGAACCATGGCATAATGGCACCACATTGGGAATTACTGTGGAAATTCCCATCCACCCTTCCACTTCCTTGGCACACTAAGTTCAGGAATTCTGCCTGCCAAGCACAGGGAGTCACAGGCTGGAGCAGCTTCCCTTTCAGGATGATTAACAACTCCTCCAGGAACAGTGGCAGCAGCTCCACACAGCTCCTGGGTTAGGAGTGCACCCAAGGATGGTGAGCTGGGCTGGCCTGTGAGAACCCAGAGCACTCCCACTTGGAACTTTGTACTAGAAGATGGATTTTGGTTGCTTTTTAAGGGCAGGGCTGTTTTCCCAGCTGTGAGCTGGCTCTGCAGAGCTCCCAGCACAGGGCAGCACTCACCTTCACATACTGGCGGAGGAAGAAGGGGCTCATGTCGGGGGGAGAGGAGGTGGTGTGAGGCTTCAGCAGCTGGCTGGTGGCCACAGGCTCCTCATCATTCTGCTGGCTCTTCCAGTACTCCAGCAGGGACTTGAGCACGTGCAGACAGTAATCAACAGCACCAGAGCTCAGCAGGGCAGCTGCTGTGGCACTGGAGATCAGGGAGGAAGCCTGGAACAGAGGGAAGGAGCTGGATCAGGAACACACCTGGGAGTGTGGAGAGCTGGGGCAGCCCTGAGCACCTGCTGACAACGTGGGCAAGAGAGCAGGTTTGAATGAAACTTTGCAGGCAGCTTTTAAGTTTGGGGTTTGTTTGAGGTTGGGGTTTTTTTGGGTTTTTTTGTGTTTATGAAAAGCAACTCAAATATTTACAGAGACTCTTTTGAACAAGTGCTTAGTAAAGGAAAACAAATAAAATCTCCTCTTAAGTCTAATCTCCCCTCGACACATGTGCCAGAGGCCACTCTGCTGTGGATTAAACGACTAGGGCTTTTTTCCCTTCCTTTTTTTTTTTACATTTTTTAAAGTTGGGATTTCTATTTGTTTATCTGGGATTTGGCCAGCTGGGTGTGAATCCTGGTAGAGAAAGAGTCCTTGTTGCAGCTGCCGCTCACACACTCTGCTCCACCCAGGTATTGCTCCACCTGCATTCTGCAGGACGAGGAGCTTTGATTTCTGTGGGAAGCTCAAGTGAGTAACAAAGGCTGGAGAAAAAGCTACTGTAAATAAAACTATTAAAGCAGCCCTGTAAATCCAAACAAACCCCACAGCTCATAAGCTCATTAAAATTTGATGCAGTTCAGACTAAATTTTTTAACCTCTATGCTTTTTTATTAATCTCCTTCCCACCACACATACTGCTTTTTATGCCTTATTACTGTACCTTTTAGCAACAAATATCTAAGGAATCCTCTTAGCGACTTTTACGTTGACACAGCAGCATATTGCTTTCCAATAATCACATTACAAATCCTCTTTAACCCCTTCAGCACTGGTGAGATGCAAGGGAAAAATCTGCCAGACGGTTTTAAGTAACATCATTAATGTGCTGCCCTGAGCTCAGTCTGGAGCTGTGCACAAAGCAAGAGCATCCAATTGTCTTTACACGGCTGCTTCCTCCAGCCCCAGTTTCAAAACTCCTTTTCCACTTGAGTTCAGTAACATTACAGGTTCCCTATAAATTTTTCCAAAGCTCTTTTTCAAGGATTTTTCAGTTTTGTACCTGTTATTTCAGTTAGCAGCTTTTAGATTGTCTTTGATGAACAAAAGCCCCTCAAGCACATCATGGAATCCCAGAATGGTTTGGGTTGGAAGGGACCTTAAAGTCCATCCCATTCCACCTCTTGCCATGGGCAGGGACAGCTTCCACTATCTCAGGCTGCTCCAAGCCCTGTCCAACTGGCCTTGGACACTTCCAGGGATCAGGGGCAGCCACAGCTTCTCTGGGCAATTTCTTCCCAGTATCTGACCCATTCCCCCTTGTCCTGTCACTCCAGCTCCTGATGAACAGTTCCTCTCTGGCTCCCCTGTACCCCCTTCAGACCCTGGAAAGTGTTGTGGGGTCTCCACACAACCACCTCCTCTCCAGGCTGAACATTCCCAACTCCCCCAGCCTGTCTCTATAGGGGAGGTGCTCCAGTCCCCTGAGGAACTCTGTGGCCTCCTCTGCACCTGCTCCAACAATTCCTCACGTTCTCATGTTGAGAACACCAGAACTGTGTGCAGTGCTCCAGGTGGGGTCTTGTGAGAGCTGAGTAGAAGGGGAGAAAATGACTCCCTGACAAAGCAATTTGGAGAAGGTACCTCACAAATGGATGTCTTGGATCCTGACTTGGTTCTGGACATGAAGACACTGAGCAGCCTCATCACTACCAAGTGCACCTCGTTCACAGGGGAACGCTCATTTTTCTTGGACACGTCCTGCAAGGAAAGACACATCCTGCTTGTTCAATCCCAGAGCTGAGCAGTGTCCCAAGCCTCTCAAGTTCAGTGCTCTGATCCTCAGGAAGCATTTCTAATTTAAGCTCAAGAAAGAAGACTAAAAAAGCAGCACAAATGCCTCAGTAGAAGGGTAGGCAGTGGCCTGGCTGCCAGAGAACAGTCCCACACAAATGAAAAGCCACATATGTCAATCATGCATTTACTGATGATGGCTCTTCTCAGAGTTTAATTCCAGCAAAACAAATTTTCATGCTCACTTGTGGATGCCAGACCCAGGAAACAGTGGGAGTCCCACTCATGTAATTTTCTACCTTACATGAAAGGAAGCAAGAGGAATAAACAGCCTGAACACATCCACACAGCAATGCTTCTGTAACTCCCAAGCATTTAACTCCCCTATGGAAAGAAACCCAGTCTAGAAGGAGCAAATTCAGAGCATGAGCTCACACTGCACTTTACCTTTTTGTCCATGCCCAGCTCTGCAATCAGCTGGGACAGAAGGTTATCCAAAGCTCCCTTGTCTTTCTCATCATCTCCATCTAGGTCTGTTGTGAGCATCAAAATAACCTGGGAAGAGCAGTCAGAGAATTATTAGAGGACAGGTCCCACATTTACAAGATAACTATTCACCTTTCACAAAACAGCACTGATTTTATCTTGATTTATCTGTGTTCTTTCTCAAATCCAGCCTGTGCCTCACATCCTAACATGAACATTCAGCATAAACCCACAACACCTTCCCAAACACACTGGAGCTCAAGGATTGGAGCCCTCAGGCTCCTCAGTCAGCTGTAAAGTCACACTGAGAAAGGGCACAAGTCCAGTAAAAACCTGTGGGCAAGGAATGCTGTGCAACAGATGGACTCACACTGTGACTGGGCAGGAAGGAGAAAAGCACATGCAAATGGAAACCAGTGATTGAACAATTTCATTTGGACTTAACTCTGAGCCCCCTTCACTCACCTGCATGTAAGGGATGGCCCGGACCCCCCCCACGTTCCTCAGCTGGGGTAAATTCTGCAGCAGCCTCTCCAGCAGCATCAGCCTGACCATGTGCAGCCTGGGGATCCAGAGCCAGTGATCAGACACACCACAGAACACCCTGCAGGGTCTCCAAGAGAGCACTGCAACTGCCCCAGAACCCCTGAGCCAGCAAATCCTCCCAGGGAGGAGAGAGAGGACTCGCTCAGACTTCCCAGGGGAGCCATGCCAAAGATGCAGAGCACCTCTGACAGTGGAGCCACACTGCCCAGGCCTGGCCACCTGGGGATTGCAACTGCAGGGAAACATCCTGCAAATCAGCTCCACACTGCTCTGGAGAAGGGACTGAGCACCTGCTCCCACGCAATGAAAAGCTGCCCATGTTCCCAAAGGACTTGTGCACACACTTCTGTCATAAGAGCGAATTTCAAAGACTCACAGGATTTTAGTGATTCCATGTTAACCAGACTCATGCAGGATTTTTTCATCACTTCCTAGAGGCAGCAGTTTTGTGGGACACACACTGAGTGTGTTTATCACACCACATGATGGTGGCACAGAGGGTGCACTGAACAGGGTCCCCAGGGAATGGGCATGGCCCTGAGGCTGCCCAGGATCCCAGAGCTCCAGGAGTGCCCTTCAGGAGAACATAGATTGTGTTTGGATGCACAGGCTGGGATTGTTGGGGTGTCTGTGCAGGGCCAGAGGTTGGACTAGATGGTATTTGTGGGTCCCTCCCACCTCAGGACATTCCATGATTTCATGATTTTACAATGGCAGCTTGCTCTAGTCTGTTTCTGACTTTCCACTTTCGTTACCCAGTCGAGAACTGCACTCCTGGAACTGCAGCAGCTGCATCCCCTCCTCTGCAGACATCCCCCCAGAGCACAGCTGCTATTCCTGAAGAGCAAACAAAGCCTCTTGCCTGTTGCTGGTGTGGACATCCCCCTCTGCCTCCCCTTCCCCCTCGGAGCCCTCTCCCTCCTGCTGGCCCGTGGTGGTGCTGATGGCCCCCGTGCTGGAGCTGACGCTGCCCGGCCCCGCGGGGTGTCCCTCGGCCGCCGTGTCCCCGTAGGCACTGCTCCGCCCAGACACTGCCAGAGGAAAGGAGAACAGCAAGAGACAACATCAGCAACCCAACGAGCACTGTGTCTGCTTCGTGTCCACCATCTCACTTCAGAATCGTGCCTCAAAGGAGATGCTGGCTTTGGTTTTCTTCTTAAAGCTACAAGAGAATCTGAAGGTGCACTTGTAGAAATCTTCTTTGCCACCCTCATCTTCGTGGCCCAAACTGAACTGGTCCCACAGCAGTAATTCCAGCTCAGTCAGACAACCCTTGGATGGGCAGTGCAGACAATCGGAAAATTTTTTTAGTAGGAGTCTGATTATTTTACCTGGGTATCAGTCTCCAACTAAAAAGAGATGGATTAATCAATCCTATCTCATCCAAACTTAACCAGCAGCACAGTGAATTGTCTCAGTCTTGCTCTGGGCATTCTGAGAGGCAGAGGCTCCAGGGACACCTTGCTGTGGCCCCCCAGTACCTAACAGAGTACTGGGTACTTATGAAAAGGAGGGAGAGGGACTTGTTGTATGGGGAGAGTGACAGGATCAGGGGTAGTGGCTTTAAAATGAACAAGGGCAGGGTTAGATGGGATAGCAGGAAGAAATTCTTTTCTCAGAGGGTGATGAAGCCCCAGCACAGGTTGCCCAGAGAGGCTGTGGCTGCCTCACTCCTGTAAGCCCTGTCCAAGGCCAGGCTGGAGGCGCCTTGGAGCAACCTGAGATCGTGGAAGGTGTCCCTGCCTTGGGGCTGGTACAGGATGATATTTAAGGTCCCTTCCCACCCAAACCATTCTGGGATTTGACGATTCTGTTATTACAGCCCAGTAAAATCTGCTGCAGATTCCACACTTCAGGAGAACCAGGAAAAGCAGCCAATATTCCATCTGTGGGTACTCAGACAGAATCCATGGAACGACAGATGGCAGCAGCCACTGGGAACTGAGATTTCCTTTGTGCCAGGGATCACCCACACACTCCCACGGTGGGCAAGGCTGTGGCAGCAGGCAGGGAGCAGGAGTAATGCAGGGAGGGAGCAGGGCTGCAGCAGGGGGGGAGCAGGGGTAATGAAGAGAGGGAACAGGGATGATGCAGGGGATGCAGCAGGGAGGGAGCAGGGAGGGATGAAGGAGGGAACAAGGGTGCAGCAGGGAAGGAGCAGGGGTGCAGCAGGGAGGATTGAGGGCTGCAGCAGGGAGGATTGAGGGCTGCAGCAGAGAGGATTCAGGGCTGCAGCAGGGAGGATTCAGGGCTGCAGCAGGGAGGATTCAGGGGTGCAGCAGGGAGGATTCAG
>JAOTQP010000856.1:893555-908132 GCA_026413545.1 Cichladusa arquata
CAGCAGGGAGGATTCAGGGCTGCAGCAGGGAGGATTCAGGGCTGCAGCAGGGAGGATTCAGGGCTGCAGCAGGGAGGTTTCAGGGCTGCAGCAGGGAGGTTTCAGGGCTGCAGCAGGGCTGACTCACCGCTGTGCTCCCCAGCCACCGAGTCCACGGCGCTGCCGCCGCTCTCGGAGCCCACGCTGCCGCCGTGCTCGGCGGGCGATGTGCGCAGCGTGGAGCCGTCCGTGGCCGCCGTGCTGCCCTCGTCGTCGGACGCTGGAGCTAAGAGAATAAAGAGAGCTGTTACAAGTAAAAACACTGCCTGGGAACCACTGCAAACGGCGCTGACGCTACGAGGGAAAGGCTGCAGGGACTGGGCCTGGAGTCTGGGGACAGCTCCGAATGGAAAGGGAGCTTGGGGGTGAGCAGCGGGACGATTAAAGCTGCTGAAAGCAGTGGAGGGGAGATATCCCGAGAGGAAAGCTTCTCATCAAACACACAGGCATGCAGCTACTTAAAAAACAATGTCTGGTTGTTTATAAATGCAAGGGAAATACAGCACATGCTCTGTTTAGTCTGCTTTAGTTTAAAGAGAGGAAATAACTTCCTCAGAAGTCTACAGCGAGAGCCAGTCAAAGCAGGAAAAAGCTGTAAGTACGCTCTCAAAAACACAAGAAGCCAATAGTAATAACTGGCTCTTCCAAACCATATTTGCAAACCAGTTTTAAGGAATTACTTAGGTCAAAATCTGAAGAAGATGGTGCCTTGCAGTGAACAGTTACCTGATGCTGTTGTGTCCGAGAGTGTTCCAGCATCGAGAGAGGAGGAGCTGGGAGCTTGGCCAGACAGTCCTAAGCTCTGTAGTCCAAGGGCACTGCTGCTGCTCCCTGCAAGAGAACAACTTATGAGCATCTTTCTTTGAGAGAATGAAGTTAACTCTGGCATTTTCTGTATATTTCATAGTTCTGCTATCTTTGGTTCACTGGTGATGACACCAACAGCTTTGCCTCATTTCTTTCCCAGTTTTCCCAGTTTCCATCCCCATTTTGCCTGTCAACAGTGCCCACATCTGACCTTGCTGATCTTGTTGCAGGCTCAGGGCAATAGCCAGCTCCACCATTGTCTCATCATCTGCATCTGGAGGGATATCCAGCATGGGAGGGAATCCCTCTGCTCCAGCCAGAAGAGCCTCCAGAGGAGAAGGGTTCCCATTATTCACGTTCTCAGAAGTCTCCAGAACCATGGATTCAGACTAAGGAGAGGAAACACAGTGAGAGCTTTCCCCAGACCACCACCAGTAAGGGAGCACTACAAGCAGGTTCATCAGAGCTAAATTAACTCAGGTCCTGGCACCCTTCAAAGGCTGCAAGGAGAAGCTCTGGACTCACCACCATCTCAAAGTCCCCGTGATCCACCTCGCTCTGCTCCTGGCTCTCCTGGCGGATGTGCTCTCCATTTGCTATCCCAGAGCTCTGCAGCTTGTCTTCTGCATCATCATCATCATCATCATCCTTATCTCCTGAGTGGCAAAGCAGGAGTTCATAAATGCACAGCTCCTCATCCCATCCCAAACAAGGCAGTCAATGCAGGGAAAAAACCCAAGTTTTTTCCCCTCAGTTACCAAGAGACTCCCTGACACCTACAATTTGCTTCAATACTGAAAAACCTCTCTTAGATGGAACTCTGACAATTGTGATCTGCACACATCTTTGACTGCTTTATTACAACCTGAAATGCACAGGTTGCACAGAAATCCTAACTCTGTATTACTACTCTCTAGATAAACTGATCAGATTTTCCTGTCACTGAAAGGGAAATATCTCAGAGAGATCTCCTTTCTGAATCCCAAAATATCAGTGAAAAGGTGAGAGTTTATTAAATAAAAAGGGGTTTAGCGAGTAAGAGAGAGCAAAAGAAAGGAAAAAATGCTGATTTTAGTATTTTTTAGTCTCAATTCATAACAAGAGCAGTTTATTTCCTTGTCCTTTCTGACCCAGAAGGCCGTGCTGGCTGAAGGCAGGGCGTACCCATGGGAGTGTTGCTGCGGGGGGACGATGGCAGAGTCACGTGTCGCCGCTTGTTCCGGGGTCTCAGCACCCTGATCAAGGCTTGCTTGCAGGAGAAGCTCACTGCTGGGTCCTGCAGGGTTAACAGTTCATCATTACACTCCTGAAGCTCTCAGTTCTTATTCACAGCATTTGGACAGATGGCTAAAAATACACTTGTGACTCTCACTGGTCATGGTTCACGTGGGACACAAGTTACTGCCCCAACTCTCTGCTTCCCTCAGGAGCCACAAAGCAACACATGACAATGTAATTCCACATGCAGCACATGACAAACATTACTAGAACACAAGGAGAGAGAATTCCCCTTCATTCACTTCTGGCTGGGTCTTTTTGGCTGTATTTTGTGTCTGTACTACATATTCGCATTCTACCCACATTTAATTTTTTTTCCCATTATAGAATCATAGAAACATTTAGGTTCAAAAAGCCCTCTGAGATCAAGTCCAACCACAAATCCAACACTACCAATCCCCCTAACCCATGTCCCCAAGTGCCACATCTACACTTTTAAATCCCTCTGGGGGCTGGGACTCAACCACTGCTCTGGGCAGCCTGTGGCAGGCTGGAACAGCCTTTCCATGAAGAAGTATTTCCTCACATTCAACCTAAACCTCCCCTAGTGCAACTAGAGGCTGAGGCAGAGCAGAGCAAGGTGACATACTGGGCAAAGTAGCATCTGCATGTAGATCTTGGATGCAGTGTGGATACAGTCCAGCTCACACGTGCAGTATCCATGGATAATATCCACCAAAGCATTGACTGTGGCTTCAACGTGAGTGAGACCTAAGAGGCATAAAAGCAGGACTGAAATCAGCTCTCTCTGTATTTCAGCACACAGTGAGGCACTGCAGGAAGCATCTGTTGTTTGCAGACTTCAAGGCACGATGTTAACAGCACAAATATATTGATTTTCAATCCAGACTGAGCCAGTCTTGTCTGTCTGATGGAATATTGTGAACTCCACACACTAGCACCACTGAATATTCTCTAACACCACCCACGAAGCCAAATGTGGGTAAATCAATCATCAGTCCCTTTTTCCTGGCAAAATACACGTGCCCCTGACCAAATGCTTCGGAGCAGAATCTGCAGCTCCACATCACAAAGCCCTCAGTGCAGAACTAGCATTGAACAAGTCATTTTCTCTGCTTACAAACTTAAAACAGGCCCCTTGAGAAGCCACAGGCTTGCCAATAGCAAAGGAAGAGCTCTCCCACCTGGCAGGCAGGCAGGGGCCAGGAAGGCATTTTTGGGTTTTGATGCATGGAGCTTCCAGAAGTGGTTCACCAGCTGGGTAATGAAGGTGCAGCCCTCTCCTTCCGTGTGTTTCTGGGCCTCCTGCCCTTCTTCACTCTCTGCACAAATTAAAAAACACCTCTCAGAAATGTGCAGGGGAAAACCTTAATGAGAGTAACACCAAGTTTATTTGAAATGGCTTTTTTCAGAGGCTTTGATGTTCTCATCAGCAGGATATCACACACCTGCCAAATGTGCCAAATGTAGTCCCTGTGACTCTGAACCCGACACCCCAGCACAGCTTCAATTATCACAACAGAAACTTAGAGAAAATTACAGACTTATCTACCTGTTTCCAGCTGTGGCAGCTTTGATTCTGTGTAGTGGACCAGATTGTTGGGTCTCATAATAGCAATGGATCGAGCAGTGATGACCAGCCTCTGGAACACCTCAGGATCGAGGTCCTTTCCTTCTTTGGTTGAGGAAGTCAAATACTGAATGGCTTTGCTTAGCAGTGCTTGATCCTGTAGAGTGAAAGATAACACAGGCAAAGAAGAATAACTGACTGCAGCATGAGAAAGCAGCTGAAGTGCAACCACAGGACAGATCCTGGGGAAATCTGGCACTCAGCTAAGGAAGGACAAAAGCAATCCTAAAGGGTCACAGAACCACACAACTCTGGTGAAGCACAAAAGCCAGCAGGGCAGGCAGCAGAAGGTAAGGGAGATGAGACAGGAGGTTTGTGCTGCATGGAAGAAGGGCTCTCTAGGGCTGTGCTGCACCTCAGCCATGACCTGGCAGGTTCCAGGAGCCCCCAGACCCAGCCCTGGGCAGTACCTTGTGGTTGTGGTAGGCTGAACGGCTGGTGTGCAGGCTGGCCAGGAGGCTCTTGGTCTGCTGCTGCACGCTGGAAGGGGCTGGCATGGACAGCAGCACGGTAGCCAGTTCCTGAGCTGCAATCTTATTCTTCTCCTAAGAACAGACAAACCCCATTATTCAGTATATTTACCATCACTCAGTGCACCTGCAGCTCCCTTCCCAAAATACCCTTTTGATAGCCTCCCTCCATTTACTATTTGACATTTAGGGGACATTTCACATGTCTACATAAGAAAAGTCCTTTTGAGATTTATGGGCTCCTACCCTGCTGTTTCTGTAAACGAGGTCACTCCCAGCACAAAAAGCCCACCAGCGCTAAATGCAAATGCCAATTGTCATTCTAAACTAGTTGCAAACGCTTTTGGCTAAGGCAACTTTCAGATCAGTGCTCTGAGCAAAAGGGATGCGCTCTGCTCCTATCAGGCCCCCGGGGCTGCAGGAGGTAGTGCTGAGCTCACCCCTCCTCCCCCAGCTCCAAAGCTCAGGAATGTATTCAGAAAGTTACTTGCCTTCTCGTTGACTGGTCCCACAGCAAAGCAGCTTTCCAGCGCTTCTAAAGAACTCACTACTAGCCTGGAGGGAGAGAGGAAAGCAGGCTTGAGTACAGCAACCCTTCTCTCTCCTTAGCACTTTGCTTTATGCGGGCTACAGTCATGAGTAGCTCAGAGACAGCTAACGAATGCCAAGTACAAAATCAAAGCATGATAAAACCTGCCACAGGCACCATGCATATCATTTCATTGTGTTACAGACCAGAGTTAAACCTGGCTCACGCTCACAGACAAACTTAGGACTGCTTTAATAATCCACAGCTGAAAGACAGGGGCTTTTCTCTCCCAAAGAGGATAAAACATTTCCTTACGCAGCCTGCAGCAGGGATAACTTGGATTGTCTTGACAGTCCCAATTCACCATGGCCCCCAGACGTACAGATGACTGCAGATCAAGGCTGGCTATGACACATGGCAAAAAGCGGAACCGACTTTGCTCAGCGAGCAACGTTCTACTCGCTTGCTATTTCCACACAGGTTGCTCTTTCCAATTTGGAGTTTCAGCACAAAATATTCCAGAGGAAAATTAATTCAGAGCACTGGGTGTGACCCCAAGAGAGGGATGCTGGGGTTCAAGCAGGCTGGGAAAACACTCGTACCGAGGGAAAACCTGATTTACAAGTGGCAGCAAAGTCCCTGTAGCAGCACTCCATGCTCCCAGGTAGAACTACTTGAAATGCCATCTGACACACCAGAAGGAGCAGCAAGATAGAGGAAAAAGCAGGGAAGAGAGAGCATTAAGGGGAAAAATAACACTGTGGGATTGGAAGGTAGAAGGAACAATTGTGTGGTCTGGTGGTGATAAATAACATCCCACTCCCCACAGCCACCCTCATAAAGCTTGGAGGGAACAGAAGTGGGGCAAGAAGGCACAAGGAAGGAACAAAGCAGAGAAGAGTCTGTCAAATAAGCAACAGTTATGCCGTGTACAGCAAAAATCTGCAAACAACCTCATCTTTACATTTGCTAAACCATCTGCCATGCAATGACCAGAATGTAAAGAAGCAAATGTCACTTGGAAAACAAAAAAACCCCAGTCACCAAAAGCCACACCATGTGTTCTGTCTCTCTGACACACACTCATTCGTGCAGAGAAAAGGATGCCATACTAACCGGTCCAGGGTGGTTAGGGACTCAGTGTCAGAACTTTGGGGGAGCAAAGAAAAAGGAAAAAAAATAAAAATGTGTAAAGCTCACAGAAAAACTCCCTAGAACACATTCTAAGCAAAAGGCAAATTAAATGGGGAAATCAGGAAGCCAGGGGAGCGTCAGTCTAAGCAGGATCCTTCTACCTGGGCAGCAAAACAAAGACAGAGATGAGCCAGGTCACCTCACACAGAGAAGCCAAGCACCACTTAAAGCACCACTTAAAGCACCACCCAGGCTTAAATTTCAGTGCAGACACCACACTTGGATAGCAAAGCTGCCTCCTGTCTGCCATTAGCTGCTCCTACTCCAGAGGCCCTCCAGAAGGTAACACCAAAGGGGAAGAATAATTTTTTTATATCTGAATTTTTAGAATATAATCCAACTGCTCTGGAAAACCAGAGAGCATGTCTGTGCTCAGAGGGACATCTTGTGGGGATGTCACAGCAGAGGAGGGAAGGAAAGGGAAAATAAACACAGGAAAAAAATCCCAGGAACTATTAGACAAAAGAGGATGGTTGAACAGGTCCAGGTTGAACTGGGCCTAACTGGCACTTCAAGCCCCAAGCCTTCACCTGAGAATTTCAGTCAAACTTAAACAGCTGAGCAGTGCATGTATCCTCTGAAATGCTCATTTTTCAGCAGCACCAGTTCCTCTTTGAGCTGTTTCCCTCCTGTCCTTGCTGCTTTTACAACCCTTATGATACAGGCAGTATGACACCAAATTAAAACACAGTGTGGACATAAGAAAGAACACAAGTTCTGTTTATTCACCACATTTATGTCCAGGTCAGCCTTGGGGTTTGGCTCTCGGGAGGAATATGGGGAAAACCCAACACTTCCCCAGCAGAACAACTCAGCCTGAGGCACATGGGCTACAAGGCAAGTTGGTGGGAGCCATGAGTCTAATGCAAGGTCACACACAAAGCCCTCCTCAAAACTGAGCTTAACTTCAGAGGGGCCTGACCTTTGTGAGCTCCAGACATCAAAAAAGGGCCAGCTTGAAATGAATGTACCAAGGCAGCAGAAATTGTTTTGAGCTCCTCAAGACTGCTGAAACATGAACTAGGCAGCACAAGCAAGCACACAGATCTACCCATCTACTGCCCCAGATCAACAAGAGCCACCACAACCCCTCCTACAGGATAATCACTGTTTTCAGTTGTGCTGTGTAAGGCAGTGAGAACAACTCACTAATTCCCTGCAGTTCTCCAAGTTAGGAAAAGCACACAAGTGCCACAACAACAGCAACCCATTTCCAAGGAGAAGTAAGGCAAAGACTGCAGAAATACCTCTCCAGGACAGTCCCACTGGCAGCAGCAGGGGCAGCTGACTCGGTGTCCCCAGTGCCATTCCCCTGGTTGAGGTTTGGGGGACAAACGTTGCTCACGGACGCAGATGGGAAGTCCTCGGGGGGCTCGTCAGGCCAGCCAAACTGCTCTTTGGTTTTGCCATAGATTTTTATGGAATCCATCATGGTGACTCCAGCAGGATCCACAGAAGCCCCAACTGTAGCAATGAGAGAAATTTCCTCAAAACTGAGAAAACTGTTGCTTTTGGATACAAACCAGCCTCGTCTCACAAGGCCAGGACAGCAATTATCAATGACACTGTCATTAATATTATTAATTACACAGCCACTGACAGTGCCATCTTCTTTGGAAGGCCAATTTCCTTCTCTTCCCTCAACACAGAATCATTGAGCTGAACTACTAAACATTCACTTACAGCAGCAAGAAACTGGACCATCAATAAAGTTATCAAAGCTCAGGACTCCCCCCTCAGACTGTTTTTGCAGTCAGAGCAAACGAACAGATCGTGCAAACTCCCTGCTGCGAGGTGAAGCAGCTCCATCCCACCCAAGGCAACCCCCCAGCTGGTCAGAGCCAGCAGGGCACAAGGCCTTACTGAAGATGGTGAGCTTCTTGTCAGCCTGCAGGGCCTCCTCGCGGGTGAAGGGGAAGTCGAACCAGCGGGCGCGGCTCATGTTGAGCTGCATGGTGCGGCCGAAGATCTCCAGGTAGGAGGGCGCGCGCTCGATGGCCTGCGTGCCGATCTGGATCCGCATGCCCGTCATCACCATCGTGCTGTTGTTGTTGGTCACTTCGATGGTGAAACCCCCAGGCTGCAGAGAACAAATCACAGCTCAAAAATTCCCTCTGAAGACAAGGGCTCTTCAGTGTCACTGAAAGGAGAGGGACTTACTGAACCATTAGGAAAACTTTGCATATAATAAGAGTAGAGAAACAAAGTATTGCTTAGAGACACTGCGACATCTCAATCACGGAAAGTCACAAGGACAGGTCACATAATTTTTTGGAGTGTGATTTCCTAAAACCAATGGAGCACCAACTGAATTAGTCTACCCCATGTAAAATGGTGAAAACCAGCTTTTTTGGACTGCAATACAGTGTAAAATTAGTAAATTCAATAGAAACAAAAAACCAAAAAGTGAAAGTTTTGCAGAACATCACAGTTCAGGTAGGGACCTAGCTCAAGACTCAGCTTTGTGGTGCTGTGTTTTCCACATGGGCAGAGGAACACAGACAGTTCTTATAGCTTTCAAGAAAGTACTGGTGGGGAATAACACAGTTGCTTATAACAACTGTCAGTGATGTCGCTGGGGCACCAAAGCCCCCAGGCTCCAGCATTTCAGAGCATGAACACACAGAACGAGTTCCTTATGACTGTGGCAGGTAAGAGTATTTGTGGGATCACTTGAGCAAAGTAGACTCCTTAGGGCAAGGCATGGTATCAACATGAACCATAATGGCACCAGAAGCCCAACAGACTCCCCAGATTGCCCCACTCACCTTTGTGTTGGCCACGTACATGCCTGTGGAATTGAGCCGGTGCTTTATCTGCTGGGCATTGTACACTTGCAGCAGGTCATTGCCTCCAAACTCCACGTCTGTGAGCTGCTGGTTGTGCTCAAAGAAGTCAATGGGGAAGTTCACTTGGCTGGATGTGCGAGTTGCTGGAAGGGGAAAGAGATCTTTATGACAAAAGATTTTCTAAACAGGAAAAATTGTGGTAAAAAACCTGCAAAACAACTCTCCTCCTTTGGAAAATATTTCTATATACATCTATGGAAACATTTTACCCACTTAGCCCGTACTCAGGTCACTGTCAGAATGAGTGCTGTAAGTATTTAGATGATGTTGATCCATCTCCACATCCCCACTAGTTACACAGGTGACTGAGGAGCCCTTACTGATGGCGGCTGCCTTGCGCTTGCGGACGGGTTTCATGATGCTGATGACGCTGCTGGGCTGCAGGGAGGGCTGCAGCCAGTAGGACGTGTTCTCCACGTTGGCCATGTAGATCCTCAGGCTGCCATCCTCACACAGCAGGATCATGGTGGTCCTCTGCTGCTCGTTGCAGGCCGTGTGACGGATGGCCACCATGTCCTGGATCTGCAAGGCAAGGCAAGGCGAGTGAAGGGCTTGGCAACTCTTGCTTGGAGGAACAAACTCTTTGTATTAGAAAAGCTATCAAGACTACAGATCTGATTGATAGAAAAAGAAACCAAATTTTAAGAGTCAAAAATACAGGGAACTCTGACTAACCTTTGCTTTGGCTGGCAAGGTCTTAATCTCCTGGATGAGGAAAGTGTCAGGCTTCACCATCACCACCAGTGGGACACCTGTGGTCTGCTGGACACAGCACACCAGGCCAGGGTGGTTCATCACCTCAGACCACTGACACAGGGCTGGGGAAGTCTTACTGCCACCATTGGAACTGTGAGAGACAAAGGGCACAATGACATTCATTTAAGGAGCAGCACGAGCTAAACCACACAAATTTCATTGTGTTCAGAACAGTTAAAGCTTTGTCCTGAGCAGGGATGCAAACACTGCATCAATGAACAGTGTCTGGTTTACAGGTGAGACATGACACAGTCACCAGAGTGGGCAGAAGACATGAGCATCCCAGTCCTCAGCCCTGATCCCTACCCTGCAAACTCAAGGAAAAACTGGCTCACTGTTGCATTTTATGCCCCAAATCAAGGAAGTTAATTTATAAATGGCTTTCAGAAATGTTTTTATTTGAACGGATGAACAGTTTCACATTTCAACACACCTAGCAGGAATAAGCAAAGGCCAATGCAGGAGAATCAGTGTCTGTTCACTGGGAAAAGTGGAAACAGAGCTGCAAAAAGACTAAACCACACTTGACTGGAGTTCAGGAGCTCTGGGAACCTGACCCTCCTTCAGAGCCCACTCGTGCCAGTGGCTTTGTGTCTGTGGCCTGAGTGCCCAGCACTGCATATCAGAAAACACAACAGAACTGCCTTTTCCTTGCCACATTCATAGAGTAAGAGATTGGTTTCCCCCAAGGGAGTCTGAAAACCAGCCTGAACGTGCACAGTGAACAATGTCCACTGCAGCAGTGGTGCTGAAATGAAACAAAGTCTCCCTGCTCCGCCGCCTGGGCGAGGCTGATAATCCCATCGGTTCCAGGGCTGCTCCCTCTGTGCAGCTGCACTGCTCTGCACACACCTTTCTGCTCTGAAATCCTGCTGGGAGGACAAAATGCACACATGGCCCACTGCTAAAACAGCCAGCTTTGGTTTCTAATCATCCTGCAACTGGGATATCATGGAATTCCTGAGCTGGAAGGAACCCACAAGGATCATCCAAGTCCATTAAGACAGAAGCACGAAAAAGCAGCAAGAAATTATCAGCCAACAGGGAATTTTCACCACAAGATTTGGCCATTCAGATCCAGGATGTTAAATAATAAGCAATATTTATTAGAGAAAGAAGAAATAAGAATGCAGGGAGTGTCCCAGGATCCTCACCTCTTGATGTTAATTGGGAAGAGCCGCTGCACTTCCAGGCTGGCCCGGCTGATGGTGGCTGCGAAGGATTTGCCTTGGCAGTAGCTGAAGAACAACATCTGCAGCACGTGGGAGTAATAGACTGACACCCCCCCTCCTGCCACCTGGCCATTGCTGTCCTGGGGGATCCAGAGAAATGCCAACATTTAACATAAACACAAATATCCCCAAACACTCTGTCAAGCTTTTAAATTTACGATGGAATTATTCCCAAAGCCGCCCCTCCTCCCCAGCACTGAGAGAACAGAGCCCTAAATGACAATTTTCTAAGCTGAACTCCTGGGTGAACTCATCCATCAGACACTTCAAAGGCTCTGGGAGGGGATGCTGAGCCTGCACACCCGGAGGCTGTAGGTAACACCCTGAGCTCCTGCAGCTGTGAGCCTCAGCGCTGTCTGACAGTGTCACATGCAGCATTCCTGTATGCCCAGCTCATAAAAGCCCTTCCTGAGGGCCTCCTTCCCATCTATTCCTGTTTTGAAGCAGGATGGGGTAAAAAACATTGGAGAGATTTTAAAGGTCACCCTCAAGACTAGAAACAAAGGCTGACTGCAGCTCTCCATCCCTAGCCATGGTGATTTATCCCTTCTGCTCCTGCACCTTTGGAGTGCCTTGCTCTGAGAACAGCACTGCTCTGAAGCCATCTCCCTGCTGAGAAATCCTGCTGGGCATGACTTCAGAGCCAGCCACGGAAAACATGCTCCATTTTCTAGATGAAAGGATCAAGGGGTTTAATTTTCACCCCCACCTCCTTTAACTGTAAGGATATTTCTCTCTTTAGAGGAATGAGAAAACTCCTTGATCTAGATCAGGGGGCTTAAAAGGAGAAGGGAAAAAACAGAAGGAAACTTCTGCCTTCAAATGGAAAATGCAAAAGAAGAGAGAAAGGGAAGCCACCAGCACCTTCAGGTCCTCGTGGTTGACTTCAAGCACATTGGTGACATAGAAGGGCCCGTGCTGGGCACTGCTGGCCTCCTCCATGAGCTGGGTGTAGATGTAGCCAGCAGAGGACATGATCACAATGATGTTCTTCCCCTCCTCGTTAAACAGGAAAGTGACATCTCTGATTTTGGAACTCGGTAGGAGGAAGTAAAAAGTTGGACTCAAGGCGTCTACTGAGAGGTCGTAAATCTGTGGGAGGAACCAAGGGAATAATTAACTACAGTGATTATCAAGGCAGTAATTAATTGCTACAATACAAACAGTGCAAATGAACAAGAGGTGAGATGAGGGAATCTCTGCAAGATGTTACAGTTTGGGGCTTTTTTCTCTTTGAGTTCTTTGGGTTTGCTTTTCCTTGCAAGAACAGCCCAAACATTCCAAATGCGTATTTCCAATTTATTTCTAAGAATATTATCACATTCTCTCACGTGCAGCTCCCTGAGGATCCAGACTCTGATGTCTGACAGAGGCTGTATCATCAGTAGCTCATGGCCAGACATACCTTCACAAAGTCTGCAGTGACAATGGCCAGCTCTGTTTGAGATCCTGGCAACCACACAGCTTTGATGATGAAATTCCCAGTGGCCAGTTGGGGATGAAGCACCAAATGATCAGAGACTGATCCAGAGCTGCTGAATGTTAACACATGGCAATCCTGGAGTAGCAAAGAAAATTGGTTCAATATTAAAACAAAGTGTTTATACATATTTGAAGCCAAGAATGGAGTTAAAAGTCAGCCTTTCTCTTATGGAACATAATGATTCAGAGAATCTAAATCTCAATTTCCTGTATTGAAGATAAATGACATAAAGGTTTGAAAAGAAAAAACTACAGAGAGTGCAGCTTTTTCTCAGCTAAATAACACATCTGTTGATTCTGCACTCATAAAGCTGAATCCAAATTTGAGAGAATACAAAAAAGAGGAGTTCTTGCCAAAGAACACTAATTGTTACAGGCTAGTTTTAATACACTAAGTCTGACATGACTAAACCTTGGCTCTTGTCTTAAAACAAAATCAGCCTAAACACACTAAGAAATACTATTTTGAGGCACTGTCTCATTAATTATATCATTCATACAGGTCCTTCTTCTTTTGCTTCATCTGTCTAGTAGGAAAGTAAATCAGGAGCTGAAGCAGTGACAGAACTTTGGAGGCAGCTCTGTGCTAACTCCTCAGAGGAAACAAAGACAGCTGGCTTTGAGCTGATGTTTACAGCTCCCTGGAAAAGGGTTTGGCAGGCCCTTACCTTCAGCCCACACACAGCCAGGTAATCCTCCTTGCAGGGGTTCCCAGTCAGGCTCAGCACCGTGAACGGGACGGGCGCGGATGCCAGGCGGGTCAGGGTCAGCTTCCTTTTGCTGGAGTCAGCTTGTTTCAGCAGGGCTGAGAGCTGCAGCACTGTGATCTGCACCCCAGAATGAACTCAGTTATCTGGCTGTAACTGAGGGGAGCCAGGTATTTCAGTTCCAGATCCCAGTTACAGAATCAGAATCACAGAATGAACTCAGTTATCTGGCTGTAACTGAGGGGAGCCAGGCATTTCAGTTCCACATCCAGTTACAGAATCAGAATCACTGAATGAACTCGGTTATCTGATTTTGTAACTCAGGCATTTCAGTTCCAGATCCCAGCTACAGAATCAGAACCACAGAATCATCAAGGCTAGAAGGGATCCATGAGATCACTGTGTCCAACCATCACCCCAGCACTACCCCTAAACCACATCCCCAAGTGCCATGCACAGACAGCTCTTGAACACTTCCAGAATTGATGATTCCCCCACCTCTCTGGGCAACTTATTCCAATGCCCAACCACTCTTGCAGTCAAGTTTTTGTTTATAGTAACAAATCTGAACCTCCCTTGGCACATCTCAAGGCCATTTCCCCTGTCCTTTCACTGAGTCATGGACCCCACCTGACCCCAGCCTCCTCTCAGGTGGCTCAGAGAGGTGGGTGAGGGCAGGGAGCTGTTCTCACTGTTCCTGCTGCAGGAACTCTTCCCCCTGAGGAGCTTCTCCTACCAGAGGTTCCCCTAAGCTACACAACACTTCACACCAGATCTCAGGACGGGCAAAACAAACCACAGTCCTGTCTGCTCCTCAGCACTGTTCCATTTCCCTGGGAACCCAGTGCATCCAGCACTGTTCCATTTCCCTGGGAACCCAGTGCATCCAGCACTGTTCCACTTCCCTGGGAACCCAGTGCATCCAGCACTGTTCCATTTCCCTTGGGAACCCAGTGCATCCAGCACTGTTCCATTTCCCCTGGGAACCCAGTGCATCCAGCACAGTCCCATTTCCCTTGGGAACCCAGTGCATCCAGCACTGTCCCATTTCCCTGGGAACCCAGTGCATCCAGCACTGTCCCATTTCCCTGGGAACCCAGTGCATCCAGCACAGTTCCATTTCCCTTGGGAACCCAGTGCATCCAGCACTGTTCCATTTCCCTGGGAACCCAGTGCATCCAGCACTGTTCCATTTCCCTGGGAACCCAGTGTATACAGTATTGTTCCCCTTCCTTGGGAACTCAGTGGATCCAGTGCTGTTCCATTTCCCCTGGGAACCCAGTGCATCCAGCACTGCTCACATTCCCTCGAGAACTCAGTGGATCCAGTGCTGTTCTATTTCCCTTGGGAACTCAGCAGCTCCAGCACTGCTCCACTTCCCTTGGGAACCAAGAGATCTAGCACTGCTCCATTTCCCTTGGGAACCCAGCACAGTTCCCTGTCCCTCAGCAGCCCAGCAGCTCCAGCACTGCTCCATTTCCCCCAGGAGCCCAGCAGCTCCAGCACTGTGCCCCATCCCTGAGGAGCCCAGCAGCTCCAGCCCTGTCCCCGAGCAGCCCAAGCCCTGTCCCCATCCCCCAGCAGCCCCAGCCCTGTCCCCCAGCAGCCCCAGCCCTGTCCCCATCCCCCAGCAGCCCCAGTCC
>JAOTQP010000856.1:908325-922629 GCA_026413545.1 Cichladusa arquata
GCGGCCGGCACCCAACGGGCGCTACTCGGGACCGAAGCCAGCACCGGCAACCTCGCCTGGGTTTTTGAAGGACACCTATCCCCCAGCAGCCCCATCCCTGTCCCTCAGCAGCCCCATCCCTGTCCCCATCCCCCAGCAGCCCCAGCCCTGTCCCCATCCCCCAGCAGCCCGTCCCACCTTGCCCTTCTCGTGGCTGACAGCCAGGTGCTGGCGGCGCCCGTGGGGCGAGGACAGCACGCACATGGCCACGCGCCGCAGCACGTGCGCGCTGATCAGCTGCCGGATGGTCTGGCCCTGGTCCCCGCTGTAGTTCATCCGCACGTTCTCAAAGGCGCCTTCCTGAGAGCCCAGGGTGGGGACCTGAGCCAGGGAAAGCATCCAAAGGTGTCACTGGAATGGCTCTGTTTAAAAGCCACTCCCTCCACCCACACTCTGTTAATTCCTTTTGTTTCCTACCATCAGCTGATCTGTCATTTCCACTGATTTGTCCAAAGTGTGGAGCTCACTGAGAGCCTGCTGGGCACGGCTGCTGCTCCCCATGGCTGAAGCTTGCTGGAAGTTGACCTGGATGGCATCCATCAGGAAATTCAGCATCTCCAGCACCAAAGGTGCAAAGGAGAAGTTGGCCTACAAGAAACAGATCAGGCAAATAAGAACAAGATGCTCCTGATGGGAGCTGCACATCAACTGCTTTTAAAGCCTCACACTCCTTTATGACCCTCTCATCTCAGCTTATAACCAACTCAGCCTGGCCAAGATCCTCATCACAACCCACCTCTGTTCAGCAGAGATTATACCTGGGACTGCAGCTCCTCTCGACAGCCCTCCACATTTCTGCACAGGCTGCTCTTTTTGGGCTTCTCCTCGTCGGGGCCCTTGCCCTCGCTGATGGTGACCTTGGCCTTCTCAGCAGGGGACGTGCTGGCGTGCCGGATGACGCTCTCGGGCACGCGGGGCTCGCTCTGGAAGGCTGATTCCTTCATGGTGGAGCTCATCCCACTGCTGGGAGTTCTCTTCACCAGCGCCTGGGAATGACAGAGCAACGCTAAAATCCCAAACCACGCTCACCCTGGCTACTGATGAAGTGAACAGACTGTAAGAGCAGCAATTAGAGCACACTTCTAAAGAAATAACATCCTGCACTTGACTCTCCACCCAAGGATTAAAAACTTTCCATATTTAAGATATACTGATTTAATTTGCTGCTAGTGGAAAACATGGGAAAAGGTGTTCTTTGTGTGCAAATTCTGTAAAGGCAGGTGAAATCCCAGAAGTCACTAGGACACAGATCTACCAATGCTCTTATTTGGTGCAAAAAAATTAATTTCTGGGCAAGCTGTAAATTCTGAGGGTTCATTATAAAGTCAAAGCCTTCAAGTCTTAGCACTCTTGTGTACTCAAATGCTGATGTGACTTCCTGCAGAACAGAAAATTGCAAAGGACTTGAAAATCTGAAGACAAAAAGAATTTACCAGGCAGCTGCCATCCTCCTTGGCTCCACAGTCACAGAAGAAGGATCCGTACTTGGCGTAAGAAATCTCATGATCCTTGTGACAAACTTTAGCACAAACTGTGCAAACACCAACCCCATCAACCATCTTGCAAGTGTGACAGTGGTACCTGCCCAAAATAAGTCAGGTGAGTTTTGAAAGGCAGTGCCTTGAGGCTCACAAACCACACTGGTTTCCTTCCCAATGGCCAGAAATACCAGGCTGAAACTCTTAACACAAGCTTGAGATTCTTACCAGTGTTGATTCATGAACTCTTTCTGTGTGATGGTGAAGGTACAGAGCTTATTACAGAGAGAATCTTCATCCTATCCAGAAGAAAATTGTTTTTGGAAGGTGTCATAACTGCAGCTACAGTGAAGTACAAGTACAGAATAAATTCCCCAGACACCAAATGTACATTTTAGGAATAGCAAATTTTAGCAACATTGAGCTAGAAAGCTGCTGGCATCAAATCACATGGAGAGAGACTATGGTGACACATTGTAGTACCATGAAATGGTTAACAATAAAAAGAAACAGTAACAAAGATATGGATACAAAAAAAAAGGATAAATAAACTTCTAACAGTTTTTTTTTCACCACCCAAAGGACTTAAAAGTATTAATCTAATATAATAGACAGTATAATAGTATTAATGTAATTTGCAGATACAAAAACTGATAATTGCCAACCAACCAGCAGGAGCAAACCCATTTTATTCAATTTCTTCATTTTTAAAATTAAAAAATAAATATTTAACTTTTGTTGATATCACAGAGTCAACACATTTGGGCAGGAATGCCAGACCAGACATGTAGGGTCCTCCACTCTGTCTCTCAACAGGAACAAACACAAAATCTCCGTTTATAAACTGTGTGATTTGGGAGGTGCAAAATAATCCCTGGTGTCCTTTGGAGCATTCCCTGTGCCTGTTGCCTACCGAGTCCTCAGCCTGGGAATCCTCCTCCTCCACAGCCAGCTCCTCCACCCAGTCCGAGTCCACCTCGATGGCGCGCTCCTCGCCGTCCACCGACAGGTGGCTGGGGCCCTGCCCGCCGCTCTGGCTCAGGGCGTTGGTCACGTCGGCCAGGTACGACACGATGTGGCACGTGCACTCCAGGATTGTCACGTGCTGCACAGCAGAAGGCAAGGGAAATCAGAGGCAACACAACAGCTGTTACAGGGTATGACCAAATTGCTTTAAAATTCCCACATGCGGCCAAGCCAGGAGAGCTGAAGCTGTGCCTGGGAGTCACTCTGCAAGTGCAGCACCAGCACAAGTCTTACCTTCCCTTGCATGACGTTGGCATTCATTTTTTCTACCACGTTCTTTTGAGAAAGGTATTTCTTGCTGCAACACAGAACACTGGGAATTACTATGGAATGGTTTAGGATTGAAGGGATCCTAAAGCTCACCTCATCCCACACCCTGCCACAGGCAGGGACACCTTCCACTATCCCAGGCTGGACCAAGCCTTGTCCAACCTGGCCTGGAACACTTCCAGGGATGGGGAGTCCAAAACCCCTCACTCCAGCTGACAGCCTTTGGGAAATATACACTCAGTCCTGACCAAGAGCTGCAAGCACTCAGTTTGCTTTAGATTAACAACAGGGAGTGTACAAATGCAGTAATTAAACCATCCAGAGTAAAGAAAAAAAAAATGTGGTTGTTTGGAACAGATGGACACAGATCAGCCTCCCTCAGACACTTTATATCCCAAACAACAAACAATAAACTAAGAGAGAAGGGAGTATGTGTAAACACAAATTTCTGTCCCCAAAACACCAGAAAAGAAATTAAAAACCCCCCACAAACAAAGCATCAGCAGCACAGAGTTCACTCTTACCATCTGCCCAGCCAGTCCACAGCAGCACCATGAAGCTGGAGGTGTCCTGCCCCTTGTCCTGCACTGGCCAAAGTTGCCATGACGACCATCAGCTCAGGAAAGCCCGTGCCATCCCCATTGGCCAACATCTCCGTTGCCATTGGTATCAGAGTGCTGAGCAGAACAGTGCACACACCTTCCCCCACTTGGCTGAGCAAAAAGAGGAGAGTTTCACACAGGTACCACAAAGAACCAGCAGCAGCTCACATGAGAGCAGAGCACACACAAGACAGGACCAAGCTGTGCTTTACCTGTTCTCCCGAACAATGTAGGTGGTCAGGAGCTGCAGGAGCTGCCTGTTCTCCTGCACCACATCCAGCTGGTCTGAGTCCTTGGGTGGGGACATGGTCATCCTGGTGAGCCAGGCCTGCAGCCTGACAGGCTCCACACAGGCCAGCTGGGCCAGGGAGCCACAGAGGCGCAGCAGGCTGGGGTTGGGGCTCTTCTCAGCTGTGGGGAAAGTTACTGACAGTGACACATGCTCCAAGGAACCCCTGTGAAAATGGCTTTCCTTGAAAGCACAAAGCTGTGACACTCCCTCCCACAGCTTCTCTTCCAATCTCACTTCAGCATGAAGTGGAAAAGGTAGGATGGAGGAGATCCCACTGGCACTTACTCAGCTGGAAGAGCTTGGTGAAGAATTTCAGCACCCTGTTGCAGAACTTGGCCGAGAGGTTCTCGTTGGCTGTCGCCATCATGATCTGCACCAGCTCTCCACTAAACAGAGGGAAGAATGAAATCAGCTTTGTAAAAAACAGCCCATTCCCCCTTTTCCACTGGCTCCACTTCTCTCTGCCCTCATGTTTGAGACTGGCAGGAGTTTGTGTTAACACTGCTCAGCAGCCAAACCACACAAACTGCTTTCAGCCAAACAGTAAACCCAGCTCAGATCAAAACTCATAAATGGGCTCCTCAGTAGCATATCAGTGTTCTCTACATATCCAGTCACAAAAGGGCCTGAACTGGCTCCAAAACAGATTTTCTTGCCTATCTTTCCCTTCCATACTAACAATGTACAGCCACCAGGCTGCTTTCATTCTGAACTTTCAACAGGTAGAGAGAAAAACCAGGCAATGGTCAGCTTTCTGATGGAGAAGCCTTTCCTCTTGTTCACCTCATACTCAGAACACTCTGCTTGTGCCAGGCTGTTTCTATCACAGCTGTTCTAGGCTGCTGCCAGCAGAATTTGTCTTTATGATTCTAAGTCAGGCCAACCCCCCTCCCTCATCCTTAAAATTATCAAACTGTGGCCCCACAGAAGCACTGAGAGAATTTGGGATTTTGCAGCTTGGTCTGTAAGTGCCTTATGGGGCAGCATCTCTCAGAAAGCTGCACTGACAGAACAATCACTCTGCAAGATTCCCCACTAACCATCACTGTGAGACCTTGTACTTGATTTGGACAAAGATTCAGGTCCTCTCCCCCCCTCAGAGTCTCTTCCCACTCTCCTGCACTGCCTGAGGGATATCCTGGCTTTACAGAGTCTGTATTTTCCTACACAATGGCATTAACATCACCTTGGCGTCTACAGTGACAAGTAACAGAAAAAGGATGAGAAATGAAGTCCTTGGGCTACAACTGCAATGGTGACTTCACCTCTCTGAAAAGAATTCCTCCATGGCTTTTCTGGCCTGGCTACTCTCCAGCTGTTTCTCCAGATGTTGCAAACATTCCTCCAAGATGGACTCATCCAGGCCACTGAGGATTAAAAGAGGAATAGATAAGGATCAAATACATGAGGATCAAATAGGAACATCTAGAAACAATTTCAACAATCACAACAGTTCAGAGGCCAGAAGTGATCTATTTGCCATTACAATTCCAGTAAATTTTCCACCAATTGAAAGCAGCTCTTCTTCCATGAGACAGGAGAAAAACAATTGATGAACAACTTGACATAAACACCAACAAATCCACCAAATTAGAACAAAGGGACACATGATGCTGTAAGGCAAGTCCCAGTCAGAAACCTAAAATAATCCAGAACTTTCAGGCACCTGACACACAAATTCTTATAAAGACCTGCTACTTTTACACTTTAAGTCTCTTTTACACTTACTCCCCCCCCATTCTCTCCTGCTCTCACCACCCCTCCACAACTCTGGTAATGTGAATAAAATATCTCATATTTAGAGTATACAAGTACAGAAGCTCTCAACAGATAAAGATAAACTGATTTTTTCTGTTCCAGAACCAACCCTGCTGTAGCCAATCTCTGCACACAGCTTTGTTACCTGTTTGGGTCAGAGTGATGGGCCAATATGTTATAGCAGCCCGTGATCAACTTCTCATAAACACGTGCCAGGAACTCATCAGACTCTGCTGGGCCCAAGATCCTTTCCAGGGAGTTGCTGCTGATTTCTGCCACACTCTCTGTGCTGGTCTCCAAAAGGAGGGGCAGCAGGGAATGGATCACCTGGGGTGGGTTCAGATCATCTGACCAGCTTGAAAAGGAAAGGACACAAGTTAATTCTTCTCCACATGAGGTATCACAGATCATCCCTACTGGAAACCAGAATTCACATTCAGTGAGGCACAACTCTGACTGGAAGTCAGGGATGAAACCATTTTTGGAAAGGTGGGACAAAAACACTGATCCAGCTGTTTTTCCCCTCAGAAAAACAGTCACCCTTTGGAAAATTCTACATGTCACTTCTGCATATACAGAATTACAACATCTGCCTAGACAGTCCCACTATCACATATTGTGGCTTTAGGGTTTGTCTGCAGTGTCAACAACTACTTTTTGGTTTCAGAGTATTTTAGACTAAGTCCCTGGAAAAAAAATGGCATTTCACTTTTCCTTACACATTAAAAATTTCACTTAAGTGAATGACAAGAAAACATAAACTAATTAATTCAATCCATAATGTGCCAGTTTATATCCCAGTTTCTTCAAGTCCATATCTGACAAAAAGTTTCCCTCAGGGAGCTTGGCTTCTGGAGATACCACAGGAAGAGAGAAAAACTGTTGGTCCTGCATTTGGTATTTGGAACTGTGAACTGGAAGGTTTAGGTCAGAAGCAGCACCAGTCAGTAAGTGCTGCACAGACACAGCCCTGGAGAACACAGAGCAAAGCAGCCAGCAGTGAGTGGAACACACAGGCCTGACTTACACGATGAGATCCCCGGTGAGCCTGACCAGGGAGAGCAGGGTGTGCTTGAGGGAGGCTGCCAGGGGCAGGCTCTGGCTGCAGAGGGTGCCCAGGTGGGCAGCCTGCACGGCGCTGATGTAGCTCTCTGCAGGGATGGTGTCGTTGGCAAAGGCGTTGCGCTGGGGAGGGACACACACACACACACACACACACAAATCAGAGCCCTGGATGTGGGACAGAGCCACACACTGCCCCACTGCCAGCAATCCCTGCAGCTGCACCCACACCAGATCAGCCCCTGAGGCTGCACTCACCCATGAGCCAATGTTGGGGAACTCGTTGGTGTGGATGTTGTTCCAGGATTCACACAGGGTCTGCACAGCTGATGGCAAGTTCTGGACAAGGGTTGGACCTGCAGTTACACAGAACAATCAGACACTGAATAAATTCATAGGTCTACAAATCAAAATAATCCCTAAGTCCTTAAGAGCATCCCAGCCTCTTTAACTTCATTAAAACTGCAGAAAATGTGGCATAAATACTAATTCACAGAAGTCTTCATAGTTCCCCTTATTGCATGCCACAAGCTCCAATATGATTGTAAAAACATTTCACTAATCCAGAGGAGCCCACAAAATAACGATCCTTTCAAGAGATTTTGCAGTGTGCTGCTGGCAGCACAACTCACTCCTGTGAACAGCAGTGGAGATCACTTGGAAACTGGGGACTGGAATTGTGGAATAATTCCCCTCAGGGGGAGGCCCCTGCCCCAGCAGTGCCCTGGCCCTCACCCAGCGTGTTAGACTTGCAGCGGCCGGAGCCGATGGCCAGCACGGCGGCGTAGCCCCGCAGCTTCTCCTCGCAGGGCTGGCTGTCCTGGGAGCCCTCCTCCACCAGGCTCCGCAGCAGGTACGACCTGCAGGCAGGAGAGAGGGAGGGGACTGACCTCAGCAACGGCTCTGCACTTCACAGCTCAGAGTGTCACTGAGTGACAGATAAAACACAAACTTCTCCAGCTCTGCCCCACACTTCATCTCACACCACTAAGGGAGTTCTGGGCTTTTATCCCCTCTAAGCTACTTAGCAGGAGAAGTGCCCAAAAAGAAAAAGCTGATTTACTTTTGCTTTCTTCTTCACAGGTTCTAACCAGAGTTTAGAAGAATTTAGATCTTTAATGTAAGAATTAACCCCCCCTCTCTTTCTTGATGGTCTGACAGCCTCAGTATTATCCCAGAGAAATAACCTTAAGTAGCACTATCCTAAAGGGTGGTTTTTCTTTGGAGGAAAAGCTGGTTTTGCAAACTTGCAAGGATGCCTTGGAAGATCAGACAAGGAGGCTACTCAGAAACAACAAAGTCCCCCACATGGCTTTGAGAAGCTACTTGGTACTCTTCCTCTAAAGCAATGGACTCTCTAGAGCACATAAAATAATTACTCTGGACTATAAAACTCCCAGGCACTTCTAAGGAAACAACACAGGAAATGCAGAGAAAGCCCACAGCCCAGCAGGAAACTGTATTCCTGCTGGAAATCCCAAGGACTGTACCTGGTAAAAGTAGCATAAGTGTCAATGAGCTGCAGCGTAGCAGGGAGGAGGTTCTTGGTTATCTCTGAGGACTTCTGGGGATCAGTTTCTGCAGCTAATTTGGTAAAGTGCTCATCTAGAGAAACCTGGATTTTGGAGATGGCAGCATCAAGGGTGTAAATGGATTGTAAACTGGGGACTTCATGCAACTGGAGAATGGTTGTGCAGTCGACAGCACAGAAAGAAGAGATCTGAAAATACAGAAGATGAACAGTAAGTGCAGATCATCCCACAGAAGCAGAAATTTGTACACCCAGCTGCACTCCCACAGCTCACCTGTCGAGCAAAGTATTCCTCTGCTATTTCCACGTCGTACTTCACTGAGATGCATTTGTTGGAGGTCAGTTCAATGAGAGGAGCAGCATGCTCAGCCTTCATGCCCTGCTTGATAAGGTGATCCTAGAAATGCCAAAACCCAGATCCATCACACTTGAACAGTGCTCTGGAATGAGCCAGTGCAGAAAAGACAGGCACAAGTTCCCCCAAAACAAATCCCACATGCAGTCAGCACGGAGGGACTGTCATTGTCACTGTCACTGTCACTGCCACTGCCACCACCCCCCACATCCCACAGGGGCTGTACCTTGATCCACACGACGTAGGACGGGATCTGCAGGCGGGAAGACCAGCGCAGGGTGTGCAGGAGGTCACAGTCACTCATCTCAGGGGTGTTCATGGCCAAATGGTGCATGTAGCTTTTGGAGGGAGGCAAAATCCCCAGGATGCGCCACAGGATCAGGAAGTAGTATTGAAGGGCACAGGCTTCCTGAACAGAGGAACAGTTGGAAAAATTAGTACACAATGACTGCAGTTTCCATCATTACAGCTACTGAAATATCTCCTCAGGGACTCCATACTCCTGCAGATGTGCCAAATCAGATGAACACATTCTGGACTGAGTTTTTGTCATATTAAACAATAAAATACAGAACACCAGAGTTAGAAAAGAAAAAGGAAAAATTATACAATTTCCTCTTGTTTAATCGTGTTCTAGCCACACCTCCTGGAATTACCATGGACTTACAGCAAGTCTGAAGCACATTATAAATTAAAAACTCAAGAGGATGTGCAGCCACCACAAACACCATGGTTAGTTATGAGATTTTTAAGTTCCTCATTACTCCAAGCACAGTCCAAAATACTTCGGTGAAATACTTTGCTTGAAAATACTAAGTTTGAAAACTTGTTATTCCTCACCACACCAGCAAGATTCCAGCAAAACCAGCAAGACAGACTTACCAGTGCAGTGACATTTTTGTTCTCCCTCCTCCTGAGTGTATCAAACTGGGAGCCAGCAGCCAGTAATGAGGTGAGGGCTGCGTAGAGCTCATCGTACTTCGTAGCCCTGGAGAAAAGGACCTCACAAACCTGCAGGAGATGACAAATCAGGACCTTTGCTTTGCAAAGCTCCCTAAGTATTCAGAATAGCCACAGCCCAAAACCTTGCAAAATAAACTTCAGGGAGAGGTTCTGCTGGGACTGAGGATCAACGGACTGGGGATAAGGAGCAGGCAGGAGAGAGAGCCCATAACCCTGATGGTAACAAATTTAGTGAGGAAAAAAAACCCAGGGGGAACCTGGAGCAAAGTGATGAGACAACAACTCTAATGCCAAGTGTCTTTGTCTGAATCCCAATCATTCCTGCAAGTACTACAACAGATCCTCACAGACTGCACAGTGACTGCCCTGACATCCAGTTAGGGGTAAGAAGAAATCCCATGTTATCTCATCTGGCCACTCCTCTTTTCCCCACTTAGTGAAAGATCCCTGGTTCCTCTTTTTAATCAAGTCTTTCCTTCTTGTCTGTTTTCCCTGGCACTTGGCAAACCCCCAAGGCCCTCCAGAAAGTCTCTCCTAGCAGTGCCATACCATGCTATCCAGACGGTTCAGATCATCCTCAGAAGCTTCTGGGGACAGGATGCAGTAGAACCTGGGCTGTGGAGCAGAGTCTGCAATGTGAGAACAAAAAACAACCTTCAAAGTGGCAGTTTGAACAGGCCACACTGTGTTATAGTCTCTCCTCCATCCCCACCACGTTCTCCATTCTATGACCACCACCAGATTCCAAGCCAGCTCCATGACACGTTATAGATGCTCTAACCTGTGGCAGAGGCAGCCAAAGCTTTCCTACTCCTACAATCCTGGCAAAATAAATTTGTACTTATTTTTAATTACTTGTTGCATACTCCTAGAAGAGAATAACTTTGAATTTTGCTTAATAAAACAATTCTTGCATTATTAGATGTATTTTTACCTATTTTAACTATGGCCATTAAAAAGCAGAAAAACCTGCCCAAACCAAGGCACAGAAAAGGCTCTCATTTATTCATAAAAGCAAATCTTGGAATAAAAAATTCCTTACATTTTCTTTCTTACCTGATGAACAGTGTTTGGTCCAGTTTTCTTCCACTTCTTTAAAGCCATGGTAAAGTGGGACAGATGTTCGTCTGCTGCTGTCCTGGGATCCACTCACCCAGCCAATGGGTGGAGTCAGCAAATTATACTGTACCTGAATGGAAAAAAACAAACAAAAACCTACCCATGCCATCCTTGTCACTGAGGGGTAGGGGGAAAATACCACCCCACAGAGAAAGAAATACAGATTAGAAACAGCCCTCTTCACAACACAACATTCCATTCTTCTAGGGGAAGCCCTGCACCATTCTTGATGTTTTTTATTCTGGACTGAGCAGTTTAAATCCATGGCCAAGTTTCCCATAATTGAAAAAACCAGGCATGAAGCACCATCTGATCCCATTAATGAGGACAGTGCCAAAAACCTCCACAGTGAAACACTAAAGCAAGGAAGTACAAAAGGTATTTGTGAAATCAACACCTAAATACTCAAGATTTTAAAGACATGGTGGGACAATCATCATGTCCTTACTAGGATTTATTAAGTCCCCAGTCACACCAAGAATTTACATTCCAACTGAACCTGCTGTGGAACCAGCCAGAATGATAATTCATCATTCCTTGGAGCTCCAAAGTTTGGAAACAACATCAAAACTGATTTACTCCCAAGGGCCATGGGAACAACACACCAAATGACTGTCCATTACAGACTCCTGCTGGGTGACCAATTCAATATCCAGATGTCCAAATCTTACCTGCTCAAACAGGTACACGGGGGCCTTGGAATACTGGTGGAGCAGGTAGTCAAACACCAGGAGCAGCCGTGCCACCACCAGGGGCACAGAACACTGCTGGGTCTCCATGTTTGCTGTCAGCTCCACAATGGTCTGGATACACAGCATCATGATGGACCTGCGGCCCCTCTCCGAGAAATTGTGGAAAATGAGCAGCAGCAGCTGGAGATGCTCCACATTCAGATCTTCTGTGTCACTGGGGAGAGTCCCCTGCAGGGCATTTTGCTTCAGGGTGCCCACAAACCTGGCAACAGGAGAGGAAGTTTGTCAAGTTTAGTTTTCCTCTGAGATCCCTCTTTAAAATCTCTTTAACTAGAAGTAGTTACATTTTTCTGCTTACTGTTTTAATACTAATTTCACAAATGTTCACTACATTATATATTGGAATGAGACCGTGTGAGCAGCAAAACCTACTTTTTAAAGTAAATTAAAATCAGAGGCAAATATATTTAGTGGAAAACAGGAACAGCCATTCAAATGGAGAAGGGGTGATTCAAACCTGTTCCCTGGGAAAGGCTGTCCATGAGAGCTTTAAACCACCTAAACTCTACCAGTGAAAGCCAGCTAATGGCAGAGAATCTCAGCATCATCCTAAAAGGACCTACCAGAAACCTGCTGAAAAATAAGAGATTCTCTGTCCCTTTTTTGAGCCAGTCTTGCTGCATTTCAGCCTCCTCCCCCCTACCTCCTGACTGCAGCTCTCATTTCCTGGGCTCTGGGTGGAGGATTCTCCAGCACAGCAGACTGACCCTCTGCTCCTCCCAGATCAGGGAACACACACACTTGGAATGCTGGGGCCAGAGAATTTTCACTTGACAGGAAATGAGAGAGGTAAGAGACAACTGATTTACAGCTTAAGATAAAATGACCTCACCTTTCCCAGACTTTAAGGCATTCTGGAACATCAGGATCTCCCTGAGCACTGGCTTTATGCTGCCAAATCAGCAGGAGTCGGGACAGCACCGACAGACTCTGAGGGTGGATGTAGAGAGGCCACGGCCCTTCAGAAAAAGGGGCAACTCCCAGCTGCTGGAGAAGTGTGTTCTGGAACAAAACAGGGGCTTGTTGGAAAGAGGGAAGTCCTGTGTGATGCTTTAATTAATTAAAAGCATGATCTGAGCACACAGATGACAATAAACAGCAGGGCTCTCAGCTCTGCTCACGCAGCAATGCCCCTCCTGTCCCAGATATAGGGCAGAGCTACTGAGGGACACTCAGTGCTGTCACTTTGACACCCAAACACAACGAAGTCTCAACAGCAATGCAGAAAAAATGGCATTAATGAGCTTTTTTCATTCGCTGCAATATCAGAGCAGGAGAGACTATGCTGCTGTGCTCAGTATCTTTGAATCTGCAAGAAGAACCCTTTGACTGATCACAGCAATATTTGCTTTTTTCAAATGTGGTAAAACGGCAGATTGATGAAAAGTCTAACTGCTTTTAAAAATTAACAAACAATAGAGTGTTTTAAATACAGCAGAAAACAGCCCACAAAGTGCAGGGGCTGAATTCAGTGATGGGTGAAGCAGGTTGATAACCTCTGTGACAGAGTTTAACTCAGGTCAGCCCATGATCCAGCAAAGAAACCTAGAGGCTACAAAGTTAGGACATGAAAGCAAAAGGATTAATTTGATTCTCTCCTGAGAAATTCCAAGGCCTTTTGGCATCAGCCCTGACAGCAGAGCAAACCTGTAGGAATGTCTCTTGATAAACTCATGGATAGAGTTTTCATCCAGAGATTTTCATCCACAGTTTTCAGCTTTCATCCCCATCAATGTCCAGTGGATTAGTCTGAACTCTAGATGTTAAGTTTACACCGTGAAGGATGTTCTGTGCTACATGATTGCAAAGATCATTCAAAACATAGGACTGAAAATATTCCAACCTCTTTTTGCAGAATACACTCAGGGCCAAACAGAACAACAACTATTCAAGGTGTGGAGAACCCATACAGAGGAATAATTAGACACCACCATTTCTTCATTTTATTTATGCATTCAATCCCAGCTCACCTGCAGGGCAGGGGACTGAAGATCTGAGGTCACCAAGGAATGGTTGAAGTGATACAGAGCAGCAGCAAACTCCTCATCTGACGTGCCTGTAAGACAGGGACCGAGAGCCACTTACTACCTTTGCTCTCCAGTATTTAAAACTTTGTCAAGAAGCTGAAAAAGAGAGACACCTCTGAGCTGTACAGCCCTACAGAGAGGTTTGCTCACTCACCCTTCAGGCCATCCTTGTCCACCTCCTTGATGATGCTCGCCAGCGTGGCCATGTGCTGCTCCGACAGGGACACGCTCAGGTAGTTGCGGATGAAGTTATTCCTGGAGTTCAGCATAGAAGAAGTGATAAAGTTCAAAATGTTTGAAGCTAGGCTCAAAAACTGAAAAGAAAAGAGAAACACACTATAGAAGCAACAAAAGCAGAGGGACAACAATAAACAAAAACTAAGCCACCAGCAAAATACGATGAGTCCCTTAAACCTCCCCCCGCTGCAGTGGAGGAAAGGTGCACTCATGGCAATCCAGCCCCCTGCACTGTGGGCTGGACCAGGACTGATTCCAGAACTCTGAGAAGGCTGGAGGCCTCCAACTTCTCACCTGCAGCATTTATTTTTGTCTTTACCCAACGGAGCTGGGGCTAAAAGCATTTTATCAGCAAGTCACATCACTTGCAGCTCTGCCCCCATTTTCCCTCTGTAACCCAAACAGATATGATCTCCAGCCTCTGCTTCCCTGGCAGCAACAAACCCTGACATTCCATCTGCCAGAAGAGGAGAGAAAACATCCTTCTCCCCAGCCAGGACCCTCCCTGATTTCCCTGAGCAGTGCACCAGAACCACCTGCCACAAGGCTGCCCTGGCACAGCCCAGCTGTCCCTGGCAGGAGCAGAGCACACAGGGCTCACACAGGTGCCACAGCCCAGCTGTCCCTGGCAGGAGCAGGAGCACACAGGGCTCACACAGGTGCCACAGCCCAGCTGTCCCTGGCAGGAGCAGGGCACACAGGGCTCACACAGGTGCCACAGCCCAGCTGTCCCTGGCAGGAGCAGAGCACACAGGGCTCACACAGGTGCCACAGCCCAGCTGTCCCTGGCAGG
>JAOTQP010000856.1:922748-933979 GCA_026413545.1 Cichladusa arquata
CAGAGGAGGGGGTGGAGGGGGTGGTGGTGGAGCCACTTTCTCTTTGCTGGGAGAGATTGTCTCTTCAAACCATTGCCCCAGGATTGGTTCACTGTCATCATCTGGCACAGAGGGCAGGAACAACAAACCCAAAGTGTTATAAGCAAATACCTCCCAAAACTACCCAGCTTGAGAGAGACCTAAAGCAGAATTTCAGTGTGCAGCCTTAAGGTGTCTGCTATCTCCATTTTTTTCTGTCCAAATCACAAGGCAAAGCCCTTTCACAGAGGTCCAGCAGGAATTTACACAAAGAAATTATTTCCACTCTCCTCTTAAGCAAACACTGTCAAATCCCAGCTACTCAGGCTTCAGTTCACACAAAAGGGTGCAGTCAGCACTACTTCTGCCACACAGACCTTACAAACTGCTGTATTTTCAGTGTTACAAGTCATAGTCTGAGAAGGCAACAGCACAGTAGCCAGGTTTCCACAAAATGTGAAAAGCAGTGTAAAATCCTGGGCTGCTGCAAACTCTCTTACCTTGGCTGCTGTCCTCCTCAGTGCTGCTGAAGTCATCCTCATAGTAAGTGTTGGAGTCAGTGGAGGCACTGGCATCACTGCTCATGGAGCCCTTCCTCTGGCGCTGCAGGACACAGGCCTGAAGAACAGCAGGACCAGGAAAAGTTTAGGATTATGAAATCTGATAATTTGAAAATAACAGTAACTTCCTCATGCCTTTTAATTTTCTTCTAGCAAATCTGTACCAAGTAATTTATTAACACTTTTTCAAGGCTTAAGTTGTACTAAAAATTACAGATAACTGAAAATAAACAATCTACGTCAAGCTTATAAGCAACACCTGAAATAACAGTTGTAATATAAAATCCTACGTTACCAATGCAGCCTTTTCATTTTCCCACTAAAATCACAAATACCACTGAATTTACAAAAAAAGGACATTTCCATTAGCACAAGTTTGTCAAATTTACATTTCTGAAAAGAGGAAAAAAGAAAGGCCCTGACTGATGACTTTTGAAAGAAGAATTGTATGTTCCCAGAAAAGTCCCAGTTTGTTAAGTGATGACAATCTGGACTAGTTCAGCTCCAGAGGTTCTCTAGCTCTGTGCCAGTTCCTACCTTTCTGTAGGAAGTGGAGAGCAGAGTCAGCAGCAGATTAGTGAGTGGCACAGAGTCTATGAGGCGCTGGATCCTCTGGATGGATGTGCTCTGAGCCATGACATCCAGCACTGCTGGAGGCCCATCACTCTCCCAGCCCTGGAGGACAGAATTTCAAATTGAATTGAAATGAAGAGAAATTGGTAGGAGAATTCCAAGTGTGACCAGTGGAGAAGGAAGAATGTCTCAGGACAATGTCTGTGCTACCTGCATACCTTGTGCAATGCCTCCACTTGTAGATCTTGGAAAAGAGATGACAGCAATTTGATGGCATGATTTGCCAGCACCACTGACAGCACCCCAAACCCTTGATGCCTGCAGAAACAGAAAGGATGGAATGTCATTTCAGGAAGAAAATAACAAATAAATAAATATTAAATAAAGTGACTGCTTTGCTAAACTGGAGACAACAACTTCTCTTCTGTCCAAGACTCCAGACTTGAATTGCAAATAGAGATAAAATTTCACAAGACCAACAGGAGCCTGCAGCAGCTGCTTGCTCAGGCTGGTCAGAGCCCTGGACAATGCTCCCTGCAGGGTGTCACATACCCTTTCCCAGGTCCCAGCTTGGGAGAGCCCACGCCCTCCTTAGTGCGAGCAATGATGTCTCTGACACGAAGAGCAGCCAAGGGATCCTTCTCCTTCCCCTTATCAGCCAAGGCCGTGGGGCTGAGGTTCAAGATGAGGAAGAGGCTGTTCAGCAAACACCAAGCCCCGAGCAGCTGGAAGTTCTGATAATGCTATCGTGCCAAAAGTCACGGGGAAGGGGCAGAAAAAAGCACCAAAAAGACAAAACACCATCAATCCAAATGCCAAAATACACCAGCATTAAAAGGGTGAAAAAGCCTCCTGAGATGGAAATCTTACCTCCCCTCCTGCACGGCGTGAATTGCTGATGGCTTGTCCAATCATTTCATAGATTTCAAGCTGCAAATAAAGCCAAAACCATGGTAAGGCATCCCACCAGACAGCAACAGAAATAAAAACTCCAAATGAAATTGTATTTTACCCTCTACAATTAGCCACTCCTTTAACTTCTTTACCACCAATGACAATGTCCCAAAATCATAGCTATGTATTGCAATGCAAATAAATATAAATTCTGTGCTCTTCACTTGCTGAGGAGGAAAACAATGAATAGTCTGTAGATTACTTACACATTTCTGTACAATAGTAGCAGCATCATTTTCATAATCTTCTTCTTTGGAGCTGGTTGACCCGGTTCGTACCTGTTGGGTGCTGCCCACGTGCAGGATGGCCATGCAGGTGGCCACGCTCACACCTCAGGGAAAACAAGTGCAGGGGACATTCTTAGGAAGAGCCAGTCTTGGGGCAAAATATTCCAATTTAGCACATTAAGACAAGCAGTATCCAATGTGTTCATAACTTGATGGAGCAGGGAATGCTCAGTGTTACAGCGAAAGATTAAAAAACCTTTAGTACCCCCAGATTAGTGAAGTTTTACCCTACAGAAACACATGGAAGCAGTTAAAGAAGGTAATGTTTTACCATGTAATTCAATATCATTTTTAAGACTATCTTCAGACTTGAGTGCCACATCTCCTTAAAGTCTCCCCCATACCAATTAAACACTCAGGATTTTGGTGTGCTTAAACCACTCCTGGGAAACAAGGCTGATTTGGGACTTGTTAACAAGGCTTAACAAATTAAGCTGAAGCCTAAAGTAAAAATATATTATGCTCTGAATATAAAAAGAAAGAGCAGAAATTACAGGCTGTTAAGAAAATGTTGAGTCACTCAGTCTTTTTTTTTAGATACTGACAGGAGCAGTGGCAGAACGTATCAGTAACAACTTTAATATTAACCCAATCACCACACTGTGCTGCAGAGCTTCAAGAGAAAAAAAGGCTACTTGTGAGCTGAGCCTCCAACATGCAGGTAAAAAAGCACAGTCAAAAGCTCAAAAAAACTGCTGGAGATCTGTGGGAAGCTAGTTTGAAAGGACAGTGCAGGACAGTCCAAAAGGCAATCTTGCCCAATGAATTACAGCTGTACTGACTACTGAGGAGTGGAAACATCTGTGCCTGCCCAAGGAGTTTGGGTGTTATAAAACAGTGGGTTAGCTGGCCACTAGCTACAGTTATAGATGGAGTTGGAGCTTGAGACTGAGAGACTAGTACAGTTTGGGATGGAGTGTGCTGGCTGTGCTGTGAGGAAGGGATATGCAGTCCTGCAAGGGGCAGACAAGGTAAGAAGATGTTGTGTGAGGGACAGGCAGGGTTAGGTGGCCAGGTAAGGGACAGGTTGGGGTTAGCCAGTCATGTAGAAGGAAAAAGGAAACTTGCAGAGATGGCAGAAGGAGTCAGTGCTGTGTGAAGCTGCCTATGAGGGAAGGAGTCAGAGTTGTCTGAGAGAAGGCATGTAAAGTTTTAAAATAAGACTGTTGTTGGTGCCAGTCATGTTTGTCTCAACTTATTTACTCCAGAGCTCCACTCACCTGCATAGAGACAGCTGAGAGCAAGAACAGTCACGTCCTGGAGACGTGTGGGCGTCAGGGGCTCCAGCACGGGCAGGGACAGAGTATCCAGAGCCATGGTGACATCGATGACCAGCGAGTGGAAGCTGCAGGCAGGACACACGGTGAGAGCAGTGCCCTGGCAGCACAGTGCCCTGCCCCAGGCACAGGGAGGTGCCCCAGGAGGGCACAGGGAGGTGCCCAGGCAGGCAGGGTGGCACTGACCCGTTGCGCACGGCCGTGGCGTCGGCCACGGTGGCCGGCATGATGAAGAAGGAGTTGGCGGACACGGCGTCCTGGAAGCGGTTGATGTAGCGCAGGAAGTAGGGCAGGTTCAGGCACACGCGCAGCAGCTTCTCAGAGCCACCTGCCAAGCACAGCAGCAGGGCTGTGGCACTGCTGTGGCACTGCCTCAGCCCTAACGGTGCTCAGGAATTGACTTAATTGCTCTTGGTGGTGAGAAAACGCCATCAGAGATGAGGCAATGGGATAAAGTCTGCTTTACAACACTGGCTTCTGGAGTTTGCAGCCCATACTGGTAAGGGATGTCACAAAGCTCGGTGTCCACAGGGCACACCAGGTGCAGCTGGTGGGACTTGATCCCAGTGGTCTCTTCCAACCCTAACAATCCTGTGATTCTAATCCACCCCATAAGGTATTTCGTACTGTCCACCTAATTTACCCCTCCAAACATAAATACACTCAGCTCGTCTCTGCAATGAAAACTCCATTCCAGCCATAACCTCCCTTGGCAATCACCAGGCAACTCAGGGAACCCTTTAGGTCAGAGAGTTTCTTCTCACTCAGAGCTGTGAGATGTAACAATGGAGAGACATTTTTCCAGTACTTCTTAGCCCCAAGCTAGAAAGTTGATTCTCACCGAGTTCTTGCAGGCTGGCCACATTCTGAGCAATGAATATGCTCTTGGTCTTTGCTGCAGAGGTTTGATCTGTGGCAGCTTGATCCTCGCTCTCTCCTTCCACCTAAAGCAAGCACATACTAAATACATTATGGAGGCACTAAAAACACACTGTATTTCTCCAAGTGTCTACACAGAAACAAGGTGTATCAGCAGCACAACTCCCAACAGTTATGGATGTCACTAAATGTTGCATTCTGTGAGGAAACAAACCCAGTATTGCCAATACAGCACAAACAGTATTTGCTTGTTTGCCATTTATCCCATGCAAATAGGATTTATGTACTTCAGAAAGGTTCTCTTTACACCTGTATCAAGAAGTATCACTTAGAGCCCTCTGTCCTTCCCTGCACTGGGAAGCTGAAATTCCGACTGTTTCTGTTTTGGAGGTTTTTTTACCTGTGTCTCTGTTGTGATTGATGGTGATGATGAGACTCTGGGGTTAAAGACTGATGTCAATTGGTTGAGAAAGTTCATCTGCACTTCCTTCTGTCTCAGCTCCGGGCTCACGGGGGAGGCCAATTCCTTCTGGTCCTCAACTGCAGGGAAAACAACAAACCCCCATTTCAGACAGCAAACCTCATCTTTTCTGTGCCTAACTCCAGTGCTGCAGTGAAACACACACAGCTGAGGCCCCCTCCCTACCATCAGAGAGGGTTTTGACAGTCTGAGGCAGCTTGGCTGATTTCATCATCGCTGTGAAGGTGATGATCTCTGTCCGGTCCAGGCGGCTGCAGCCCGTGCACAGCCCCTTGATCAGCAGAATGAGGTGTTTCTACAGAAAACAGAGACATCAAGTACCACTGAAACTCTCTTGATCATTTCTCTAAGCACATGGATTAAGAGTAATGCAACTTCAGCTGGTGAGGCCACTGCAACAGCTCTGAGCCACTCTGATCTCCCCTGAGGATGGAAACACATCCCTGACTGCAGGTAATCCAGGTCACTGACACTGCCTGTGCTTCCCATGGAAAACACCTGGAAAAGCTCTCTCTGCTGTGACACACTACATTACAGCAACACTCCTCACAGGCCTTCTCTCTTCCCAATATATTTAAGCTTTCCAACAAGACAGAAATACAAGCAGGCAAGAAAACACCTTTAAAAACTCAACAGATAGCTGGGATCCAGGTTGTTGCACAAAACCAAACCAGAGTGTAGGAAACTGGAACTGAATTAACCAAGGCCTCAGGTCACCTTTGAGTTGAGAGCAAGCCTAGATTCTGAGTATAGAATGCAGAGGGAAGATTCAGCAGGAATCAGAGTCTACCAAAGTGCACACCTTAAATATTTTAAAGGCTTCATTAATTTTGCTTTATGCATTCAGCATTAGAGCAGATACTTTAGAATTGGAGCAGAAAGCTCATTCTCACACTGAGGCTGGCCCAGGAGGTCCAAACCTGTGCTCACCTGTGAAACAGCACATGCTTCATCTGGGTTCTCAAGCCGCAGCAGGGAGAATTCAATCAGGACTTTACACGCAGCTGCCACTGACTGCAGCTGGTTTCTGGGTACTGAAAAAAAGCAGATCCTTGTACTCAGAGTAAGCTTTAAAATAGTCCAATGTAATACGCTGCCAATGCTGTCAAAAAACAGGATGCTCTGCAGTGTAGGTACACACTCAATCTCTCCTGCCTAACACAGATGCAATATAAACTCAGTCTCATTACAATATAACCCAAGAAATGTCAGCAAAGTGAGGATAATTCCTTCTGCCAGACAGGGGAATTCAGACAGATAAAGCAGTTTCCCCAGCAACATTATTTAATGCTGACAGAAGCTCTGAAGAACATGAAACAAGTTCACAAAGCCCATTTTTCTGTTGAAATTGCTAAATTGTCAGCCAAAATAACAGAAAATATTTTGAGTCACAATGTTTTGATCATTAACTCCAACACAGTAATGTAACTACAAAAGCCATGAATGGTTTGGGTTGGAAGGGACCTTAAATCCCATCCAGTCCCACTCCCTGCCATGGCCAGGGACACCTTCCACTAGATCAGGTTGCTCCAAGCCCCATCCAACCCGGCCTTGGACATTTCCAGGGACAGCAGTGTTCTAACTGCTGAAGGATAATCTAAAAATCCTGATCACTGTTAAAACACTTGACCAAAAATTAAATCAGGTCAATGAAAAAGCAGCCAAAAAGACAACACTGTCCAGAGGCTGGTGGCCAAATACTCCCATCAACAAGCTTCCCTTTCCATCAGAGCTGACATTTCATGGTACAAAAGCCAGCAATGGTGGCCCTAAAGTCTGATTCAGCAAGAAAGCAAAGAAACAAATACAAAAATCAACAGCTCTCATTTACTTTTACTGCATCCAGTCATTACACAGGAGCAAGAGAAGCAAAGGAACACTTACTGAGACCACACACAGTAGTGATGTAGTGTGTGGAAAGTGCAACGAAGGAGGAGTAAAAAGGCTCGTACTGCTTGTCATGGTGCAGGATCTCAGATTCACTGCAATGGAGAAGGGGACAGAGGTCAGCCAGACCCAGCACAGCAGCAGCACCACCCAACACCCCAGTGTGTCCAGTGACAGGGGCAAGGCAAGGTGACAGCTCTGGGAACACAACCCTTGTGTCCCCAGGACTGAGTCCTCCAGCAGCAGCTGGATCACAACATCAGCATTGCTGCCCACACAGGAAATGTAAGGAAATACTGTGCTGCCAGTGTTTCTCCTCCACAGCATCAACAGGTCAGGCTCTACCAGCCACACTCCCTGCCAGAGGCTCATTAACCTTTAAGTTGTTCTAAACTCAGCTGCCCAGAGCCCGGACTGTGTGTTCTGCTAACGCTGGCAGGATTTGCCAGGCCTGGAGCACAGGCATTCCCTTCCTGTCACGGCACTGAGGCAACTGGAGCTTGTGCAATCTGCAAATCAGAGATCAAACCAGGCAACTGCAGAACCACAGCACACAGGGACAGCACCTGGGAACACCTGGGGAGGGAGCTGGGCAGGTAAGGAAGAGTCCCTGAGGCTCCTCAGCTACACTCACTGGCCTCAGAGATCAGCCTCTTATGGCAGAGGTGACACCTTAAAGGTGTCCCAGCACATCCCACCCGCACAGACACGGGGAACACAAACTGCTCTGCCTCCACACCTGCTTCTAGCTCTTGTTTCTCCTGTGGCAACACTAAGGGATGTGCATATCTGCCTCATAAACAATCCATTTACTTTCTTTCACATTTTCATGCAGTGATGTGAATGAGCAAGCTGCAAGAACAGGTTATTTACTAGACTCAGCTTCACTTTGCCTCTCCAAACCCAGCCAGGCTTCCCCACCTCTGGGACAGAGGTTACTCCTGGAGGGCAGGTGGGGATCAGAGGGCAGCAGCTCCCAGCTCCAACCACAATTTCACCCTGCCCTGCTAACCTAAACAAAACCCAGTTTATGCCCAGTCACCTTCCCTTTTTCCACACTAAGCCACCGTTTCCAGCTCTAACAGGAGGTGCTCTAACAGAACCATTTCTCCACAAAAATGAGCAGAAAGAAATACTCATCAGCTTTGTAGTTTGATTTCCTAGGTGTGAAATTTTATTTAGTCTGCCTAAAAAGCTAAAATAGAAAATTAAGAGAGAGGCTTTACTGGAAGCTATTCAACAGTGTCACACGACCGAGTTCCAACACCTCAGGCCTCGGCTCACCCTCTCCTGCCAGAACTGCTCTGGTGAGGAACAAGCCCAGAGCCTGAACATGCAAAGCAGTCTGTGCTCTCTCCTCTTCAGACATTAATTTTGTTCATCTACCTCTCAGGCCTAACTCCAAGCCAGCAGCAGCAGATGCATGTAAGTATTGTTAAGAGAACAAATTAGAACTATTTGGGAATAACAGAGTACAGGAGAGGCTGACAGCTCCTAAATTACTGCACAGGTCAAGCTGTGCACCACACAGTGCCCACAGGGTATAAAGAACACAGAGGTGCAGAATCCAGCATGAGATAGGGATTGAGCAATGGGAGGTGTGAGTTTTACTAAAACACACGGTGGATGTTATGATAATGCAAAGTGGAAGGCAGCAGTCAAGTAATCATCAATCCTTGCAAATAACCATCGACAGAAGAGAACAGCTCAATCTGGGATGTGCCAGTGTTATTCTGAGTATACACAGAGATTTAATAATGACTTTTCAGCCTCTGTACTGTGGTGTATTGCTTACAGGGGTTTTGCTTCCCAGGGAAGCTCTTTGCTCAGGCTGAGGAGAAGCCTCTGTCACTTATCAATGTTAATCAGCACCAAATCCCAGCCCTTGCCTCAGCTCTGCTCCCAATCCTGAACACACCCAGTCCTTGGGGCAGTGGAACAAAGCAGCCTCCTCCTTGGCAAGGCACTGCTCCAGGTGCAGTTCCCCCCTGTGGAAACTCCTTCCCCAAAAACCAGCCTGGAGTGTCTCCACACACAGAGCTCCTCTCCAGCTGCACCTTTCCAAGTCAGCATTTCCATCATTTATGTCAAATAAGGGCCTAATTTCTGTCAATTCTTGAAGACACCTGCTAACAGAGGAATACCAGTAATCTCATGATGCTTAAACTTATAAATGAAATATCAGAGTAGTTAAAAAAAGGAGTTTATTGATTTATTTTGAAAAGAATAATACTGGTGATTTTGTCATCACGCTAAGTTTATTTAAGGGGAAATCCAGCCTCTTTGGAGTTGGCTGACATCATCAAGAATTTAACAACTGCCTTCTAAAAATAACTTGAACACATAAAAGATTTTCTGTGAGAAATCTAAAGATAGATTCTTGTTCGGTACAGAAAAGCAAAGCTCCAGACACGAACAAGTTGTATTTATTCCTTTGTCATTTAGCACGCCACACCAAGGCACAAAACAAAAAGTATCATCCTGCAGGAGCCCAAATCCTGCCAGACCATCAGACACACAACTCCAACCTCAGGCAGTGCTGCTTGAAGGCAACAGACTGCTGGCTCAAGTGGAAAACAGACCCATCATCCCCTCTAAAGGAGGAAACTGCCCTCTCCCAGAACTCAAGGGGATCCACTCGAGCGTCCCTGGGATATTCTGATTGAATACTCCACTAATGAACTTTAGGCACAGGGACAGCAGAGCTGCTCGGGGAAAAGCAACACTGGGATGGTGCCTAAAACAAAGACTGGCCAAAGAACTGCCCAGACCCATCCACACCCGGTGAGCAGCTCCTGGGGAACACCTGCTCTGTGGTGCAGGCACAGAACACAGAATTCCTCCAATTAACTCTCTGAATCTGAAGCAACCACTGCACACTCAGCTATTCTATATTAAATAAAACACCACAAGGCTTTATTTTATCATCTTCCTCAGTGCACTGTTTATTTTATGTTTCCTAACAACTAATCGTGGCCGGGGTTATATCTCTGTAACTGAGCATGATGTGGCATTCACATCTCGTGTTTTAGCTCACAAAGCAAGCTGTAAGTTGAATTAAGTAGCTACGGTGGGTACTGTTATGCTCTGACTCCAACCTGTGTGGTTAAGACAAGGCAGACTTGATTTGGTTCTGCTTTATTTCTGCTTAAAATAGGAGAAGCATTGCAGTGGTAAAGACTTAGAGAGAAGTCTGGTCCCCCCACAGCCCGGTGAGACAACACTTCCCACGGTCCAAGCGGGCAAACTGTGACACGCCTGGACAAAAGCAAAACCACAAGAACAGTCCCGAAGCCTCTCGGCGGGCGCCTGGCGGAGGTGCTGCGGCCGGGCGAGCACCCTCAGCCCGTTATGGGGCCCGAGGGCACCTCCGACAGCTCCGGGACAGCGGCAGGAGCCGGCGAAGCAGCTCGGGGCGCAGCCAGGGCAGCCGCAGCCCCGCCGCCCGTCCTGCCGCGCACCGAGCCCCTCACACCCAGCCGGGCCCCGCCTCAGCCGCCCCTCAGCCGCTCCCGCAGCGGCGGCACCCCCAGCGCTCCCCCTCAGCGGGCGACGCCGAGCGGCGGCAGCCCCCGCTCGCGCTCCCTCACCTCTCGATGACCGAGGCGAGCAGCTGCGGCAGCTCTTTCATGTCGAAGGCCGAGTAGGAGGCGGAGAGCAGCGGCCGCACGGCCACATCCCAGCCGGGCCCGGCCGCGGCCCCCGCGCCGCCCGCCGCCATCTTGGGCTGCGCTGGGCCGGGGGCCGTGGCGCGCACAGCGCCCCCTGCCGGCGGGGAGGCGACCGCGCAACGTCGCGCCGCCCCATTGGCCCGCGGCGCGGGCGCGTGCGCACTGCGTGAGTCAGCAACTTTGGCGCGCGGCGCGTGCGCGGTGCAGGCGGGGCGGGGCTGCGGCTGCGCATGCGCCGTGTGCGCGCCCCGCCCCGCGCCTGCCCCGCCGCAGGGAGGGCTTGGAGCGGCCCGAAAAATCATCCAAAAACCCCAAAAATGCTGGAACAGAGAAAATATCCCCCGCTTCAAGAGTGCTCCAAAATACTTAAATAAAGAAACAACCTCCCCATGTAAATACCAAAAAAATCCCCACTGAAACAGCCAAAAATGCCCATTTAAGTAGCTCAAAACCCACCTAACGAGCCCCAAAAAACCGCACGGAAATACCCCCGCAAAATCACCTGAATAACCCCTAAACCCCACCTTAAATAGCCCCAAACGCCCACTCAAACAGCCCCCAAACCCTGTGTTGGGGGTTGAGTGTTTTTTCTGTTACTGTGTCAATATGAAGAATTTTTCCCATTATCATGCCAATGGAGCTGG
>JAOTQP010000856.1:934307-946590 GCA_026413545.1 Cichladusa arquata
GGAATTAAAGCCTCTATTTCAGAGGAAACTTCTGCCTCTACTGGCAGACACCTGTCCTTCAAACCAGGACACCCTGAAACAGCCCAAGGAACAGCTCAGCAGCCCAGACCCGCTCCCTGCTCCGCAGCTTTATTTTGGGATCTGGACACCGGCGGGGATCAGGGGCACATGGCCACTCCCGGCGGGAAAACTCGATGCCAAACTGGATTTTAACAATCGAAATTCACAGAGTTCAGAGCACTGATCCCGAGGAAAACGCTGAGAGGCTCCACCCCCTGAACCACCCCGCCTTAACCCCAAGCACCGAACACAAAAAAAAAAACCCGCAGGAAAATTTAGAAACAAATGGGAAGGAACTGATGTTGTCATCATAATAAATAAAGAATATGGAGAAATTTCAGGTTCAAATTCTTCCCAGTGCTCTGCAGCTTCGTCAGAGGCTCCATGAGGCTGTTTCCCACTGACAGATACCCAATTCCCAACATTTTTCCTAAGGAAATCACCCAAGGTCTCTCCCTCACACCAGGAGCTGGTTAACAACCTTCCTCTCTGCCAGATGTGGAGCACAGCTGGTGCAGAGGGAGAGCCCAGGATGAGCAGGACACACATCCTGAGTATTCTCTTCACCAACATCAGGGAGACACTGATTTGGGGGCTTTAAGGGAGGTTTGGGACCTTCTTTTTCAGTCAGAACATAGTAAAAAAGTCTCTATTTTTCATCTCTTCTATTTCTCCTCACAGGAGACACACGGGCAGTGCAGGTTTTGTTCCATGTTTCACCAGCAGCTTTTCCTCACAAATATCTTCCAGCCAGATGGAACAGAGGTGTTTGGATCCATCCCTTGGGGGGGTGGGGGCTGAGATCCCAGCCCAGCTGCCCTCCAGGCTGGGCCTCCCTCAGCGCCAGGCCCGGTTCAGCAGCTTCACCTGGGCCAGTCTCTTGGTGATCATGGTGGCAAAGACCAAGCCAAAGAGGACACTGCTGATCAGCACGTAGTCGTAGTCGTCCTTGAGCACATCAAACTGCTTGGAGGGGTACACCCGGGTCTGGAAGATGTCCAGCCCATAGGCTACAACCTGCAGGGGGGAGAGCAGCAGCTGGGGATGCAGCTTGGAGCATAAAACCCCATCATGATCCCTCAGGGTTCCAGTTCTGACACGATGTTTAAGCTGTGAGCAGCTACGTTGTGGCAATCAAAGCTCCCTGCCATGGGCTGTGGATTGGGACCCAGCCCCAAATTCCACACTGAGGTCTCCAGCCTGCACTCACCAGGCAGGTGGACTCGAGGCCAGAGGGGGCTGTGTAAATGCCCCTCATCCTGGAGATGGTCTGGTTGTAGTTGATGAACCTCTCGGCGTGGATCTGCACGTCGGGCGAGTAGGGGATCAGGTTCTCCTCTCTGCAAGGCACCACCACACACATCAAACATCAAACCCAGCCAGGCAGCACACAGGGGATGCCACCAGTGTTTCCTGGTTATCAAAAGCTAACCTAAACCAGCACATCTGGGAGCTTTTCTCAGCACAGATTCATTATTGCTGCAGGATGAAAATCAAATGGATCAGTTGGGTCAGGCTAAACTGCAGCCACCTCCTTCCAGGCTTCAAAAGTTTTACAAAGAAGTGTAACTAAAAAAATCCAGTTCCTCTGACTGCTCCTCCCTGAGAATACAGACACCAGGCTGGTTTAATGACTGACCTGCAGTAATACAGACAAATGTATCATCACAGACTGGGAACAGAAGCACAGAATACTTCAGGTTGGGAAAGACTTCCAAGATCATGGAGTTCAACCTTTGACCTGAAGGAACTTGCCTTCATTCCAAAGACTGTTCTGAATCCAGCCAGGATAAGTTGTTCCTCTTCACACAACTTGTGACACACAAAATCCAGCCCCTCCCAGAGCTCAGGAGGAGAGGTTCTGACTCCTTTCCTTACCTGCTCTGCTCCGTCGGGATCTCGGGGCGCCGAGGGTCCAGCAGAGCCTTGGGAAGGGACAGGATGGCTCCAGAGGGAAGCCCAACTGTGCATTGAAGGAAAAGCATCTTCAAAATCACAGAATCCCAGAACAGCTGGGGTTGGAAGGGCCTTCTGGGGATCACCCAGCCCAACCCCCCCTGCCCAGGCAGGGTCACCAGGAGCAGGTGACTCAGGAATGCATCCAGGTGGGTTTTGAATGTCTCCAGAGAGGGAGACTCCAGACCCTCCCTGGGCACCTGTGCCAGCACTCTGCCATCCTCAAGGAAAAGTTCTTTCTCATGTTGGGGTGAAACTTTCTGGGTTTTAGTTTATGGCCATTGCTGCTCTGGGCAGAAAGAGTTTGGCACCTCATGGCCATTCCTGACATTTCTGACAGCCAGCAGAGACACCCTCCAGGTGCTTATCCCTGCCCTTGCAGGAGTCCAGGAAAATGCCCTGGCAAGACTTTTTGGCAGCACAGTGCATTTTGCTGGGATTTCAGTGCCCCCCCTTCACCGAGCAGGTACTCACTGAGCAGGTGGCGGCTGGTGATGCCCCTCTCGGTGATGGTGGCCTCCATGGCACTGATGGCAGAGGGGAAAATGTAGGATTGCTGCAGAACCTGGGGCAGGATGGGGCGGTCCAGGGAGCTGAAGGCTGTGGCGTTGTACTGCTCCGTGCCCTCGTAGAGCTCCAGCACCGTGAGCTCGTTCCGCCGCGCCTTGGTGTTCCAGTACTGGTACTGCAACGAGGGGTCAGGAGCATCAGGGCAGCATCCAGGGAAATCACAGAGGCTGGGCACAAAACTGCACCCCATGCATGTCCAGGAACTGCCCCGATGCCAAAACCATTTCTGCTTTTCACAGAATTCACAGAAGGACAAAGTTGGAAGAGACCTTCAAGATCATCGAGTACAACCCAGCCCTAACACCTCAACTAACCCATGGCACTGAGTCACATCCAGGGATGGTGACTCCACCTCCTCCCTGGGCAGACCATTCCAGACAATTTCCCTGAAAAACCTTTCCCTAATATCCAATTTTTATACATTTTCCACATATTTGTAGCTCTGTAGACTACTATTATATAGTTACACGGTTCCTTAATTAACTGTAGCACCTTCCTACCCCTCCCTTAGATTTTAGAACAATAAGCTAACCTTGTTGGAATCTTATTTACTCCATAGTGAGCCTCCATATATCATAGACATAATAAATGGGGGTTAGAAGCTAGGGAGAGGCAGAACCAAAAGTGGGGATTACTTAATTAACTGTCCCTCTACCTGGATGATTTCTGTTAAGCATACTAATTTGTTAAAACTTACAAAATTCTCAGAGTCTTGCATTTTGTGTGCATTTTGCCATATTTGCACCATGAATGACCCTCATTACAGGCTTTTTATCACCTTCACATTGCTCAGCTCATAATTTTAGGGGTCTCCCCAAAGAAGCAGCAGCTCTCACCACCACCCAGTTCTCAGAGTGCACCATGTGCACGGGCCCCTTGGCCTTTTTCTGCACGGAGGAGTGGATGATCCTGCCCGTGACCCCGTCCATGAGGTAGATCCCGATGAAGGTGCGCTCGTGGTGCGTGTCCGTGCTCTCGGTCACCACGGCCAGCAGGTTGGGGTTCAGGGACTGGGGACAAAGGAGAAACAGCTGAGACCTCCTTTCAGTGCCACAGACACCTTCCTGCTCTTCATCTGGCACTGGGCATATTGTGAACCACTTAGCATAAATCATAATCGCTGCATGAAAACATTTTTGAAAAGAAACCTCCAAAATGAGCATTTTTCTGCAGAGACACTGGTGCCCATAAAGAAAAACTGGCACCACTGGGCATCTCATCCCAATGCAGCAGCAGGGAAGGGTACTGGGATCCTCCCACAGGATAACCCCTCAACAAAAAGCCAAGCCAGAGGTGCAGCAGCACCTTGTAGAGGACGCTGCGGTCGCCCATGACGCGGCCCTGGGAGTGCACGTGCTCGTTGGACCTCTTCCCTTTGACAGCCACAATCCTCTGCACCTCCGTGGGGATGGCCACCTCCCAGCTCTCCTCTGTGCTCAGGTCCTGCAGGGAAAAAGCACGTGGGAGCTTGGATCTTGTCCTCCAAGGACACCATCTCCCCCAGCAGGATGTAGTTTTCCTTGCTTTGGCATTTCCCAAGTTTCTTTGGTGCATTCTGAGGCTGAACGTTCCATGAAGGGAACTGAGATCTGCCATTATCCATCCACGGGGCATTCAGGGAAGTGCAGTGGGTCTTCCATACCTTTTTCAGCCTGAATCCAGAGAGTTTTCCCTGCTCAGCATCAACTAGGTAAAAATAGATGGAATGGGCAATTTCTTCTAACTGGCGAAGGACATTTTTAGTGGCTGGGAAAGGTGTAACCTGGAAAAGAAGAATTGAAACACAGGTTAAAAACAACTGATACAGACAAAAAACCCACCCTGGAATGAATCAGAAAGATTATTTCTAACGTGTTTATCAAGATAAGGTCTGTCTTACCAGTATAACCTCATATTTTTGTGTGAAATGTAGCTCAATGGCATTTTTTTCCATCTTACTTCAAAAGGGAGGGGAATAATTAACCAGAATGTGAAGAAAACTCCTTCCAGACAAAACAATTTACCTTGTACTCATCATCAATCAGGAGCAGCACCTTGGCATAGTCTTGATCCATAATAGGCAGAAGCAAAGTCTGGAGAATTGGACGTTTCAGAACAGGAGGAGCTACTTGGCTTTTCTTCCCAAAGATGGGGTTAAAGACGTACAGAAAACTCATTTTGGTTTCCTGAAAAACAGGGTAAGTTTTGCCTCTTGTTTAAGATCCAAAAAAAAAAAAAAAAAAAAAGGTGTTTTTCTAACTGTTACTTGTTGGTGTTGACTATTCCTAATACCCTGGGTTCAGCTACTCCACCCTGAAAATCTTCTGTTTGGACACACACATTTGTCTAAACATTTATCCCACATTTGTCCATAACAAGCACGATCATTTTTAAGTTTCCTGGGGTTCTGTGTCTGCTTCCCTCCAGATCTTTTTCCCCTGCCATCCCCACAACAGTGACAACCAGATGATGCCCAAGAAGATGTTATTGCAGATTTCTATGCCCAGTGCAGGGCCAGGGAAAGGGCCTCACCTTGTCCTTGATGAGCAGAGTGCACTGTGGAGGGTGGGGGAAATGGGCTGTTGTTCTCTGCACCATCAGCTTGAAGGAGGAGCCTGGTCTCACATTCCTGAGGTATTGCTTCCACAGGATGGTGCCAGAACTGCTCTCAATGCCAAAAAGCTGAGGAAAAACACGTGGGAAAGGCAAAGTTTAGGAAAAGACCTCCCCCATTCAAGCACTGCATCCTCCTCTGGCATGTCCTAAAAAAGCTGAGTCTTAGTCCCCATTTAAAGCCACCACAAAAGATCCTGTGCATCTCCCCATTATTTCTGCCCAAGCCTGGCTAAAAACAGGGCTGGGAATTCAGAGCTCTTTGCTCCAGCCTAGAAAGAGATTCCTGCCCTGGCCTCCTCACCTTGCCCGAGGCAGTGACCATCACCATCATTTTCTGGAGGTTGAACTCGTCTCTGGCCAAATTGTCAATGTTAATCTCGTTTTTAATCTGGCTCCGGGGCTTCCTGGCATCGTAGAACATCTTCCAGAGATGGGCAGTCCAGGCTTGCAGCAGGATCAGCTGGGATGAGAGCCTCTTCAGGAACATTCCCAGCAAACCATCTGCAAGTGGCACCCACAGTGACAACAGCAGGGACAACACACACGTCCCACCCAGCTGAAATTGTGGTGTCAAACGTTGCCATGCACAAACCTGGGGTAACTCCTTGCCTCCCCCTCAATGCTGCCACTCCTGTGACAGACTCTGGTGTTTCCCAACCTTTCCCACTCCACACTCATTCCAAAACAGGCCCTGATCAACTGAAAGCAAACCTTCATGCAGAGGATTTTGTGTTCCTTCTCCCTGTGCCCACCTAGAGCTCCCCCATCTCTCCAGAAATCCCTCTGCACCCAGTACTCAGAGGAATTCAAAATACTTAATTCTGCCCAATCAGGGTTTGTATTTAAATTCTTAAAGTAACCAAAACACCAGATTTCAACTCTTTCAGCCTCTGAGGAGAGCAAGCAGAGGGGACCAGTGGCACAGGAAGCATTAGGCAGGAGCAGAGCACACTCCATGCAGGATGGGGTTACCTTGGATGGCTGCATCCAGGACAGCAAGGAAAGACAAAACAAAGCAAAAAACAAACAAAAAAAGGCTATTGGAAACGAGTCTTCCAGAAGAAGTCACAGGAAACATTTAGGAGACATGGCCAAAATCCCTCCTACTGCTGCTGACTGGTTTTTTTAATGCAACAATGTAATATATTCATGTCATCTGGATTGGATTTCCAAAGTTTAGACAGAAAAGGGTTTATTCCTGCTCATTTTAATTGGCATCAGTAGAGATTCAAATTAATCTCTCAGCTCAAAGTAAACAGAAAACAATAAACACATTTATTTAGGAAGAAAAACAAACTCACAGAGGTAATTCTGTTAAACTCACCTGCTTTTTTTCCAAATTCTCCCTCCAACTCAGCCTGTGCACCTGTCAGAGGCAGATCCACCATCTCCAAGCACACCACCTCTGCCAGTGACTCCTCTCTGCTCCACACAACTTTCCCTGGAAAGAAATAAGAGCAGAATGTTGGAAAAATCAACTTAATATTTGGGAATTGACTCACTCAATATAAAAGTATCTTTCAGTGCAACCCTGAAATGCAGATCACCTCTTGATGAAATGCAAAAAGTGAATAAATATCTAATATCATTACATTAACTATTTCATAAAAGACAAATACTTTATGAAACTGGAGCAACTTCTGGGAAGAAAACCTCAGGATCAGTGAAAGCAATCTGGTGTTCTAAAAAGGTTACAGTCATTGAGTCTATTTAAAATAACAGATTCACAGTGTGAACTCCTGAATTCCTTTAGAGCCACAGAAAATTCCTGTTGCTGAGATGGGATTTTCAACCCTTTCTGCAAGTTAACATTTTTGCCATGAGGGATCTTCTCTGAAAATCTTTGAGGAAGATCTACACCAGAACTTACAATTTCACCCTTCAAAAAGAGTTTTAAAATCTGCAGAATCCCCTGAAATCCAAAATCCACACAAAACAGGGCACAATTGTTTGTCCAGGTGAGGGTGGAATGTGTCTTTCATGGGACTCAGAAGAGTTAAATTAATTTTTTCAGCTTCTAATGAAAGTAATTACAAAATACAATCCTTGAGGACACAGAATTTTCTCCTGGTGGCTGTTACAAATGGAGGAAGCTGTTTCTGGGAGTCACCTGGCTGCTGGAGGAACATGAGCATGTGGTCCTCTGTCTGCACCAAGGCTCTATAGCCCACTGAGTCATCCTTCTTCAGGAAAACTTGGATGTACAGCTGGGAAAAAACAGAACAGAACAAAAAAGGGCAAGGAAAACAGTGAGATTAATGATCACATCATCTCCTTGAAGAAAGCAGAAATCAGGTGAAACCAGAGCAAGCAGGGTGATGCTGTAATCCCTGGAATGCTTTTCCCCTTGGCTCAAGGGCTCCCATCCTGCCAAAGCAGGGAAGGGAAGGTGCTGCAAGGACAGAAATGACCCCTCCCTGCTCACCTGCTGTGGCTTGGCCCCTCCTTGTTCCAGGTTAAAGGTGATTGTGGTGTCCAACAGTCTTTGCCCAGTCTCAACCAGGTAGAGGTTTATGTTGTAGGTTTGATTGGAGCAGGTTAAGGAATCCTGTAGCAATGGGCAGAAAACAGAGGTTACACACACACCACACCAAATCCTGCAGCAGGATCCCAGCAGAACTCCATGTCCAGCAAAAACTGGGGCTTCAAGGTATTTTTAGGCTGTGTTTTTAGGTGGTGCAGCTGGTGTAAGACCTCTGTCACCCTGCTCTGCAGGCAAGGGAATAAAAGAACTGACAAGAACTCAGGAGCAAGAGCACCCCATACCTGCCTCCGGGCATCCCCCAGTGTGCTGCCACCATGGAGGCCATCAGAGCTTCCAGGTTTCTGAAATGAGCATGACAGGAGATGTAACATGGCTTCAGACACCAATAAAGTATAAAAAATACAGGTTTTCAATTGCATGACAAGTCTCAGCTTGCCTGTGACATCAGGCAAGAAACAGCTCTGTTCTGTTCTATTCTATTTCTGACAAAAATGAAACTATGTTTGATACCCCCAAGAACTGAAATCCTCTGTGGATCAGGAAAGCCAATTCCTTGTCACATGCTCACCTCCCACAGGACCGAAACAGGATATTCAGTGAGCCAGGCACAGCCTGAGCTAGACTTGTGTTATCACTGAACCTTATCAAATCCTCCTCTTCCTCAAGGGGCTCCCCATCCCTGGGCCTGTGAAACACCACTGGAACCCACCCCCAGCACAGCACACATCCCCAGAGCTGGGCTGCTCCCAGAGGACAGGAATTGTGCTGACCAGTTCACTCCTGCACGTCAGGACAGCGGCCACCGTCTTCTCCCCGGTCGTTGCAAAACTCACCAGAGCTGCCTGGAAAAGGAAAAAAAAATAGCAGAAAACCAAAGAAATAGCAACAGATCATGAGGGTTTAAAAATCCTCAAGAAACCCCCAAACCTCACCAAAAATTACTTTTCAAGAAAATAAAACCACAGTGGAATTAAAAGCAGATGAACTGTCACAGCCATATTTTAAGTTGCATTGTCTCCCCCAGACTCAAAAACAAAAAAGACCTTCTCATAAAGATGGGAGCAGTTGAACTACCACAAGTTTTTGAGCCATGATGCTCAGAATTACTGAAATTTTTAAAACCTGCCAGCAGCCCCAGCAGTTTGAAGGATGTTCAGCTGCACTTGGCCCTGTCCCTGGTACGTGTGTCTCAGGTACCTGCTGGAAGTCCCGGAGGTGGCTGAGCAGCCCCTGCTTGTACTGCAGCAGGGAGAAGTGGCTGGGGCCCAGCTGCAGGAAGAACTGAGTCCGTGAGGCACTGGTCACACTGGGCTGAGTGGCCAAGATCCTGGCCTGGAAGTCATCTGCAAACTCCAGCTCCAGGGACTGCAGGGGAGACAAACACATGTGCTGAGAGCTGTCCTTCACTGAGACCAACACCTCCCTTCCCTCAGCAGCAGTCAGAGATTCCCTGAGCCAGGGGACAGAGCAGGTGCAGGGAAGGCTGAGGTTCAGAAGACATCAATCCAGAAGGAATAACAGACAAAAAGCTTTCCCACCCTTCCCTGAATTTACAGATCATGATCCTCCACCTCCAATCACACCCCAGTTCACCAAGAGACTGGGGAAGCAGTTCAAACTGGAACCAGACCAGCTGGGTAAGGAATGGCAGGAGTGCTCCTGCAGCAGCTCTCACCTGCAGAGGGATGTGCCTCATGTCCTGCTCGGTGTCCAGGGCGCAGACGTGCAGCGAGCGCGCGGCCGTGTCCACGCAGAGCAGCACAGCCTCCCCCAGCACGGCACAGGAGCCCTGCAGGGCCCCCAGCCACGGGGCTGCCAGCCTCACCTGCAGAGACACAGCAAGCCCAGACAGTTCTTCCCAGCCACAGCTGAGAAAAACCACCTGTCAGCCTGAGGGTTATGGGATAATCTGGACTGTGGAGAGTTGGGAGGTAACGGACACGTGGTTGTGCAAGGGGCAGACATGGTGACAAGGTGCTGAGTAAGGGACAGACAGGGTTAGGCAGCTGGGTCAGGGACAGCTTGGGGTTAGCCAGTCATGCAGAGTGAAAGGAGCCAGAGCTGTGTGGAACTGCCTGTAAGACAAGGAATCAGTACTGTGTGAAGCCAACTATAAGGGAAGGAGTCACTGTTACCTGAGAGGACTATGAAAGCAGTAGCAGTTATGAGGAAAGAAGTTCATTAAGAGAAGAAGGCATGCAGACCTTGCTACTAAAGGACTGTTGGTGATACCAGCTGTGTCCATCTCAACATATTAACTGCAACAACTAGCAGCTGCCAGTCTAGCTCAGTTTGGCTTTCAGGCCATCCAGCCATGAAATTCATAGTTTGGAGGCAATGCCTCAGGGAAAGGGAGGGTTCTCTGTAGCACAACAACTGATTCCTCTGCCCAGCACACAGGCTTGGAAACACATCTCTTGACATCAAATGCAGCATTTTGGCTGCACTACCTGTTTTGTGATTTCTCCATCTTCTACATTGAAGGTCAAGACGTTCAGGTGGCTCTGGGGAACGATGCCAACCACGTGGATCACTCCAGTGCCACGGGAATACAGCAGCTGGTACTGAGTGCTCTCACTGCAAGACAGGCAGCAACCATGCAGCATCATCATCCTCTCACACTGCTGCTTGCAGAAGCACAGGGCAGGTGCAGCCCCCTCCCCTCTGCTCCGTGCCAGGGGCTCACCCCTCTCCTCAGAGGTGTTCTCACCTTTCTGGCAGGTGTTCCACCCACTTCTGGTGCCCATTGGACAAGTAGTGCAGAGACAGAGCTGCTTTCTTCAGCACTGCCACGTACTTCACTGCCTCAGGGAGTCCCACCAGGGCAGCCCCCTGGAAACTGAGCACAGGCACGAAGAATTAGGGAATTATTTTCCTGTTTTACCCTGGGATAGGGGCTGGAGCACCAGGAGAGGATGAGTGAGCTGGGAAAGGGACTCAGCCTGAGAAAAGGGGGATCAGGGGGGCCTTTGTGGCTCTGCACAACTCCCTGACAGGAGGGGACAGCCCAAGGGGATTTGGGATCTGTACCCTAGGGAACAGGGACAGGAGGAGAGGGAATGGCATCAGGCTGGGCCAGAGGAGGCTCAGGGTGGACACCAGCAGGAATTTCCCCATGGAAAGGGTGGTCAGGGATTGGAACTGCCCAGAGAGGTTTGCAGTGCCCATCCCTGGAGGTGCCCAAGGAAGGGCTGGATGTGGCACTCAGGGCTCTGGGCTGGGGACAAGGTGGGGACTGGTCAAGACTGGACTCGATGGTCTTGGAAGCTTTTCCAGCCTCAGTGATTCTGGGATTCTCTGCAAGGTTCAGGCATTCATTAAGAATTCATCCAAAATCTGGTTTGGAAATGTTACATCTGACTAATCTTTCTCTACAATGCAAGCCCAGACTGAGTCCATGACCCATTTTTTTCCTTCCCAGACCACTACTACAAGGAGAAAAAACCCATGCAGACAGGAAATCCCACCTGCCAGTGTCCAGGGAGGTCTCCCAGTTCAAGCCCCCGATGTTGGTCTCCCAGGAACGCAGAATTCGTCCAGCATTGGACACAGTGATGGCATCTGGAGGGGAGGGGGATGAACAGACAGCTTGTACCCACCACACAAAGAGATGTGCTGTGCAGCTCCAGCCTGTGCTCTAAGGCTGGCTCCACACTCCTGCCAGCCCCGGCAGTGCCACCTACCCTGCCCATGGATCAGCATGGCATCGATGGCTCCCTCCGGAGTGCCCTTGTCCACATGGCGCCACACTGCAACAGACAGGCGCAAGGAGAAGGGCATTTGTCCCCACAAAGGCGTTTCTGTGCTACTTTGTTTAAACCTGGGCTGCTGCCAGAGCCCTAAAGCTGGGCTCTGTCCCGCCGGCCGAGCCCTCCCGCCCGCCGCGGCCCCACGGCAGCGCTGCCACTGCCGGAGGCACAAGCAGGACATCGACCCCCGGCCCCCGAGCGGCCGCACTCACGGATTTCACCGCTCCGCGAGTTCAGGGCGGCCACAACATTCTCCTCGGTGGCCACGACGAGCTTCTTCGAGCCCTGCGAGGCCTCCAAGGAGGCGAACTTGAGCTTCCCCACGTACTGCTGCCTCCTGCGAGGGAACGGGAGCGCGGGTGAAATGGGGCCGGGGCGGGAGCGGAGACCCAACCCGGCGGGACCATGGCGCTCACCAGTCAAACTTGCCCACTTGGTCCTCGTAGACGGCGGCGGCCAAAGGCGGCAGGACCAGGACGGCCAACAGCGGCACCGCCAGCGGGAACAGCGGCACCGCCCGCGACCCCGCCGCCATGACAGCGGCCCCTGCGCCCGGGGGGCCTTCAGCGCCGCGGGGCCGCCCGCGCCGCCGCCTGCGCGGGGAAAGGGAGTCAGCGCCGCGGGGAGCGCTCAGGCAGCGCGAGGGGCAGCCCCGGCCGCTCCCGGCAGCCCGCGCGCGGCGCGGGGGCCTCGGAGCACGGCGGAACCATGCCCAAGTCCAAGCGGGACCGCAAAGGTGGGAGCGGGACCCCGGATCCCGGACACCTGCCCGGGCACATCCCTCTCCCCACCGCTATTCCTGTCCCCTACGCGATTGTTTTCCCATTCCTCGATCCCATCCCCCCTGGCCCCCTTCCCTAGTCCTGTC
>JAOTQP010000856.1:953679-968630 GCA_026413545.1 Cichladusa arquata
CATCGCCATCGCCGCCCGCGCCGCCATCGCGCCTGCGCGGCCCCGCCCCCCCGGCCCCTCACGGCCCCTCACGGCCCGGGCGCGGGGGGAACCGGCAACTGCGGGAAAAGCAGCGCCGGGAGCCCGCGGGGAGCGTGGGCAAAAACAGCCACTCTGTGAAAAAGCTCGCTGAGTTCGCTGCTGCGGGTCTGTGGGAGACTGCCGGCTTCCGGCAACTTCCTGAGCCAGCGGCAGGACTGCGGAGAGCGGCGATTTGGGACGGCGTTAAAGGAAACCCGGCAGGATTGGCGAGAACGGCAAAGGAAACTGGGCAGGGTTTGGGACAGCGGCGAAGGAAACTCGGCGGGTATCTGAGGAGTTGTGGATTCGCGAAAAAAAGCAGCCCCAGTTTCGAAAAGAGCGGGTTTTCAAGGAAAAGTAAAGTTCCGAGCCGCGTCGGTGAGGAGGCGAGTGGCGGTGCTGCGAGGACAGGTTGGGTTGGATTTCGGCTTCTTCTGTTTGTTCTCCCCTCCTTCTTTTCTTCTTCTCCATTTTTTCTTCATTTTTTCTTAATTTTTTCCCTTTCCCCTTTCTATTTTCTTTTTTTCATTTTGTTTTTTCTTCTCTTCCTGTTTTTATTCTTTCCTTTTCCCCTTCCCCCCCTTCTTTCCCTCCTTTTTTCCTTATTATTTCTTCTTTATTTCTTCTTTCACTTCTTCTGTTTCTCCTTTGAGGCCAAACCCTGCCAGGCTGGCAGCAGAACCGAGGCCAATAAAGGTGTATTATCCACTAATGATCCATTTTTCTAACATGAGCCAGCACCCGGAGGAGTCCCAGCCCTGTCCCTCGCACAGATCTGTCTTTCCCCAGTGTTATTAAATTTTCCGTGTGTTTTTTCCTTTTCCCCAGTGTTGTCCCAGCGGTTCCATGGCTGCGCGGCGCTGGAGGGGTCTCCCCCTTGGGAATCTCTCTGATTGTCCCAATGGGTCCCGCTGGATCATGGATGTGTTCAATGAGTGTGCCCAGGACAGCCGGGATGTCGCCAGCATCGTCCTGGGGCTGGGCTCCATCGGCTGCTTCATCGCTGCAGCCTTCCCGTGAGTACCGCCCCCAAATCCCGGAGTATCGCCCCCCAAATCCCGGAGTATCGCCCCCCAAATCCTGGAGTATCGCCCCCCAAATCCCGGAGTATCGCCCTTCAAATCCCGGAGTATCGCCTCTCAAATCCAGGAGTATCACCCCCCAAATCCCTGGGCACTGCTCCCAAATCCTGGAGTATCGCCCCCAAATCCCTGGGCTCTGCTCCGATATCCTGGAGTATCGCCCCTCAATTCCTGTTGTTTGGCCCCCAAATCCCGGAGTATCGCCCCTCAAATCCCGGAGTATCGCCCCTCAAATCCCTGGGCACCGCTCCCAAATCCCTGAGTACTGCTCCCAAATTCCTGGGCACCACTCCCTAATCCCTGGGCACGGCTCCCAAATCCGGGAGTATCGCTCCTAAATCCCTGGGTGGCACCTCCACATCCCCGAGTCCCGCTCCCAGATCCTTGGGCACCGCTCCCAGATCCCCGGTCACGGCTCCCAAATCCCACAGTATCGTCCCCCAGTCCCAGAGTATCGCCCCCAGATGCCGGCAGCCCTTCCCGGGGATGGCTGAAACGGGTGCCAGAATTATGAAATGCCCCCGGCAGAAGCAGCGAGGGCTGGGCAGGTTTGGGCTGAGGGGAGCAGCAGCGCAGCCCCGGAGGCTCGGCCGTGGCCGTGCTGTTGTTGCTGTGCCCGGCAGCCGGAATGTCCCACGTCAGGCACGTGCAGGGCCGGCAGGACAGCTCATCCTGTCCCCTGGAATGTCCCCGGGAGCCCCGGGGTGCCTGCAAGTGCTGACACCAGGGTGGCAGAGGGACACGTGAGGGGTCACGGCTCTTTCGCAACCGGAGGGGAGGATCCCGCGGCTGGGATCATCTTCCCTGCTCCTCCCGCAGGGCACTCGGCGAGCACCGCTGGGGCTCAGGAGTTCCGCTGGGGCCAGGGCAGCGCGTGGCCTTGCTTTTCCTGCCGGGACTGCTTTGGGATCCACGGCAATCCTGGGGATGGCTCCCAGTAGCGCTGAAGCAGCTGAGGGTGATGTTTGTGCCTCTGCCCAATGCTCTGCAGGCAGTTTTACCAGGCCTGCAGAACGGGCATCATGGACCAGGCTCTCTCCATCTATTTCCTGCTGGGATGGCTGGGCGGAGACCTCCTCAACCTCATCGGCTCCTTCCTGGCTGATCAGCTGCCCCTGCAGGTACCGGGCCGGGCTGGCTCTCAAACACCCCGGCTCCGGGGAGGAGGGAGGAGCTGGGAGCTGCTTTATCCAGCACTGGGAGCTACAGCCCCAAACTGCCCGGGATGTTCCCTCTTTACCGCCCAGAAATGCTCCCCTCTCCCATCCTGGGCTTGTTCCCTCTTTCCCCCTGGGTGTGGTCCATTCTTTCCCAGGGATGCTCCTTTCTTCCTTCCTGGGGATGCTCCCTTTTTCACCTCTTGGTGTTTTCCCTTCTCTCCCAGGGATGCTCTCTTCTTCCCCCTTGGGGATGCTCCCTTTTCCCCTCCCAGGGGTGGTCCCTTCTTCACCCCCCGAGTTACTCCTTTCCCTCCCTCTGGGGCTGTTCCCTTCTCCACCGCAGGACACTTCCCTCTCCCCCAGGCACACGGGGAGAGCAGGGAGCAGCCCTGTGGGACCATCCCAGCCCCCGGGTGTGTCCCCAGCACGTCCCCTCCCCACAGGTGTACACGGCCATTTACTACGTGCTGGCAGACCTGGGCATGCTCTCCCTCTACTGCTACTACCGGCTGAAGAACAGGGGCAGAGCCTGTGAGTTGGGGCAGGGGTGGGGCCTCTGCTCCCCTGGGCACTGGGAACAGAGTGGGGGGATGTCCAGGGAGCCTGGGGACATTCCAGGCACAGTTATGACATGCCTCTTATTGCTTGCTGGGTTGGGTTTTTTTTTTCCCTTGGATAATTTGAGCCCCTAGGAGAGCCGAAGCCAACAAACAGTACAGGTTGGGCCTGGGGCTCTGCAACCCCCTCCCTCCCCCTTGGTGTCCAGGTTGAAAACAACCCCCTGTGAACCTCACTGGGCACAGAAATAAAGAATTCTGTGGTGACTCTGCCTTCAGAGCTCCTGACTCAGGCAGTGCTGGGAGGGAAAGGGGGAACTTTTCCAACAGTTTCAGCATCAGTGCTCCAGCCTTGACAGGCAAGTTCCTGTCTGTTCAACTGGAGTGAAGAGGGAACCTGAGCAGATCCTTCAGGGTTTAAACAGTCAGAGAAAACAGAGAAAATCCCCTTTCCAGCACTGCTGAGCCCCAAGCAGGCTCCTTGGGACTGGGATAATTATTTAACTTAGTAAAGACATGAGAAGTTATTGGCCAATTGGTATTTGACCCATCAGATACATGGTTTTGTTAAGCTGAATTTATTTACTGAATATAATCACTAAAAATTACTGAAAAATAATAAATTACTGCTAACAAATAAGCCACAGCAGGGCTTGCTGTGGCTGGGATTTCAGAGTGACTGAAGACAGTGAAATCTTCTAGTGGGGATGATTTTTAAGAGCCCTAAACCCAAAGAAACCGAGATAGGAGCAGTTTCCTCCCTGATAAGGTACAAAGTGGGCACATCACTGGGAGATAAATCACATCAGTCACCCACAGCAGCCACTGCCCCATCCCTTGGTGAGATAAGTCACATTTGGAGGTTTCTTCACCCCAGAGGGTCCTGGCACCCCTGGGGCTCTCGGGGGTTTCTGGCTTCTCCCTAACCAGGCTGTGTGTGACTCCCTGCAGTCCCTGCTGCCATCAATGCAGCCTTTGTGTTCCTCTCTGTGGGGTCCCTGGCCAGCCTCTGCCTCCTGGGCAGTGCCAGCACCGAGGATCCAACAACCTTCAGAGGGAGATCTCTGCTCTCAGCTCCTGGGGATGAGCTTGGACCAAAGGTGAGCCAGCTCCTAAATCTGGGACATGGGATAGAGCTCTGCTTGGGGATGTCCTGCTGGATGCTGGGATCCCAAAAAGCCACCCTGGACCCCACCAGGGTTTTGGGCTTAGGGACTGTTCCTGTTTTAGCACCAAATTGTTCTCCAGGAGACTGTTACAGTCTAGGAAGGTGACACTGGGAAGAGAACTTTTCCAAAGGTTACTCCAAAATTTGCTGCAAGATTTCAGACATTTCAGGGCATTTTCACTTCAAACTTGAAGCACTTCTATGGGCCTGCTCAAGAGTCAGAAAACCTCACATTTCCCACATCTGTCTGCAAACAGACTTTATCTCAGGCAGCTCCATAGCATGGACAGTCTCCAAAAAAATGTGGTTCCTGTTTTCAGGAAATTTGAAAGACTTCTCCTCTTTAATTATTTTTCCAATTATCCACATTTATTTGTATTATTGAAAATCAAGCAAGAAAGTGCAGCAAGGTAACTCACTTGGCTGAAACTGAAGGTTAGGTTTGCAAAATAGTTTTGCTCTGGCAATAGAAAAGGACGTCTCCAAGCAATGCAAATAAACCCAGTTCCCATTATAACAGATTGCTCTGGGTGTTTGGCTGTGGCAAAGTGAAATAAAATTATCAGCTGTGATTCCCAGGGGCTGTCAGAGCGGGGAGCCGGGCACACGGGGGCCGGGTGTGCCTGTGCCGGCTGTGGCTGTGCCAGCTGTGGCTGTGCCAGCTGTGGCTGTGCCGGCTGTGGCTGTGCCAGCTGTGGCTGTGCCGGCTGTGGCTGTGCCGGCTGTGGCTATGCCGGCTGTGCCTGTGCCAGCTGTGCCAGGTGTGCCTGTGCCAGCTGTGCCTGTGCCGGGTGTGCCTGTGCCGGGTGTGGCTGTGCCGGGTGTGGCTGTGGCTGTGCCGGCTGTGCCTGTGCCGGCTGTGCCTGTGCCAGCTGTGCCAGGTGTGCCTGTGCCAGCTGTGGCTGTGCCGGGTGTGCCTGTGCCAGCTGTGGCTGTGGCTGTGCCGGCTGTGGCTGTGCCAGGTGTGGCTGTGCCTGTGCTGGGTGTGCCTGTGCCGGCTGTGCCTGTGCCTGTGCCTGTGCCGGGTGTGCCTGTGCCGGGTGTGGCTGTGCCTGTGCCAGATGTGGCTGTGCCAGCTGTGCCTGTGCCAGCTGTGCCTGTGCCAGCTGTGCCAGGTGTGCCTGTGCCAGCTGTGGCTGTGCCGATGCCGGCTGTGGCTGTGCCAGCTGTGGCTGTGCCAGGTGTGGCTGTGCCAGCTGTGCCTGTGCCAGCTGTGGCTGTGGCTGTGCCAGGTGTGGCTGTGCCAGGTGTGGCTGTGCCTGTGCCGGCTGTGGCTGTGCCAGCTGTGGCTGTGGCTGTGCCAGCTGTGCCTGTGCCAGCTGTGGCTGTGCCGGCTGTGGCTGTGCCTATGCCGGCTGTGGCTGTGCCAGCTGTGGCTGTGGCTGTGCCAGCTGTGGCTGTGCCGGCTGTGGCTGTGGCTGTGCCGGGCTCTGAGCACACGGCTGTCCCTGGCTGTGTCCCCTCCCTGCCTTGCAGCCTTTCTCCAGGACTGAGATCATCGGATTCACCATCGGATCCGTCTCCTCCGTGCTCTACCTGTGCTCCCGAGTGCCCCAGATCTGCACCAACGTGAGTGCCCAGCCTGGGGCTGGGGGCTCCTCACTCTCAGGGGCTGGGAGTCTCCTTTCTCCCCAGGGTTCTCCTTTCTGCTCTCTGCTCAGAAGCTCCATCTCTCATCATTCCATAAGGGACTATTTCTCTATTTATTTCCCCCCCTCCCTGTAACCTACCAATACTTGGAGGGTGAGGCTTTCATTTTGTCTCACTTACAAACCAAAGGGGAACTAAAAGACTCAGCATTGAGTCACTACTTCTCTTTTTTAATGCTGGGGGAGAGGGTGATTAATATCATGTGGTAGCTCCTCTGCTCTGTCTTTTCCCAGTACAAGAGGAAATCCACCAGTGGGGTCTCCTACTCTCTCTTTGCCCTGGTGATGCTGGGGAATTCCCTGTATGGCCTCAGTGTCCTCCTGAAGAACCCAGAGCCAGGCCAGGGCGAGGGTGATTACATCCTGCACCACCTGCCCTGGCTCGTGGGCAGCCTGGGGGTGCTGGCCCTCGATGTGGTTGTATCCTTTGCCCTGGGGTGGGGTCCCTTGCTGCCCCAGGACCTGGCAGGGCTGGGCAGGAGGGGTGGGCTGCTGCTGCTCCCTGGGGGATTTGTGGCCTCAGCCCCTGCTTTGCATTGAGCTCCTTGTCCTGTTCCCACCTCTCCTGGCACAATCTGGGGCTGGTGACACCCAGAGCATCCCTGAGATGCTCCCTGTGAGTGTGCAGAGCCTTGACCTCTGCCCAGATCTCCTTCCAGTTCCTGGCCTATCGCAAAGGACGGCCTGGAGCCCTGGAGGAAAGGAATGCTCTGCTTGGGGAGCAGGGTCAGAGCCCAGAGAGCTGACAGAGGGCCCTGCCCCCCAGGGAGAGGAGGAGGAGGAGGATGGACATGAGGAAGGTGGCCTTAGGGCCGGGCAGACTGGCCCCTCCATCGTGGTGGCTCCTGGCAGAAGGGGCCCTGAGCCTGTGGCTGACACCTTGTGCTGCCAAGGCAGCAGAGGATGCTGCTGGGACACCTCGTGCCTCTTTGATACCAATGATGCTTTCAGGATAAAAGGGAATTTTTGGATACCTCAGCTGCTCTTTGCTGCTCCCGTGCCCCACAGCTGAGCCTGGTCACTGCTGCATCTCCTGAGGGTGGCCTGGACTTCCTTGGTGCTGAAACACGTGGGGAGGGGACAGGGATCCCTGACCTGCCACAGACACAGCACCACTGTGACCTCCCAGCTCCCCCTCAGCTCCCTCTGGAGACACAGGGCTGGATCTGGGGGGAAGGAGCAGCAGAACCAAAGTGTTCAGTCCACACCTATTTTAATGATCATAGCTCACCCATAAAACCATCATGTTTTATAAACATGTCCTTCCAACCTGCCTCCCTTGGTTTCATTTTGCTGCTTTACCTGGCAGTTCCTGCCTCTTTCCTAATCAGTCTCACAGCCCCATTTCTCTGACTTCTCATTTTTTGCCTCAGCCATGATTTAATTGCATGGATTCATTAGGGAAGTTGCTCCATTGCTGTTCCCCAGTGGAGGAGCTGCCTCTGCTTGCTCTGGTTTTCATTTCCTGCCCTCTCTCCTCTGTGAATTTATCAACTTGATGACTTTATTCTCAACCTGATGAGTTTATCCCCAGCACTGCTGAGTTTATCTGCAACACTGATGAGTTTATCCCTCTCTTGTGCCCACTCAGCACAGTGTTCCTTGGCCAGGGAAGGAGGGGGAGGTCTGGGACAAGCTGTGTCCCCATGAGGAAGGAGTGCAGGTGTAGCCAGGCTCCCTCCTGTGTGCTGAGCTCTCCTGCTGGGCATGGGCAGCTCAGTCTCCCTGGGAAAATGAGGAAAACCAACCAAAGCTTGGAGACCCTTCAGGAAAAGCTATCACAGCTGGGCTTTGTGAAAACAAGAGCTTTCCTTTTCCTGCAGTTGCTATCAGCTCTTCCTGTTGCTTCCTTTTCCCCTCTCCAGCATCGTGTCCCTTTTGGCTTTAGCTCCATTTTCATTAATTGATGATTCCTCAGCCAGTCCATGACATTTGTCCTTCCCAAGGAAGTCACTCTGCTTTGTCCTCACACTGAGGACATCAGTCCAGGCTGCCACAGCTCAGCCTGGATCTCACACTAATGGGATTCCAACTGCTCAGTGCCCACCAAGCTGCACCAGCAGGCTCCCTGAAACACAAGCTGGGCCAGTACTTGGGTCTGACCCAGCTGTTTCCAGAAAGAAAACAGATTTCTCAGTCTCTCTGAGCCCTTGAATCAAGTGAGTGTTTTTTTACTGGATTAATTCACAATTCTGCCCCTCCAGATTCACAGGCAAGGGGCTGCTCACCTCATCCTGCAGCCAGCAGCATTTCCTTTCTTGTCTTTCCCTGGGAATTACAGAACAATTCATATCCAGTTTTAAACCAAACCATGAGCAAATCCCTCATCTTTGCCACTCACAACACTAAATAATTGTCACATACTGGTTTTTCTAAACCTGGACAAAGAACCTCTGCCTGCCATAAGGAGGAAAGAGTGCACAGCCCCTCTACCCAGGCTGGACACACAGGAGCTCCCAGGCTGTTTTTAGCAAAGGCAGCACAGCTGGGCAGATCCTTCCCCCCTAAATCCACCTGGACAGATTTGCTGGGTGCCTGGAGCATCAACCCCAGCACCCTGAAAGGGCAGCAGGGTGAGCAGTGCAGGCCCAGAGGGCAGTGGGACATCACAGCCCCTTCCAGACAAACATTTCTGGATGTGGGACAGAGAACAAACCCCAAGTAACCCTGCAAGGAAGGAAAGAGAAACAAGGAGGACACAATCACACCACACATCTTCCTGGGATTTTTTTTGTTTTTATTGTTTTAGTCTTTTTTTTTCCTTTTTTTTTCTTTTTTTCCATTTTTTTAGTATGGAGGCTCAAGTATCAGATGTAGATTCAATTTAAGCTTTACAAAAAAAACAAAAAATCAAAACAAAAACCCCTTTTGCATTCCATAAAAATTGACAGAAAAGCGCCTTGGAACCAGGCTATAGAAGAGCAGAACTTTCAGCAGGTCTCCAAATCACCATCTCCTGCACATCTGGGTTACTCAGTATCTTACAACCCAAGGAACACCCTCTCTTCACTCCCTCCCTCCAGCCAGCCCCTGTGCCCAGCCCCCAAACATACGTGGAATAGATTATTTGTCTTCTTTTTTTCTTTTTTTTTTAAAGTTTTTCCAGTTCTTCCTCTTTCACACACCACAGTATTTAATAAATTTTTGTTTTACATTTTTTACACCAATGTAACAAAAGGCAGGAGAGGGGGTGAGGGAGGAAAAGACAAACAATGATCTGTGGTGATGCATATACATGGGGGAGGGTGGGGAAGGGGAGGGGAAGAAAAAAAATAATACATGGACTTCTACAGAAACATAGCCTAACATCTTGATAGTAAAATGTGGTGCAAAGTAGGCCTCAGAGACTGAAAAAGTTTGTACAGCTTTATTCATGGGGAGAGGATGGAGTTGCATGGAGAGTATTGGATGCAAATCGTGACGTGACCAACAGAAAAGGGCGGGGATGATTCTCTAGGAAAGGAATCTAACGAGTGCATGGCATGGCTGGTTAGCACAGACAGAACTTTAACTTTGCTGCTTTCTCTTCAAAGCCTCCACCAGGTCGTTTTTAAGAGCTTCTTGTTTTGATTTGTCTGCAAAAGTCTGCACAGACCTGTGGGGAAGAAGGAGAGGTGGTGAGAGGCAGCACAGGGGAAGGGCTGGGAGCAGTGCTGGGAGGCAGGAGGAGGAGAAGCCCTGAGCCCAGGCTCAGCTCTGCCTGCTGGACCCAGGATGCAGGAGGAGACTCAGTGAGAACACAAAGCAAAACTCACTCTGGCAAGGATTGGCACCAAATCCCCAGCAGCTCCCTCAGCCCCCAGCTGGAGGGAGAGTCCCAAGGTTCTGTTCCAGCCTGGAAGAAGCCGCAGCGTCCCACAGCCAAGGGGGTTAGAGCTCCTGCTCCCCCAAAGTGCAGAGAAAATCCAGAGCTGGGCAGCTCTGACCCTGCTGAGGATGGTTCACCTGGAACCTCCCACCAGCCTTTGCACCATTGGAAAAGCAGCCAGAGGTTCTGCTCTCACATTTGCCTTTTTTTGTGCCTTCCCTAAGGAATGAGTGATGAAAGCAGCTGAAGAACAGAGACATTGTCACAAGGTTACTGCAGGGCTTCCCTGTGCCTGAAAGCACAGAGGAAAAGCTCCACTTTCAGGAATCACCTGGGATCAGTGCCCTGGGAGATGCCTGTGGAGGAACCTCTCATTTCAATGAGACAATAAGAAATCTCCACTTTTAAAAAGGCCCCTCTTAAATAAATTGGTGGAACAGGTTCTATCCAGAACCAAGCTTTTGCAGAGTGGCTACCACAGAGAAGTGGTAGGATCCAATTGGGTAGGATTTCTCCCCACCTAAACTACATTTCACAGCCTTTACAGCACCTGGGAGAGTGGAAGATTTCCCTGCCCATGGCAGGGGGTTGGAATTGGATGAGCTTTAAGGGCCCTTCCAACCCAAACCAGTCTGGGATTCAGAGCAATCTCATTTTCTCTGGTTGTGTCTCCTGCAAACAAGGCTGCTCTTTGTGGTGGTGATTTTCCTACTATTTTTACAACAGTATTTCCCTGCTCTTGTCTCTGGAGACTTCTGCTGCTTTAACAGAAACATATACATTTATATTTGCATTTGTCATAGGCTGAAGAAGTGGTTCTTGGCCACTATCAACAAATGGTGAGCTTCCCCCTTGGTCAGTTGGATGTGTTTGAAACAACATCTGGAACTCGTTAGGAAGTGGAGTGGAAGGTTAGGCTGGCTCAGGGTTAGTCACTGCCGTGCACCCTGACACTCAGAGCTCCAGAGCAAAGAGCAACAAACCCCTCTGGAGGCTGTGCAGAGCACAAGCAGGTGGAGGCTGCCAATGTCTGAGTGAGCTTGAGCAGGACTGCATTTCAAGCTCCAAGGAAATTCAAAATCCACCAGGCTTGTGGGGATGGGAGTGTGGGTCAGAGCACATTTACTCTGAATTCATGGAAGTACCAGACTTTTGATTTTCCAAACTGTGAGACTCCCAAGATTTGATTCTGCAGGGAGGACACTGGGGTTATAGACAATTTCTTCATGGTGTATCACAGGTGCAAAAATCTGCTGGTGCCCAAGGGACAGAGTCCTGGGGCTCCTGGATTGAATCAGCCCCATCCCAACCACTCCAGGCACAGCACACGTGCTCCTTTCCTGCTCCCAAGCCAGAGTGCAGAGTGGTAAATCCTGCCCCAGTTCCCAGGCTGAGGTTTCCATGGGGGAGGAGGAAGCATTTCCAACAGAACCAGAGGTTTGGTGGCTGCCCCGAGGCAGAAGCCGGCGGTGCCTGGGCGTGGCTCTGCTCCTTGGGGGATTAGGGGTTAGTTCTGCCCGGGACCATGCAGGGCTGGGCTGTCAGTCCTGGTTTAGTGCTGCTCACACCTCACAGGCAGCGAGGGTACCTGCATTGGTTTAGTTATCAGGCTGGATGTAGATCTGGCGCTGGGTCAACACTTGAGAAAGTTCCCTCTGCAACTGCTTATACTTTTGGTTGTCAGGAATAGCATCGATAGATCTACAGAGAGCAGTGGGAAACCAGGGAGCAAACAGGGAAAAGAACAGTCAGAAGAAGTGGGTAACACAGAGCTGGGGCTCTGCAAGCCCCAGGGAGGAGGAGGGGACACAGGTGAGGAGCAGCAGGGCCAGGCTGCAGCAGCCAGGTGCTCTGGGTGTTTCCATCACCAGCTGCACACAGGGCCAGCACTCAGACTGAGGGGTGGGAGACAGCACAGATTCAGCCACAACAGCTCAAGGCAACGTTCCCAAGAGTAAAACTCTCTTACAGATTCCCTCTGATGTTAATAAAAGCTTCCTGACTAAACCCTGCTCAGCACCAAGGAAACTGAGGCTGTTCTGAGCTGGGCTTGGGGCAGAACCCAGAACTGCCAAGTTCCTGCTGCTCCCTCTGCCCACACAGCAGCAGCAATATTTAATTAACACCATTCTTCTCTCTTTTTCCACATCTCAGGGAAGAGCAGAGCATTTCTTTGTGCCCTTTGGTTATTTTACATTACCACACTGTGCTGGGAGGTCTCTCTGTACTGTAAAATGAAGTGATTTGGCATCACAGTTCTGTACTTCCCTCTGTGAGCATGAGAATTAGCAGCTTGGGATTTCCATGTCCAATTCCTGCCCAGGAATGAGCAGGGGATGAAAATCAGTACAGCACAGTTTCCCTACAGAAAGGCACAGGGAATTGAATCTCCTCTCATACACTGTATTTTGTCCAGTGGTGTTGAGAGAAAGACAGAATTTAAAACAAAGTCTAAACACCACAAATCACTCATGTCATGACTTAATTCTGGCACTATTTTTAAGGACAGTAGAAAGAGAAGACAGAATTTAAGTACAGCTTGCAGGACTGTGAAGAATAAAACTAATGAAAAATAAACTGAAAATATAAGTGTTAGTCGGGCTGTTTTATGCCTGGTGAAGGAACAAGGGATTCAAACATTGCTTCAGATTTCTGCAGTAGAAGAGTCCCCTGAACTCCACACAACAAATATTGTCCCAAAGCACAGGGAGGGGACAAAAGCAGCTCAGGACTGGGGTGGCACGTGAAGGGTCCCCACCCACTGCAGCTCCCTTACCTCAGCCCATTAACGATGTCCTTTGTTTTTCCAAAATAAATCTCGTTCAGTGTACTTCTGATTTTGTTTTCCATGTCCTGGAAAAGAAAGTGACACAGCAGCTCTTTAGTTTGCAGGGAGGGTGCAGCACCAGGGTCCCTCTGACAATTCCTGGAGCATTCCCAGCACTCAGCCCCTGCTCCCAGCCCAGCCCTCAGGGCTCTGCTGCTGCTCTCCCCTCCCAGCCCATCTCTCCAGGCTGGGGGAGCTCTCTGCACCACGAGAGGGCAGCTTCTCTCCAGCTCTGCAGAGAAGGGAAATTCATCACCCCAACCTCCCCGAGCAGCTTCTTGGCCCTGGACAGGCACCAAGTGCCAAGTCAGTCCTTCAGGGTAACCAAGAGTCCAGAGTTCTGTGCTCAGGGGTGACTTTCAATTTTCACTTGTTCTTAAAAGCTGCATGACAGAGCTCTGAGAGAGATCTTGTAACAAAGCAGCTTTTTTTTCATTGCATTGCTTTCACTCGTGCAAAAACCCTAAGAAAGGGATAAAAAAAGAAGCAGCTGCCTTTCTTTAATTTCCTAGTTCCCTAAAAATGCATCATAGTTGAGAATTTCCTCCTTTCTTGGCTGTAACAATCAAGGAAATCTGGAACACCTTCAGTCAGGACAGTGCAGTGGAACAGCAAAGTGATGCTGCAGCTTCTGAGCAGCTCCACTCCCCTTGCTGAGCTTCCAGGACTGAGAGCTGCCAAAAATCCAACACTAAACCCAGCTCCAGGCTTTGATACACACTGAACTTTCAGTCCAAGGGACAGTGTGTGTAGCAACCTCTACTTGAATTAATTCTCCCCAAAAGTGGCTGAAAAAGCAAACAGGGAGTAGGAAGTTGTTGATTAGTGCTCAGGAATGGAACACCCATTTTCCAGGAAGTCCCTGCAGTGCTGAGCAGGAGACAAGGGGCACAGGGGTGGCTCTGGACCCACAGACACCAACAGGAGCAACAACAGGAATGAGTCAGTTCTTTGTAAAGAAAAATGCAATAAAATTCTGAGGTATGGGACCAGATTTGGGCACAAGAAGCTGCACTCACCTCTACCAAGCGGCCGATATTGGCTATGTGTGGAGAGGAGTCACTCACAGTCTCATCCTTCTCCATCTGCAAAGCAAACACAGATCCACCCATCACAGGGAGTCTGCTGTCCAGGAGGGCTGGGAGGACTCCCCCAGTGAGCAAACACTGCAGAACTGTGCAGAACACTGCTGGGAAACCCCAGCACTTGGCACGGGCACATCTTGGTAACAGAGATGTGGTGGAATAAAAAGCAGGAATAAAAATAACTCCTGCTGCAGACAGGCCCCACAACCCAACAGCCACTCTGCCCCCACTGAGGAACAGCCAAGTGTCCTGTGCAGGAGAATTCAGAGCTGAACAACTCCAGAGTACAGTGACACCAATGCCCTCAGTGCAGGAGCTGCACAGGACACAGGGCCCTGACCCAGCTGAGATCTTTTACCCCAACATCAAAACTGGGAGCTGGAACTGCAGCTTGATTTCATCTGCTGTGCCTCGTGGAACATCCATCCCCAGGCCTGCCATGGTCTGTGCTAAGGGAAAGTCCATCTTCCCCAGAGTTCCTGAGGTGAAAATTGTGCCAGGACACAGCTGAGCTGCTGAACAATGAACATCAGACCCAGGAACCTCAGCAGGATCTGCTGAGACAGCACGAAAACAAAACTGGGAGTCAAATGTAGTGGGAAGAACAGTCTTCAAAGGGTTTTGCTAATCCCACTGAATTCTCTTATCCATCTGTTCCTATCCCTCCCTCAGGCAGAGTTTAAGAATCTGGGCCAGCTACAGGTTTCTTCTAATAAGCCAAGTCTGTAACAGGCTTGGGGAAGCGTGTAATTCACTTGGAGCCCCCAAGGCAAAGATAACCTGGAAGAGGGGGAGAAAGAGCAGCAGGAGTTTCACTTTGCCTTTAGACTGTTTACATGGAATGGAGAGGCTGCCTGGAGAGGGGATCCAGCTGCAGAGCAGGGACAGTGCAAACCTGAACTTCACAATTATTATGGGGAGTTGGGAACTGTCACCAAATGGCCCCAGTCTGGGGCAGCTGGGAGCTGGCAGTGGGGCAGTCACTGCCACAGGCTCCTGCTGTGCCTCCTCCACACCTGGACAGCCCCAGCTCCATGGTTAAGAAGCAGAATCTGAAAATAGAATTTTTATTTTTTAAAAAAAACCTGTATATTATTACATCTCCATAAAAACTGCTGCCAGAAGGAAAACATTTTTATGTGCTCTGGAAGGCCAGATGTTACAAGAGGCTGTTTAATGGAGTGCAGAGTGGATCAGCCATGTCCTACAAACAGTTGGGTTTTGTTGAGTTGTTGGGGTTTTTAAAGGTCCCTTCTGGGGGCTGGCACTGCACAGGCTCAAGCAGCAGGACTTAAATAAAGGGGAAGATTTGCTTTGAGGGGCAATTCCCTCTGCAGGCTGATGCTAAGGAGCAGCTCATCTTCCCCCTGCCCTGTCACTGCCCACCTGCCTGCTGGGCTCAGCCAAACCCCAGGGTGAGCCCAGCCCAGCCCAGTCCAGCCCAGTCCCAGCTCTCCTGCAGCAGATCCAGGCCTGGCTCCCCTGCCTGGCTCCCCCAGCCATCTGCTCTGAGTCTGACTCACAGGGAAACTCACTCCTCTGGGACATCTCCAGG
>JAOTQP010000856.1:968730-987797 GCA_026413545.1 Cichladusa arquata
AGGGGAAACAAAAAGCTGACAAGAACAGGGCTCGGGTGGAAGAGAACTTCCTGAAGCTGACTCACGTGCAGAGGCAGGAGGCTGCCCAGTCCCGCCGGGAGGAGAAGAAGCGGGCGGAGAAGGAGCGGATCATGAACGAGGAGGATCCCGAGAAGCAGCGTCGGCTGGAGGTGAGGGGGATGTTACACTGGCACAGGCTGCTGCCAGATCCCTCCTAGGACATCTCCAGGGCTGCCTGGTCACTTTGGAGGTTTCCTGCATGGAATAAAGCAGCTGTCTGGGCTCTCTGTAAACATTATTTGGAGGAATAATATAAAGAGGGACATTTAAGCAGGATAAATACTTTGTTTCATCATGAAAGTGTCTGAAAATATCAGCAAAGGTAGAAGGGAACTCATCCTCCATTTTGCTCTGCAAAGCCAACAACACCCACAGCTGCTCTGGCCACGGAGCCAAGTGAAAATCCCTTTAATGAAACACAAACAGCAGTGTGTGCCAAGGGCTCCCAAAGCCACAGGCAGTGGGCAGGCTGAAGGCTCCAGGTGGAAAATATGTGGAATTATTTGGCTATCAGTAAGGCAAAATTCGGCCTGCCTCTGCAGCACTTATTTCAAACTTTAAGCAATAAAGGGAGGCTGTGATCTCTGCAGGGCACTGCAGGAATCAGCTGAGAACTGACCCCATCCCTGCACAGACCTGCTCTCACAGTGTAACCAAACACAGCCCATCTCTTTGCCAAACTGCCCAGGCCAAACCATGGGCAAACCTGGGGATGCTACAGACCTTTACTTGCCTCACCTCCTCTCCTCCCCTTTCCTAAACTATGACAGAACTGAACCTCTGTGAAACCCATATGGGACCCCAAAGCCATCCCATGGCAGGGACACCTTCCACTGTCCCAGGCTGCTCCAGCCCCATCCAGCCTGGCCTGGGACACTGCCAGGGATCTGCTCTGGGCAGCCTGAGAGGTGCCACAGCCTCCCCACCCCCATGCTGGAAAAGTGAGGCAGAAATAATTCCCTGGACAGCCCCTGCCAGCACATCCTGCTGTCCCCTGCACCCAAACACTGCCCAGCTGCTGATCACTGACTCCAGCACACCAGGAACTGCTGAGGGGGAGCTCCAGGATCACAAGAAGATCCCACTGCTGGAAAAACAAAGTTCCAGCATCTGGAGGTCGGTGGGAAGGGCCTTTCCATGAAAGCTGCCCCTGATGGAAATGGATGAGCCCCCTAATTGCTGAGCACAGGGATTTCCCTGTCATGATAAATGGCAGAATGGCTCTGCTGGGCCTTCACTGAGCAGCAGCAGAGCCCAGAGCAGCTCCTCCTGCAGGCAGGGACTGCTCTGTTTGCACAGTGCCGCCCTCACCCAGCTCTGCAAAGCCTTCTGCCCTCACTAGAATGTGTTCCAAGTTCAAAAACCAACATCTGTGCTACCTGAATCCCAAATCTCAGGCCTCACTTCCCTGTGACTTTACATCCTCCCCTTCCCACATCTCCAAATGTAAATAAACCACAGGTTTGGAGCCAACTTCTTTCTCAGCAAACTCCCTTCCCCAGGCTCATCCTGGTCAGGAAGCACACACAGGTTCTTTGTGTCAGGACATCTCAGGAAGGCACCTGCTCTGTGCTGCAAGGAGGGGCTGCAGGAGCCCATCCAGCACAGTGCAGTGCTGACTGAGTGCCAGGAAAGGGGGAGCCTTCCCATCTCCTGTGCACAAGTGAAACAGGATCACACAGCTGCTCCTACCTTAAATAAAAGTGCAGCCTAATGAAACCTCAAAGGGAGCCTGGCGAGCCACACAAGCCATTCCAAGGTACACAGAGGGGACAGGGCCCCAAAACCTGCCAGGGAAAATCATCTGCCAAACATCTGGCTGCAATCAGGAGGCTGGGAGGTACCTGCAGTCCCCAGAGAATGTGCTAGGCAATTGAAAAGCTGCTGGCACGTTTCATTTCCCTGCAAGTCCTGCTCCCTGCGTCCTCTCTGGCAGAATTTCTGTACAACAATGTTTATTCCTAAAAATTCCAGCCAAAGCCACTCTGGGCAAAGGAGAGTCACTGCCACACAGAGGCACTGCTGCAGCCAGCACCTAATGGAGTTCCAGTGTGAAGATGTCACTGCAGCTTGAACTCTCCCTAAGTTTTCAGGCCAGAATTACAATCCATGGATCCTGTGTGCCTGGAGCTGGCTAAGAACTGATCTCACCCTCTCAAGATAAGTTAATACATGTAGATATACACAGCATTTATGCATGCAGATAAATTATATAAAGAAGTGGGTATGATAACACACAGGGGTTTGTGTTGCACACTCCTGTGTGTGCACATCCATTCCTCTACTGGATCAGGACAATCTGAAATTCTGTAATTGAACTGATAAAGCAAAAGCCTGAAATTCCAAAATCCAACAGGTAAAGCAAACTAAAGCTACACCAAGGGGTGTTTTCAACTTCCCAAACAGGCTGAATCCTCTATGTCTCCCCTTTCCTGATTCTGTCCACTCACAAATGTAAAATGTTTGTTTCTTCCTAGAAACAGAGAACTCACATTGTAGCAGACAGAAAACTGCACTGGGAAATCAAGGAAAAACGGTTCAAGGCACTGGAAGAGAGATGTCAACTCCCAGTGTATGAAATAAAACAGACACAGGCCAGGGATGTGACCTCTGAGTAGCATCTACCCAGGAGGGACACGTGGCTCCAGAGAATCCCACACCTGCAATGCTGTGGGTTGGAAGGATCAAAGCCCATCCAGTGCCATGGGCAGGGACACCCTCCACTGCCCCAGAGCTCCAAACCCACCCAGCCTGGCCTTGGGCACCTCCAGGGATGGGGAAGCCACAGCAACAAACACAGAGTCTTGAAGAGAGAGGAAAAAAATCCTCCTCAAAACTTCAGCTCAGCATTTAGGAGCAGCCCAAGGGGGAACCCTGCAGGAAGGAGCCTGGGGATATTCATGAAAGGCAGAATTTTTCCAAATGATCTTGACAAAGGCAACAAAAGCCCCTGTTTGTGTCGGGTGCAGGGCAACAATCTCTCAGCTGCAGGGAGTGACTGCACAGAGCAGCTGTTCCCAGAGCCCCACTGCAGCTCCAGGCTCAGCTCCACACGTGGCACTGCCTGAGCTGCTCCTCTGCCTGCTCCTGGCCACCAAGCTCATCATCCACCAGCACTCACACAACAGCCCCTCTGCAGCCACGGGGCCAAACTGCCTTTGGAGCAATGGCTCCCACCAGAATTCCCTCTCCAGGAGAGGCTGCTCTGCCATCAGCTTGTGAGCCAGGGTATGACCAAGCTTGTGAACACTCCAGAAGCTTCCTCTCAAACACAAGGACATCTGCTACTCTCATTTTAGGATCAAAGTAGCTTAAATGCTGAGTTGACCAAAACCGTGTAAATTTACAATGTACAAAGTTTTTTCAGAACATCACTGATACCTGTCAAGGGAAACTGTAACATGCTATTCAAGAGGTGATTAAAACCAACTCCTGGTGGCTCTGTTTGCTGCAGGCTGCATTAAGGGCTGATCAAAAAAGGAGAAATAAAACTGGCAGAGCTTGGGCAAACTGGACTTAGAGCAAAGCCCAAGCCTTGCACTCAGGAGTTCAGTCCAGCTGGGGACAAAGAGCTCCCCCTCACACAGAACCCTGGGGCACTGTGGAGGCTGCAGCTCCCTGCAGGGTTCTGGAAGGTGCCCCCAGCTCCCTGTCCCTGCAGGAGCTGTGCATCCTCCCTGGAGCCAGGCCTGGCTTCCTGCACCACATCTGAATCCAGTGCTCTGCTGCTGAAATGATGACAGAAGCATGAACCTCCCCACTGCAGCTCTGAGAGGGAAAGTCAAACCAAACAAGGCCCAGCAGCTCAGGCCAAGGTGTACTGAGGACAGCCACTCTGCACAGCCCTTGTTTTCCTTGGCACAGCTCTGTTCCAGAGGCCATGGCCAGAGTCAGCCCTTGGCCTGCACTTCACAGCTCTGATTTACAGGATTAGCAGGGCCTGTGATTAAATATTTGTCCGGGTCACCAGAACTCGGGTGTAATTACTGCAAAAAGAGTCCAAAAAAAGGCTCAAAACTGTCTCCAGATGCCTTTTTCCTTCACTTGCTTTTCCATCAGCTTCTTCAATGTCAACAATGTGGAAAGACAAATCACCCAGGCTGGGGCAAGCTGTGCAAGACTAAGCCAGTTTCAGTCCCTCTCTGCAATCCCAGACCCTCTTGCCTTCACCTGGCTCAAACCTGCACAAAACCAGGAGGTTTTTAACAGAGTCTGCATTGTCCTTTGTATGGAAATGCCCAGTCTGCCCTGGGAAGGCTCATAAAGGAGTTTCAGCTGCTGCCAATCTCTCCAGTCACTCATGACCTTACAATGTGCCTCCTGTCCTCCAGAGTTTATTGCTCTGCTCCAGTCAGTGACTTGCCCAGCCCAAAGCAAGCCCAGTCCCTCAGCAGGCAGCAGGAGGTGGCCAGTGCTGCCTCATCCAGGGAGGTGCAGCTCAGCAGATCCTGTCAGGGGTGCACTGCTGAGATCCCCCAGCCTGGCCCCTCCCTGGGAAAACCAGCTGAGACTTACAAGCAAGTCTAAACTGCTGCTGAATGTTCTGTATTTTTAATTGCAAGCTCCAGTGTGTCAAGCACAGTTCAAGGGGCTTTCACCATTTCACTGGGCTGCAGAACAGCAGGAGAAGGGATGTCTGTACAACACCTCCCAAAGCTGTCTGTGCTGGCTGGGGCTGTGGGTGTGCAGGGGGCAGGTGTGCAGGACACAGCCATACCTGTCTGGTGAGGCTCCCCCCCAGGTTCATGGTACCAGAGCCAGTTTTGTTGGTCTGCAGCCACAGCATCACTGTGGAGGTCAGCTTGTAATGGGCAGTGCGGCCACTGGACTTCTCCTGCAGGGCCAAGGAACAAAAAGGGACAGAGACAGAAGGTTAAAATCCTCCTCAAGCCAGGGGGGGCTGGCCTGGCAGACCCCACAGCAACAGGCCAGGGAACTCTTACCCCACTCGTGCAGCACAGTCTCTTAAAGACAATTCCAAGTGTGCACATTCCTCTCATTTTCCACAGCAAATCTAGTGAGAGCAATTTACCCTCCTATTACCTTATTTTTATTGCCTAATTAGTGATATTTATCTGTAGCTCTTTATGCTAAAAAACCCCCACATCTCAGGATCACATGCACAGAAAGTAACATGCTTTCAATTCTTCTGGGATTCTTTTTGATTACAGCCCTGACTTATCTCTATCCAAATTGCTTCGGGGCATTTTCAAAAATTAACAAGGGAAAGAAGTTTACAGCCCTGACACAATATTGCATTGTTCAGTGGAACACCTGTGCTCCTTAATTGCCTGGAATTAAGCAGGTTTTGTTTTCACTTGGGTGTATCAGCTGCCCCAGAGGCTGTACCTGAACCTCCACCACGTGGATGGAATCCCAGCATCCCTTAATCTTCTTTGATCCATCTCCAGCTTTCTTAATGAGGATCACCCCGGCAAAGCCATGATCCAGATCCCAGAGGTAGACAGAGGAGACTCCACCTTCAAAATACCTGCAGGATGCAACCCAAAGGCAAGTTAAAAGCAAGCAGGACCCAAGCCAGAGTCAAATATCAATAATAATAATCTTAAATGAGCAGAATTTCTAAGTCCTAATACAGATTTTTTTTTTTCTTTCAGGACAGCACACTCCCAGTTACACACCCAGAAACACAGCAGCTCAAATCACTTCATAATGCAGAGACTTTAATTACAAAACAACTGCACATTTCTCTGAAGGAGAATAAAGGTCTGGTGAGAACCAGAGCTATTTACAAATTTCTACAGGACTTGAGCAAACAATTCCTCTGATTCCAATTACCTACAACAGCTGGTAAAAGCATGAGCTACAAAGTGGGCTGAGAGTGAGGCTTTATTTTACTATTTGGTCTTTTTTTCCCCCTCTTTTCCCTTGCTATTGGCCAAGTCTGGAAGTTCTTTACAGCAAAGTTCACTAATTAAGACAAAAGGGAGCAAGTAAGTAACTTTATGTTGCTGCCTCAAAAGTCTGTGTGAAGCTGACACTGATTTACTGCAAAGGGATCTGAACTGAAACCAAGATCTCAGAAATGTAGAGATGCTGTTGAGGTTTTATTATTCCAGCATCAGATATGGAAAATAAGAGAAAATAAGCCAGGCTGCCTCAATCTCAGGTGTCTTTTGCTGAAAGGACACTCAGAAAACCAACAAAGCCATGGGATCTGTAGTGCTTCTCTCCCCCTGATGACACTGGTGCAGATGGAAAATCCATTATTTTACAAAATAATGGTAAACAACTCAACACTGTTGGTAGAAAGATGCACAAGGAGTAATTTTGTCTCCTGGAAAACTGGAATTGGAACCCACAGCATTTTAGCCTTTTCCATTCTCAAGTTAGCAAAGCCATAAGGGGTAGGAGGAAGAGGGAACAATAAATACTGGCTCATGGCACACAACTCTCACATCTCAGGGGTGACCATGGCACACGAGGATCATGTGAAATGTTGGTAGTCAGACTTTTCACAGGCTGCAGGAGGGTAAAATCTCCTCACCCACAGACAGGAGGAGCTGCCAGGACTGCCAGCCCCAGGCAGGTGAACCTGGTCTGGGCTCTGCCTCTGACTGTCACACACACCTGGAGTGAGCCCTCCTGCCTCCTGTGCAAGACAGGAAATCATCCCTCATGGCCAGCACGACAGTTACTGAGCCTTCCCACCTCTGTGCTCTCCTCCCTTCCAACCAGGGGCATGAATGGTGCTCAAAAGTCAATTTTACTGCAGTTTGGAGTTCATGGATTACCTTGAATCATTGTGAATTAAAGCCCACTGACCCCACCCCTGGCAACAGCAGGAGAAATGACACTGGCAAGTGAATGCCAGTGGCACTTCCAGCACTTCCAGCACATTCTCTGCACTCACAGTTCAGCTCAATACTGGTTTCAAGAGTCACCAGAGAGCCCCAACTCCCTGTAACAGACATCCAAGCCTTTACCCAAACCAGTGCTGACCTCAGCAGGGGTAAACAATTCCTGTTAACTCACCACAGCCTTTTATTTCTCAGGGGTGGCTCTGCCTCTCCTCACCAGGCCCAGCCTGGGCAGTGCAGGACCCACTGTCCTGTCCTTGCCAACCATTGAGAACAAAAGGCAAAGCCCAGCCACGCTAAAGCCAGGCTTCCAGCAGGCAGCTTCAACCTAACAAACCAACAGAAACCCTTTTTATATCCCCTGGGGAATTCACAAATGGATTTTGGTTAATGCAGTTAATGGGAATTCCAGTCCTGCAGTGAACCTCAGCTCCAACCTAAGTGACCCTTCCTTCAGCAGTGGGAATCCAAGGCCAGAGAGAAGCAGTTATTGTCCCTTCTCAGACTGCTTTAAAAATATACATAACATATTCTTTTTCATATACAGAATCAGTGAATTCACTCCAAATGAACTGGCAGTCACTGAGAGCATTACAGTGTGCACAGACAGTTTCCCCATTACCCACTTTACGACCTTGCTATGAGCATGAAACATTAATTAAGAGAGGGATCGAAACAAGGTTTTGGGAAATTTATTCTTACCTACTGTACTTTGATCCTAATGACATGACACAGGAAAAAAATAATTTTTATGTGGTTCACCTTTATGAGATTTTACATAAAGGCTTTTGTGGGTATTTTAAGAATGTGCTAAAATGTTGTCTGAAACCACATAAAGCCATGTGAAGAACCTCCCGCCAGAACCAACAGTGCACACATGGAAATGCTTTAACTGCCTTTGGAGATCTAATGACTCAAATCTAGTATTAATATTGTTTTAAATACCAACATGCTATTTCAATAAAGCTGCTTTGCCATAGCCAGGCCCAGGATCTGGAGATTGGAACAACAATGCCAGTGATTGAATCCAAGGCACGCCAGGATTTACATTATCCAAAGGCTCCTCTGTGCTCCAGCACCACAGAACTGCTCCAAAATCCCCTCCTCCATGGGGAGAAAATATACTGATCACTAACTGGATTTCACCTTCACATGGCATTGGAGTGGGATAAAGTCACAGCTGGAGAGGGGAACATTCCTGTTTGTTTTTTTTTTAAGGAAAGTAAAGAGGTGCCACAGGCTAATTGGTCCATAATAGAAAATGGGATGAGAGATTGGGAGGAATTTAAATTGACATTCATGGACTTGGATTTGCTGCAGGAGGGCTGGGCTTCCTCCAAGAAACCAAGGACTGAAATGCAGCACATACTAAAATCCAAGCAGGAGAGGAACCAGTTTGGAAAAGGCTCCAGGAAGGCACAAACTGGGATTTTCTCTGTTAAACAAATGGATGGGCAAGGCAGAGCACAGGCCCAGAGTCACTTGCAGCAGAGCACCAAAGCTCCTGCACCCAACATCTCTCTCCTTGGTGGCCTGTTCTGGATGTCCCTGATCCTCAGCACAGCCATGGCTGGAGAAGGCAATCTGTCCTCTCTGGAAGCTGCAGTCACAGAACCCTTGAGGCTGGAACAGTCCTTTAAAGTCATCAAATCCAACTATGAGCCCAGCAGCACCATGTTCAGCACTAACCCACATCCCCAAGTTTGCTGAACACTCCAGGGCTGGTGACACCACCCCTGCCCTGGACATCTTGTTTCAATGCTTTACAACCCTTTCTCTGATTTTTTTTTTTCCTAATATCCAACTTAAAGCTCCCCTGGCACAACCTAGGAGGCCATTTCCTCTTGTCACCTGGGAGAACAACCCCCACCTGGTTACAATGCCCTCCCTTAAAGCATCCAAGCAACCAGCAGGTGCTTTTGGGATGTTCAGGAGGCTTCAAGTAGGAGGAATTTCTACTGTGGTACCTCAGAAACACCCCAAGGGACAAACCATTCTCCAAGGACAGCTTCAGAGCAAAGCAATCACTGCCAATCAACCCAGGATGTATCAATTAAGATCAATCAGGTTTTACCTACAGAAAACTTAGTTAAAAAACAATGAAAAATCGTTTTATGGTTGTCATATCCCTTTATCAACAAGGAAAACATTGCTAAACGATATCATAGTTCAGTTAAAAGGACTTTAATAGATCATCAAGACCAAGTGACATCCCTGTCCTTGCAGAGGACAGCCAGTGTTCTATCTCTGGGAAAGTAACTTTTTATAAGGTTGCCCAGGAAGGTGACTAAAAGGCGTAAGGCCCAAAGTAATCATTCATTCTCTTTACAGAATTCAGAACAGCAGTTCACTCAAAATCAATTATAGTTTTAATGTCATGATCAAACACTGAATTTTTATATCCGTTACTCATCAAACCACAGAACTCCTGGAAAAAGCTGTTTGATACAAAAAATGTCACACTTAAGACTGACCTACTTTACAAATGCAAGAATAAAAGAAAATATTTAAGCTAAGAATGATCCAAAGCTTTATGAAGTGTTTGAAGTTGAAGCGGGTGGAGACACAGGATGGAAACTTGTCTAAGGAGCCGGAGCTGTACCCATGAAATAGAGGCTGTGGCCAGAACAAAGCCACAGCTTCAAGAGGGATGTGATGGGGGAGGAAATCCCCCAGCTTCCAGCACAGCCCTCAAGAAAGGAGGGCAGATTAATCACTTTGTTTTACCACTGGAGGACAGCTCAGGAAAGGCCCCGTGACTCTCCTGATAACGTTCTGCTGCTCCAAGCCTCACCAAGGGATCCTGGACGCTGTGTGGAGAAAATGAGCTTCCACCAGAGCAGTAAAAGCCATTTCAATTACACCTCTGAACCAAATCACTCATCCATAAAAACATTTGTGCATTTTCCAGTAAGTAGCTGAGAGCCAGAGACTAAAAGTCTGTGGCTTATGGCTCTCCCAAGCCCCTGATGCCAAAGCACCAACACCTGGAACCTCAGCCTGGCTCTGCAAACCTTCCAAAGGCCTGCTCAGGGTTTCAAACTGGCCCATTTAAAGCAGAAAAATACATTTTCTTTTATTCCCTAAAGGTCACATAGTTATTTCTTCCAGCTACAGAAGTTCAGCATAGAAAGGGAAATGTCTCCAACTATTTACATCAACAGACTTCCAAGAAAAGTGGCATTTAAGAACCCTACCCCAAAGGAAAACAGCGAGCATTCAGCTACACATGTTTTTACAAGAGTGACAATGACTGAAGTCACACTGTGAGCTGGTGTCTCACAGCAACCCAAAACATTTCCTGAATGCCAAGGTGAGGGAGCACATTCCAGCTCTCCTGGGAACAGGAGACTGCAGTGACAAGTGACGTGGCACAGCTCCCTGTCACCTCAAACCAGCACAGGAATCACAACACAAATATGAAGGAAGTGGCAAATTTGAGCAAAACCCACCTTCCAGCAAACCCAAAGCATTGCTCAGCTGCTCAACAAATCCCCTGCAACCTCACACCTCAAGGAGGAGGAACAAATTCTTCAGGAGAATAGCTGTCCCTAAATAATTGTTGCCTCCATGCAGCTGTTGAGTGACAAGGCTCAGGAGCCTGTTCTTTAATAAAAGGACAGGCTGGTACCAGGAAGGAGCAGGATGTGACATTTCTGTGAGCCCAGGTGATTTACAGCTCCTCTCTCCTTCCCTGGCCCCAGGACCACAACTGTGGAGCACTTCCACAACCTCACCCAGAGACTTAAAATGAAGAAAGTAAAATGTCTGTGCACAGCCCAGGGGTTTTGCACCCCACTTGATGAACTCAGCCCAAATTATGCTTGGGGGCTCTGTGCAGGTATTTTACAGGAATTCTTTCCAGCATACACAGGTGCAAAAATCCCTGGAGCAAACATACCAATCCAGTTAGGTATGTGTAACTTCAATGCCAGTTGTACTTAAAAGCACACATCTGGACCACGGTGGGATGACTCAAACTGCTCAGCAGAGTTGTGAAGTGCAGGAACTCTGCAGGGAAGGAAAACAGTACCCAAACAATGGAATCCTGAAGGCTAAAGTGTCCCAAACCCTCCCAGTTTGTGCATTCTAGCATCTTGCATTATTTAATGCAAACTGTACTGCTCACATTTTCCTTCTCATCCAATTACTCCTGGCAGACGGGAATTAAGGACCAAACCCCTTTGGAGAAGTCACCTGGAAAGAGTTCCATCAGCCACCTAATGAGCAAGGGGTCACTAGGAACAAGGACAAGGGGTCACTCTGGAACAAGTCCTAACGAGGGACTGCTTCATTAACACCAGGCAGCTTCCCCTGCTTCCAAACCCTTGTCCAGTGGCCATCCCTGGGCAGCACAGACTCTGCTCCAGCCACCCCCAGTCTGCCACAGGCCAGGCTCTGCCAGCTGAAATCCACACATGGACAGGAGGGGGAGAGACAGCAGAAATCTTGTGTCGTGGTTTAAGTTTGCCAAAATCTTTGCAAGCTGCAGATTTCACAGGACATCAGTTCTCTAACAGGATAATTCTCTACCAGATCTGCCACAAGAAGGCTGCTGTTGTTTAAGTTACTCTGTCCCCAAATTCCATCATTAAAACACTGTACATTTGTACAGGAGGTAAATTTCTGTCCATATATTAGAGACAACTAGTTCAAAAACTCCAGACCACAACAAACTGACAGTTTAAAATTTCATCTCACTTTTCAATGTAAGTCATTTCTTCCTAGGGATTTAAAGCCTTCAGAGAGCAGGGTTTGAGGACAGTGCTGCACCATCAATGCTGACCTCCTAATCCAAGTGTTCAGTTTTTATGTAATTACAGAGAACTGTGGGAACCCAAGGGAAAAACTCCTCCTCCAGCCAACACCTCCGATTCAGAAGATAAGAATGCAGTGTGTGCAGAGCTGCTCCAAAATGGAACTCCCAAAGAGAAAAAAATCAGATGAAAAGCAACTGATTTCATTTCCAGCATACCAGTACATTTAATTCTCCCTTCTTTTCTAAGAAGATTTTCTAATTTGAGTAATATTTATCAACAACTCCAATATTAATTCTACTGTGAGCTGCCCATGGGCATGCTGAGGAGGGGAGCCCTCCTGCTCTGTTTTCTACATCCAAATAATTTCCTTGGGAAAACAGCATGGCTGTAATTGTGAAAGCACACAGACATGAAAGCAGAGAAAGTCTTGGTGGTTTAGACCTGTCTTAGGAGATTTCATCTCACCCTTATTAGCCTGACCCCAGGCAAGGATCTCCCTGGTGCCACAACCCTGGTGTCACACCCCATGGTGCAGATCCCCAGGCAGCACAGGGACACAGAGGCAGTTTCCTTAGTGCTGGGATGCACAACAAACCCATCTGGATTCAATCTGCAGGGCCCTGGCTGTGCAAGCCCCAGGAACTCCCATGCCCAGGAGAAAGCCAGCACAAAGGGCTGCAGCAGTAATGAGGAACAGGGAGCTGATGGCAATAAAGTCACTTCAAAGCCTTCCAGGGGCTTCCAGTTCAGGCAGAGCAGGTTTGCATCTGAACACAGACCCAGGGCTCATAAAGGGCTCACAGCTGCCAAACCCCTTGGTGAGCTCCACCCCCACCCAACCTGGCCCTGGACACCCCCAGGGCTTGGGCACCCACAGCTTCTCTGGGCCAGGGCAGGCTGAGCTGAAAGCAACCCCTGTGCTGAAAGGGGTTACATCTGTTCTTTACCTGGTGGAATTGGGCTGTTCCTGCACAAAGTACAGCAAAGTTGGTCAAACAGATGAATGCAGCAGTGCTACAAACCCTGTGAGAAGTGCAAAGTATTCTGTGAGTTGGCCTGAGCTCCACTGTCAGGGAAGGAGAACTCAGATGACACCACAGCAGATCTCAGATCTCAGGAACAGTCACAGCCCAAGGGCAGCACTAAGAGAGGTTTCCATTTATTCTTACCAGGACAAGTGGACTGAGGGAGTGTCAGAGGCTGTTCAAGCACACAATCCAAAATAAACCAGGAAAAAGGGTAAAAACAGCTAAAGTTAAACTATCCAGCAGTTTATGGGACATCTGAACATACTCAGTACAGATGAAGGCACAGGTCAGTCAAAATGAGCCATCCCTGAAGCCCAGCAAAGCCAGGCTGCTCCACAAGATAAAACAGAGTAATAAAAATAAAAAATACAGTCAACCCTGAGCACTCTAAAAATGAAAGGGCAAATTGGGACTTGACTGCTGTACCTGCCCAAACTCCTGCACACACTGCTGAGGGACATGGCCCAGGGAACTGCTCCTGCAGAGCAGGGAAGGGCAGGGATGCTCAGCTGGCTGCAAAGAGCAGAGGCCTGGGGTGCCACCCTCAGCACTGCTAACACCATCCAAAACTGCAGCAACTATTCTGGACCAGATTCCAATCAAAATTCAATAATAAAAGGATTACACACAACAAAGACGTTTCAGAGGTCAATCCTCTCCCAGACCTCCTTCCACTCCTACCAAATTCCTGGTCCAGAGCTTTAATATAACAAACTGAAAATGGATCAACATCAAAACACAGACAGAAGAGAAGTTCAAAAGGTTTCATTGCTTCCTCTGTTGAGGAAACTCAAAATCTTAATCAATACAAACATTTTCAGGAGCAGAATGATTAAGATGATGTTTTATCTTTTTTTAAAGCTGTTAAAAATCAAAAGCACCAATAAATCCAATTTAAGCCACGGAAAAAAAAGGAGGAATAGCTTTCTAAATGCATGTCAGGCACTAAACCATTCCAAAGTTGCCAAAACTCATCCTGTTTGCAGACAGATCAGCAGCATCCTTCCCAGGGGAGGTCTATTTAATCATTGCAGAAATTATTCCTTGCAGACAACAAAGAGCCATTAGATTACTTAATTAAAGCCTTGATTATCTCCAACCCAAAACAAGGGAAGGCAGAACCTAAAATAAGGAGATTTAACCAGCTGCCCTGGTCCTCATTATGCTTTGATTTCAATCAAGCACACACACGTCAAGCAAAGGGCAATAAATTACAACCATGTGCTGGAAGAAATTATCTTCACCATATTGGAAGTGGAAAGCCAAGGCTCTAACTGAGTGGTGTAAGATATTAGACTTGCATCTGGGAATAATAACCTACTGAACACAAACATAGCAGGGCATTAGCTCCAGGCACTGTCACAGTTCACCCAGGCAGCAGGAGATGGAAATGGAACAGTTGTTTTTTGGGAAAGTGACATGGATTTTGGTAAAACAGATAACCAAGAAATATGCTTGTTGTCTTACACAGAGAACAGAGAGGGAACTAAAACCCGGTGTAATTCCCCTTTAACCCAAATGTCTCCAGAAAGAAAAGTTAGGAAGCTCCAGAGATACTAAAGGCAGTTTGCACTAAAACAGACACTTAGGGCCAGTTCAGCACAGGTTCACAGGCACTGAAGGTTCAGCAGGATTGTTCTTCTCCAACTTACACAATTTTATCACATGCAATATTAAAATATCTCCCCAAACTTGTTTTCACACTACAGTCACTCAGTGGCCACTAAGCTTTTGGGGACAAAATTGAACTTTAAGGTCCCTAGATAGCAAATCTGCCTGGATTATTCCACACAAGCTGTTAACAAATCCATAACAGGCTGTTTCCCTCAAACACCCACGACAGCAGGTGCCAACCCCCTGGGAAATGGCAAATACAATGCAGTGACTCACTGAATGTAGGAGGAGACTTACCACACCTGATGAAAAGAGAAATCTAAAAAGGAAAGGTGTGTGGGCCAAATGGGACTGACACAAGGAAAAACTGAAGCAATCTGAGGTGTTGGGAGAGGCCTGAGATGAATTCTGTGAGATACCAGCACTCTGTGTGTGAGAGGTGAAATGGGAGCTGATCCAGGGGAGGTCTGGACCACATGGAGAGCAGAGTGGGATGGAGATTCTCTCTGAAGTACCCCTTTATCTACAGATGCTGGGATGACCAGCACCAGGTGAATTTGGAAGCTCAGCAGTGAGGTGAGCCCGTGCACAGCAACTTCTGAGAGACCTGGGACTGCTCAGCCTGCAGAGGAGGAGGCTCCAGGGTGACCCCACTGGGGCCTTCAGAAGGAGACAACAGGAAAGATGGAAAGAGACTTTGGACAAGGGCCTGGAGTGCCAGGACACAGGGAGTGGCTTCCCACTGCCAGAGGGCAGGGCTGGATGGGATATTGGGATGGAATTGTTCCCTGTGAGGGTGGGCAGGCCCTGGCACAGGGTGCCCAGAGCAGCTGTTGCTGCCCCTGGATCCCTGGAAGTGCCCAAGGAGAGGTTGGATGGGGCTTGGAGCAGCCTGGGACAGTGGAAGGTGTCCATGGGAACAAGATGAGCTTTAAGGCCCCTTCCCACCCAACCCACTCTAGGATTCCATGATCCTGCTGACTCTTTTCTCCAAAGCACTTTGTGCTGGTTTCCAAGTGACATTCCAAGTTGTCATTGCTCCTCCATAGCTCCTTTTTATGAGCTGGGTGGGTCCAACCCTCAACAGATCCTGGGCACAGCAGTGATGAAGGGATGTCTCCATGGGTTTGGTTCATCAATGTTGCCCTGGGTATATTTGGGAAGTCTCTGGGTCATGCAATGGCCCATTTAAACCTCAGAAGTGCATTCAGTTTATTTACAATTAAGGAGCACTGTGAGGAGCAAAATCTGGCTGGAAAGAGAAGGGATGATTCCTTGTTGGGATGTGACTCAGCTGTAGAGTCCCAAATTCCTGGCAGAGAGGATCATCCCAACCTCCCCAGCCCTGTGTTATGAATTTTATTTTAGGTCTAACCTTGCTATTTCTTTAGCTTCCAACATCTGTTGGCACTGGGTTAGCTGGGGTAAAACCTCCCAAGCCTCATTTTCTTTTGTGTTTGTCATCCAGATAACTTCTGAAAAACAGACGAGGTTTTCTTTCTCTCTGTCCTTCTCTATCCATTGAGGGAACTGTTGTAGGGATTTTTGTTTCCCAGCCTATCCTTGCTAGTTAAAATGCCACCAAATGACACTTCTTCCCTCATGCCCTGCAAATTCTGGGATCCTGCTAGCAGACACTCCTTAATTCATAACTCAACCATGCTGCAGAGAGAGTTTTAAATGTTTCTTACCTCCTGCTCTCCCTATTCTTAATGACTTTTTGCTTGCTGACTTCCTTCCAATTTTCCTGGCTCTTTCTGGGCTAAAGCCCAAGCTGTCCTAGATTGTGAGCAAAGACATGGGGAGCATTTCTCAGCTCCTGCTTGGTGTTTGCCTATCACTTCCCACAAGTGACTGCAGCACACAATTTCAATGCTTTTTTGCCACCACATCACAAACTCCTTTCCTAGTCCCTTGTCTCCCTCACCTGACAGCCTGATCTGGCACTTGCTGTTTCCCAGGCACTGAATTCTTCAGTTTCACGTTGGCTTTCTCCAGGGGAGCTGCCTCACCTCCACCAGAGGTGCAGCTTGGTTTACAATCACGTGCAAACCTTTCTTAATCCCTAGTTCAATTTTAACTCCTCAAAATTCTTAATCCCTAGTTCAATCTTAACTCCTCAAAGCACCTCCCTTGTTTTTTCTACCTTGTTTTCTGATTGCAACTCTCTCCACACCCTCTGCAGGGGTTCTGTCCTTTCTGTCCTAAAACATTCTATGATTTACCTTTGTCCCCTCACACTTAAGTATTTTTGGGATAACACTGAAATGGATTCATCTATGTCCTTCCTCTTGTTTTAAAGGCATGGATTAGGTTCTTTTTGGCTGTCATCCTTTAGCAACTTTTCCCCTCTTCCCACTCTCCTTTAGGCTAAAAGATGGGACCATTACACCTTGTCCAGGCACAAAAAACCTCAAACAGCCACTAGATCCAGACATTTCTAACCTCCCTCATTCCTTCCAACAATGAAGTGACCTTCTCCAAAGGGGGGAATTTTCCAAATCAGGAGCTAAATGGACAAACACTATAAAAAGGCAAAGATAACCCATCACAACTGCACTTAGTTTGGATTCAATTATTTATGGTAATATTTTGTAATGAACTGGGAAATGTTCTGTAGTGTGTTGTGTAAAATTAATGAAGTTTTAGGACTGGAATACCTCGCTGCTGCTCAGTGGCATTAAATCTTTTCTGAGTGCAGGAAAGAAGACTCTGCATTTTAAATGCAGATTATAAAATGTGGAGATGAGCAGAGGGTGAGCTCTTGACTCTGTCAGAAGACAGCTCTATCAACAACAGCCCTGCTTTGCCTCTTCCCTATTACTCCACTCACAAACACACCCACACCAGAACCTCCCAAGACTTTTAACATTCTTCACTTTTTGAGGCCAAGATGTCTTTATGGAGCTGGTGATGTGTACAGGTGATAAACCCCATTGAAAGTCCTGGATCTCAAAGCAAAACCTGCACAGATCGTCAACCAGGGGAGAGGGACTTCAGCCACTTCTCTCTCTACTGTGTCCTGAAAAAAAAGAGTGTCTGAGCTCCTCTCTGGGCTCTCCTTATGTAGCGTCAGAATGAGCACATTTGGTCCAAAATTAACTCTAAACCTCCATGGCTCAGCCTCTGGGGTGGTGAAGCAGGGGATGGTGGCCCCAGGGCTGGCCCATTCCAACACCCTGCTGGTGGGATCTTCAGGGACAGCCAGAGCTGGCCCTGCCCTGCAGCCCCACCAAGAGCAGTGATTAAGCCAGAGGAGGAAACTGAGGTTGTAACCCACATAGCTGAAATTCAAGAAGAAATAAAATTACGCCAAACTGCTATTTTTAGGGGGATCTTCTGACTATCTACAGCTACAGCCTGAAATTTAGGGTTAGAGTTAGGGTTAGGTCAGGGCTACCCTCTGGAAAGAGGAGGTAGCCAGGTGAGGGTTGGGCTCTTCTCCCAGGGAACAAGGAACAGAACAAGATGAAACAGCCTCAGGTTGCACCAGGGGAGGTTTAGATTGGGTATTTGGAAAAAATTCCTGCAGGGAAAGAGTGGTCAAGCATTGGAAGAGGTGCAGTGTGGAGACACCATCCCTGGAGGCTTTAAAAGCCAGATGTGACACTTGGGGACAAGGTTTGGCAGTGCTTGGAGGATGGTTGGCCTTGATCTTAGAGGGCTTTTCCAACCTAAATGATCCTGCTGTGGTCCCTCTGTGTGCAGCCCACTCTGTATTTTGTGCCCATGATGCCTTTTTCAACCTAGAAATGGAACAACACACACTTTGGAGATAATGTTAGTATAGGAGGTGATACGAAAACTGGTTTTTATTGGAGGGCAGTTATGGAAAAATGCCCACAAAAGCCCAACTCCCACAGGGGTGCAGACAGTTTTATAAGTTTGGTAAATTACCATAATTGACCAAAAGTACCAGGAAGGAGCACAAGTGGTGATGCTATTCCTCTCCCAGGTCAATCTACTTCCAAGTCTTCCCCCTTTTCACTTGGGACTGGTACTTTGTTGATAAAAATGTGGCTGAAGAGCTGTTTTTCAGCCTTGGTTCCCAGGGAGAACCAAGATAGGACAGGGGCTTTGGAATATTTTTGTTTGGAAAACAAAGACAAGACTTTGTTTTGTCTTTCTGCCTAGGGAAAGGGCATGGAAAACTACTGGGAAAACTTGCCACTAATACAACATGTTACAAATATATGCATGAAGAATACAGAGAATATATTGATTCTTTGGAGAGGCCACCTAGAACAAAGGCTAGACAGAGTTAAAAGAATAAAGTAGGTATTTATTAAAGGCCTTCCACAGGTACACCTTGGGCAGTGCAGGAGCCTCGCAGAGGCTACACCCAAGATGGACAATGGTCACGAGTTTTTCAGATATAAGTTTGGTCTAATCGCATATCAGGGGTTCATTGTCCAATTAGAGCTTCAGGTAATGAAATCAGACACCCCCAGTTTGCTCCCCCCTTCCTAATTCACTTTTGGTTTTACTTTTTGGGGGCTGAGGCCGAGGCTGTGTTTGGCTCTCAGGCTGGCAGAGGATTGCTTTGTCTGACCAAACTGTGAGGAGAGCTCACTAACACTCTCTGTGGAGTTCAGAGTTATACACTAATGCAGTACAGGAGCTGGAAAACTGAAAAGCTAAAAACTTAAGGCATCAATATAAAAGAGAAAAAGGTGCAAACCACTGTACTGGTTTGAAGGACAGTTATCTGCCAATAAAGGCAGGAGCTTCTCTTTGAAATGGAGAATGTAAACCCCCTCACAGCAAATTTTTATTATAATTTA
>JAOTQP010000856.1:987897-1042738 GCA_026413545.1 Cichladusa arquata
CCTCTCCTCTCCTCTCCTCGCCTCTCTTTTTGTTTTCCCAAGATTTCAGGGTCACCTTGCCCACAGTGAGTGTGGAGGAACCATTTGACACGTTGGGTTTTCTCATTCTTGTGGTTCCAGCCAGGAGTAATCTCAGTTAAACATCTTTTGGGATGGTGCAGCAATGATTCAGGAGCAGCCTGACAAGGACATTAGTAGGGAGTAGCAGGGAAGGGAGAGGTATTATCCAGAGCTGCAGAAAATGCCTGGTCAGGAGTACAAGAAATGAGAAAAAGCAAAGAGTGGAAGAAATAAGCAAGGAAGGAGAAGTAACAGCAACATTTAACACAGGGGGAAAGAGTCAAAGTGATTTCTGCAGCACTGGGAAGGAGAAAGCAAAAGCAAAAGTAAGATTGATGGAGGAGCAGCTAACATGAGATTGGAGTCTGTCAAAGGCTGAAGGAAATTAAAAGGAAATAAATATGAAAAAAAGGCAACAAAGTGGGCATTTTGAGTGCTTAGAAGTTAATTAGCCCAATTAGCTTCCTCCAGTCTCCTCCCAATGCCTCAGGAAGGACTCCCAAAGCTGCATCCAGCTGCAGGAGTGGAAGCAGACAAGGAGCACTTGGTGTCCAGCACCGAAGCTTTGTGTGCTGCCCGTGGCTGGGCGGCTCATGGGCTGCAGGAAAAGGTAAAGGGAGCTCCCTGGCTGCTCCCTGCAGAGCTCTGCCTGCTCAGCCCCTTCCCACCAAGCAGCACCATCCTCTGAGGTGAAGATGTTGCCTGTTGGGGCCCTGGGAGCTTCTCCTCCAGACTCCTAGAACACTTCAAACCATCTTCACATGGAGGGAACGCATTTGAGCAATATTTGAACTGAGCACACAGCTCTGCTCCCTGGTCACCCCCCCAAATTCTCCTGAACAGCCTCAGCCACGGCCCAGAGAGTTCCCAGGAGGACTCACACTCCTCAAGGACCAGTGGCTGTACAAACACACCATTTGCTTTTGCACCTCTTTGAACCATCCTCAAAACACCAGTGCTATAATTGGATACCCTTACCTCTGCTGGCCTGTGCTGCATGGGTCATATATGTAAACATCAAGCTCAAATAACAACCCCCAAATTTAATTTATTTCTATCTAAACAAGTTCTTTTATCATAAAGCAATAAATTTGTCTTGGTGCTAGCAATTTGTTGCGGGTGACATAACACTGCAAATTGATTAATCGCTACTGTACACGACAAAATGAGAAAAGCAAGGAATTATTATGAATAGCGTCCATCTGATACAGTAGGGATTCATTATTCAAAAGTGTTAGCTAGTGGTTAGCTATCCCCTTGTTGCAGATTACATTCATTTGCAGAATCCTGCATCATGCTTACACAAATCAACAAACATGCATTTATTAAGACATGGAATGAAAGCTATTAAAATGTGAAAAATTGCCTTTTTCTTTAAAAAAATTAGTCAAGTTTTGGTGGTAGCCTTTTTTTCTTTTTTTTTTTTTTTTGGTTGGGGATGTTTTTGTGTGGCTGAAGCAAAGAATTTTATTGCATTATTTCTATGTTTGTCTCCAAAACTAGGCAGATCAAGCTAAATACACTGATATTGGTTGTTGGTGTCTTACACTGAGCCCTCATACCACAGGCTGGAGGATTTGTACTTGAAGTGTTGGGCTGGAATTATAACTGTAAAAAATAAGCTGCCTCTGTACTTCTAAGTGCATCTTAATTTTTAGCATGATATTTGTACAAATAGATTGCAGTAATGTCTGAGGAACTTCCTCTGTTTAAGGTTAACTACAAAAGGGTGAACAAAAGAAGAGCTCTCTCCTCTAATAAAGTGGAAAAATGGTATTTAGAGCCAAGGTGCCCCATGTTTCTCATGTAGGCTGAACACTAGACCTTGTGTTGAGTGTAAAATTACTCTGAATAAATAAATTCCAGATGCAAAGCTCGGAAAAATCATGGTCTAGAGCCCTGCTCTGCACAGCTGCCCTGGTTCCTGAGGATCATCATTCCCTCTGAGACTGGGAGCAAAGTGTAGTGTGTCCATTCCTATTGCAGTGAGTGAGGGATCTGTGTCATCACTGTTGGGCAGTTTGTGCTCTCTGTGGAAGCAGCTCTTGCACAATAACACAGGGAAAAGCTGGGTTTAACTTTTCAGGATAGGTGTGAGGAAAGCACAGCCTTTCCTTCCGTGCCTGTTTCAGGAGCTCTTGTGCTGCCACTTTGTGATGCTTCTACAGATAATAAGATTAAGGGCACCAAACAGCAAACTTCCCCTGCCTCCTCCCTCCCTCTGCAAATCCTGCCAGTGCAAAGTGCTTTTCCTTCTCTTTAGAAAGTTTCTTCCACCTGCATTGCTTGAGGAAAGAAGCAACGCTTCACAATTCCACATTAATTGTGGAAGCAGCAGCTCAGCACCAGCTCAGTCTTTGAACTCGAGGCTCCCATCTTTTAGCTCTGCTCTGAAATGCCACATGCTAAATTGTTTTAATGGCTACTTGCAGCAAATCATCACTAAAATATCCCCCAAAGGGGGATTTTTATGTGTTGCTAGATTTTTAAAGTGAAGTTGATCATTCCACTTGGGTGTTCTGAGTAAGAAAATGGCACTGCAAAATGGAAACAAGCATATAAAACAGGAGTGTGGGGTCTGTGGTGCATAATATTGGTGCATTCTGGTATTGATTGTTGGGTACACTCTTAGGTCTAGTTTCATTAACATGCTGTGGTTAGATTAGTTGAGATACACAGGAGGTATAACCACAGCTCCTGCACTGAGAAAAACATCCCTAAGCCTCTTACTGGGCTCCTTTGAGAAATCTGGGGCCAGAGACAGCAAAACAACTTTTTGCTGAGAGTGGTTTGTGTCTCCTTGTTTATGTCCACTGCAGCCATGAAGACTCAGCAGCCACTTCTTTGCACACCAGAACCACTGAAGTCAGAGCAGTTCTCAGCTCCTGGTCGCTGCTGGCCAGCCTGGCTTGTGTTTCTAAAGAGGATGCTGCTGGTTTCTCCTGGAGCACTCTCCACATCCAGCCATGTGGGTCCCTCCTCCCCAGGCTGCTGGAGCACTTTCATTTCATGGGCACTGCCTGACTGGTTTAAAACAAGAAGGTGATGTGCAATGCTGAGCAGAGCAGCAATGCTCACCAACCATCCTCCTCTGCTAAAACACAGAGAGGAAAAAACTGCTCTTGAGTGGGGACTTAACACTTACTCAGCGGTGATGGCCCAGGAGAAGGAATGTGGCAACTTCTTCAGGCTAACCCTGCCTGAACTACCCCATTAAACACCCCCGGTGGGGTCACTAGGGGATGGCAGGGATGCTGTGGGACACAGAGGGATCAGGAGATCAGCTCTTCCTCAGGTGGCATGGGGGAGAGCTGCAGCCCCACAGCAGGGTTTGCTGTCCATCCCCACAGCAGGATTTGCTGTCCATCCTCACAGCAGGGAGTTTAGGAGCTCCATCCCCACAGCAGGGTTTGCTGTCCATCCCCACAGCAGGGCTTGCTGTCCATCCCCACAGCAGGATTTGCTGTGAGAGCTGCAGCCCCACAGCAGGGTTTGCTGTCCAGCCCCACAGCAGGGTTTGCTGACCATCCCCATGCTCAGGGAGTGTTTGAGCTCCAGCCCCACAGCAGGGTTTGCTGTCCAGCCCCATGCTCACAGCAGGATTGGGATCTGGACCTCTCTCACTGTGAGCACAGGGATGGACACCAAACCCAGCTGTGCACCTGGAGCTAACCAACTTATATCCTCAAGGACAACAGTGGCAAACCTGTTTATGGCTGAAATCTGGGGCCCAAGGGAAATCCTGATCTCCTTGGTGGTTAAATCATGAGGTTGTGACTGTCTCTGACACCTTGTTAGGGGGCAAAGAGATGGGACATTTTGCTTATCCATTCAGGGGCTGCTAGAGTATAAAATTAGTGACATTAGATTCCAGGTCAGTTATGTTTTTAATCTAATTCTGGACTCAGACTTGATTCAGCAAAGAGGTTTAAACACCTTTAAGGTGCCATCAAACCACTGTTCTGTCTAGAACTGCAGCAGAGTTGATTCCTGAAGCAAATTAGCTCCTGGCCATTCATCTCTGTGCCAGGTAAGCCTTTTCCATCAGCCAGCCACAGTTTTAATGAGAGGAATGAGGGAGAAAAAGAAAGATTTCAAGTCTGGGCAGTCCTTCTCTGCCCTGGGAGTATTGCTGTGCTGCTGTGCAGTGAAAAGTTAATCTTTCTTGACGGGTGATGCATGTGGATAGTACTTCATGCATTTCATACTGAATGCTTGATATAGCTCAGTGATCCCACATAAACACTGCAGAAGCACAGGGGACCCTGGGCAAGGAAAAGATCTGTCTTAAATCCCTGTGTCTGTCACATCACAACATCCTTCTCTAATGACATGCAAAATTTGGAGAGGCTGCAGCATCTCTGTCTTATCTGGGAGACTTTTGGCTGTTAATGACTAACTTCCCAGTGACAGAAGCTCTTTTTGTAGATTGCTTCCCTTTGGTGTTTTGCAAAAACATCCACAGAATCAGTAGATAGGCAAAATCAATCCGTCAAGGGCAGGAGGCTTGTGTAGGTGGACAGCAGGAATCTGCACCCTAGCCAATTGGATCAGTCTGGGATTTATTTTAGGATTTTTTTGCCCTGAAGTGGCAGAAACTTCCTTCTTTCACTCTTGATCCCCTCATATGGAGCCAGAATAGGGCTTTGCAGGGGTGACTTACTGTTTAAAAGGCACAAGAGTGACTTTAAATGGGATAAAAGTGGGTTTGCAATTCAGCCACAAACCAGTGATAAACCAGAGGGTTTGATAGCTGCTCAGAGCATTTGAACACCCAGGAGCTGAAGAGCTGCTGAGTGTGCTGTGCTCACTGTGCCTGGCACTGGGGGCAGCCAGAGGAGCTGTGCTGGAGCCAGGGCAACAAATCCAGCTGGGGAGTTGGCTGGTGGGTCTGGACTGCAAGATAAATGTTTATGGACAGAGAAACTTCTCCCTGGATAGTGCCACTGCAGGTAAAAACAGCACTTACAAATCTCTTTATCTCCCAGTTTATCTGTTGCCATGAACAGATCTATAATTGTTGTTTTGGGACTAACTTCTGAATCCACATTCAGGACAAAATCCTCTGAAATTGTTCCACATTAGAGACAAGACAGGGCTCTCTTGCAGCTCCTGGATGCAGTCACGCCTCTAATTCTCCCTGGTTCCCTAATTAAAGAGTACCAAAACCCTAATCTTTCCTAGAAATGCTTTGTCAGTAGGCAGCAGTGGTCCGCCTGCAGAGTTAAGTACTTCAGAGATTTCAACTCCTTACAAATGCTGACCTCCAGAAAGGCATCAGAAGTTTTACTGGGGCAAAAAAAAAAATTTAAAAAAAATTTAAGCAGCCTGTCTCTGTCAGCTGAAGAGTTCACCAGGTATCTCAGACTGATTATGGCCATCACATGGAGTCCCCCGAAATCCAGTCTGCAAGTGTTTGGTTTCACATGGGCACAAAGTCTGCAGGGCTTTACTGCATCCATCTGCAAATATGACCCCGTGGCTATCTGCCCTCAGGCTGTTTTTTAAATTGTGGAAATTCACCATGTAAATTAGCAATTAAGCAGTGTGGGAATGGGAGGGGAAACAGGGCATGCAGGAATTTGTATGGGAATAGGAACAGGATCAGGAATAGGAATAGGAATAGGAAGAGGAAGAAGGATTGGCACCTGTTTGTTCCAAGGTGATCTGAAGGGCAGCAGCAGCTCTGGGAAAAGCCAGTGGTTTCCACATTCTGTGCCTTTCTAAAGCAGTGGTGTGAGTGCTGCCAGTGGCCTGTGACCCAGCTGCCCCTCTGACCCCATTTACCTGCACAGGTCTGTCCTCAGCAGGGAATGAACAATGGGAATGAACATCCTCACGTGTGGAAGGAAATGAGTAACAGGAGGGATGAATGGAGGTGAGCATGTATCGTGCCCTCTGTCAATGCATCATTTTACTCTCAGCAGAGCAAAAGGGAGCCAGGCTTTTATTTACCTACTGCCTGAGCAAAGGCCAGCAGTCCTCACTCTGTCAAGTTACTTAAGTCTAGCAAATGCTGCAAGACCTGAACCAAAAAGGATGTTAAAGCTGGTGAAAGATTGTCATGGGGTGGGCCATGAAGCTTTTATCAAACAATTGCATCAAGCTTGGGAAGGGAAAGAATCTAAGGCCATTAACCCACCCAGGGATGAGGCTGTCAGCAGAGCCAGGGAGCATTAAATGTCCATTTGCAAGATGTTTTCCATGGGAATCAGTCACCAACCCTCTTCATACACTTTAAAAAGCCAGCCTAGCATGGAGCTTTGCTCTTCCTACACCTGACATGGATGGGTGGGAAATGAAAAGGGACAGAACAGAGTGGTGGAGCAGCTGGGGACTCCTCCAGGCTGCCTCTGAGCTGCTGCACATCAGGGCACATCCTTTCATGTCCCTGAGCTGCTAAAGACATTGTTCCCTACTCTCCAGCCCAGCTCTGTAAGGAGAGAGCAAAATGCTTCAAAGGCAGAGTAAAATTCTGTGTTCACAGGTGTAAGTGCCTACCTAGTGTGGAAGGTTGTGATGACTCCCCTGGGACACTGCAGCCCTGGGCTGTAAAAGAGTGGATTTCTCATCTCTCTAAGGTGCTGAAAGCCCCTCCATGAAGCTGCTGGAAATCATTGGATCAAAACCAGCTGTGGAAGTGCAAAGTGCATTCATTTATTTTGAAACAAAGACCTCTCCTATGGAAAGAATCAAATAAAGTGTGCAGGGGAGTCAGTGGACAAGTGGAGGGAAATGTAGAGCTGATAACAAGATAGCAATAGAAATGGCTTTTGGAAAGCTTTTATACATATATAAAAACCAGGGAGTAAGGAGAGAGAGTGGAAGCAACTTGGATTGGCATCAAAACCCTCTTATCTCCCCCATTTACACTCTCCACTGCACAGATTGCTCTAGTTCACCTTTAATTTGCCTTTTGATAGTTGTAGGCTGATACCAAACACTCCTGAAAGCTGACACTTGGCAAATAGCACATTGCACTCCCATCTCAAGTGCATGACATGAGAGAAGGGGTTGAGGCCATCAGAGCTACAAAAGCTGTTGCTGCTGTGATCCTAGGACATTTTAACATGACTTGATTTTGCTATTCCTGTGCACCCCAAACGCGTGTGACAGAGGAACAGCTATTTTAAAAAGTGCCAAAGCAAAGTGTCCATGAGATAAGCTGGACATCTCTTATCAGAAACATCTCCCTCCACCTTCCTTTCTCTTTTGGCAAAATCTCAACAGCTGAGGTGCTCTCTGTGCCAACATGTGTATCCCTAGAGGCAGCTGACTCCTCCACCCCTCTCCTCACCCCAAAGGTTTCTCCACAGCCCCCTCTTTGTCACTGACACCTTGGGAGGCCCTGACCTTCACAGCACTCCAGAGTGAGTCCCCACACAGACATGCTCAAGGGTTCAGATATGTGCTGCTGCTGCCTGAGCTGCCAAGAGGACAAACAGCAACCAGATAGCTGCACAGCATCCAATATCTGGGGACTAAGTGGATTACTTAATGGTACAGGAAAATCACCTTGTTGACAGATATCAGCAGGGCAGGAAACAGAATCACGTGTACTTTGTGCACGAAGAACCAACGAAGATTTGAACCCAACTGCACTGTATGAAGCATTCAGCTCTTGCTCTTAGGGTTTCATCTAATTCTTGCTTGCTGAATATTAAACCTACCCCTTCTTGTCCTACTGACAGCCAACCCAGACATTATTTTTATCCTCCTTCAAAATGAAGACCATTGCCTTCAACCAAGGTCTGTTTATAATCTGAAAATAGCTGTTGAAATTGATGTTCTCACGATGCATAAAGTTGTTTATAGATAGGAATTTTTTCTGGCAAAAGTTCATATTTAGAGAAACAGCATTGGAATTTTCTAACCAGAACAAAAGGGAAAAAGGAGAATTTCCAAGTGATTCCATAAGAATGAGCAAAGCTACACTTCCACCTCTGAATTTCATGGTTTTGGATCCACAGAGCTCAGTAAGATGAGGCATATGAAGACATGTGGTTCCCAGCCCTAACAAGGTGTAAATGGTCTGGCTGATGGGGTCCTGATGTCCTCGCTGCATCCAGCAGAGCAAACAGGAGTGATGCACTCAGTGTTTGCACTACAGTGGCATAAATCTCAAACCCATCACACAGCAGCATCTGGAGTGTTGGAAAAGTGAGGCTGAAGCAGCTTCCTTTTTCTTTCTCTTTTAGTTTAACATTTTTTGCTCACTAAGAGGGACTGGAGGACAAAACTGATTTGCTCTTGCTTGGCCAGGGTGTTTAAACCTGAACCTTAACCTCATTCGGGCAATAATTTAGAGCAAACACACCCTCACACACAAGAAGGGGAAAATCACTTTAAGGACATTGTCCCCAGTCCACACTGCTGCTCACAGCCACATTTCCCTTCTCTGCTGTCCAGATTTGTTTTCTTTCATATTTCCAAACAAGCATGTTAGCCAACACGATCACACATAATTCAATATCTGTCAAACCTACCATGAAATGAAGAAACACTGTCCAGTGGAGTATCTGTGGAGTGCTCAGGAATGGGTTTGTGGTTTGGAGAACAAAAATCACCCTCTGGCTGCCAGGCACCTCCACAGGCTGGGGACCTCTGTGCCCCTGCAGTGACAGAGTGACCAGGAGATTCCCTGCTCTGTGCTTTAAGCAAAACAGTGGCAAAAGGAGATGCAATAAATTAGGGTTTGGCTTGATCTGCCTTGCAGCCATTCCTCCTGCATCCCTGGGCTCTTGGGATGGGAAGTGGCCCACAGGGCACCTGGCTGCAACCCCTCAAAACAGACAGGACTGAGCTGTGATTGCCTTTCCCTCAGCAGGAGCACTGTGTTTGGTACCTGTCTTCTGCTGAGTGAAAAACCAAAATAGGAAAAATGTATGGAAATTGCATGTCAAACAGACAAGACAAGCCTCACTTCCTTAGAAAAATGGGGTGAAAGTTAGTTTGAAAAGAGCTAATTTTTCATAGGCTATTGCTTTTCTACTGTGTTCCTCTGTTGCTTTTCTACCATATTTCTCTTGCTCAGGGCTCTGGATAAGAGAGTTTCCAGTTTGGTATTCTAACCCTGGGACATGAGACAGGAGCCTGCACTGCCCATAAGAACTGAAGATCATTCCTGTTTACATTCTTGCTCTTGTACCTCTGCTTTTTCCTTAGCAGTTAGTGACAAAATAATGATAAATAAGGAGCCAAACAATATCAGTTTTTAGGACACACTTTGCAACCCCTAGACCCCAAAGCTCTTTTGAAAGATAAAAACCATTTTGTTCCTTTATGAAATAGATGATCATGGCTCTAGAACCTCCCCTTCATCCATGACCAACCACATCACTCTGTCTCTCTGCCTTTTCCCATTTATCTTTTTTATGCCTGGAAAACTCAGCCAGGCAGGGTTTTGCTTGCTCCTCATAAGGAGAATCCTTTGCCCCCTCTGAAGTCACCCAGAATATTCATTCCCATTTTTCCTTGCCCATCAGATTGGGGCTGCTCCCACTCCCTGCCACATTCTCCCTTCTCTCCCTGACATTGCCATGCACCACATCAAATAATTGTTGTTATAACTCTCCTCCTTCCCCAACTAAAATATACTTGATTGGGAGGGAGAGGGGGAATGGGGAAATAGCTGGGTTTATTTTAATAGTTTCCACTCTCAGTTCAGCTTTATAGTACAGTATATTTAACTTTAACGTATGGACAGCTGGATGCATTTAGCAGCACAATGGAAAGAATTTAGCCAGTATACATTTCAGGCCCTGGATTTGGAGCTGATCACTACATATTTCTTCAAAATATTTAGATGCGCCTGTTACGGGTTGTGTTGGGCTGATCAAAAGCTGTTTGTGTCAGGAAAGATTTGTCATAGATGAGCCTCTTTATTTCTTTACTTACTGAAACTCTTCCTGCAGGAAGGAGCTGGGTTTAGCTGATATCAGCAGGTTCAGCCCAGTGCTTATGAAGGGGTTACTCGCCTTCCCTGCAGAAGCCAAAAAAAGCCGTAAATACACAGAAACACAGGGACAGGTTCTGAGCCCAGGCTGCTGTGGGCACATTACTCCACTTGTGGTGACACCAGCTGGAGAGTAAAGGGTCACCAAAGGATCAGCATCTGTCCCCTTCCTCCCCCCCTACACTGCAATGGTGGAAAACAGCTACAGCCACGAGACAGAGCTATAAATCCTTCATGTCTTTCCATGGGACCTGCATCCCTCTCCAAACATGCTGGTTACCCTCTTGCACCCTCTCTACAGCACTCTGGAGATTTTTTCAGTGACAGCCAGGGAAACGAGGCAGTTGGCTTTTTCTCTCAGCAATAAGAATGAAGGAAATTTTCAGCATGCTTCAGCATTTATTTGCCTTTTCTCAAAAACAAATAGAATTCTGTTTATTATCAAAAAATACCCTCCTTCCCTAATTTTATACCCTCAGGCAGAAGCCAGGGTGCCTGAACAACATGGCTTTATCAAATTTATCTTGTTGTCCTGGTGCTGTTACTCAGTGTCTCTTGCAGCAGTGCAAACAGAAGGCAGATCAGCCAAGGCACTTGCTGGCTGCTTTAGCCAGCTTTCCCTCCAACACTGGAAAACAACAACAGCTTCATCTTCCCACAGGCTTGGGGTTTTTCATGTGTGTATTATAAAGGTGCTGCTCTCCTCCACTACTATGGGAACACATTATCACATAGACAAAGTGTAAGGGGTTGTGTTTCAAAGGTATTCTTATAAAAATGCCAAAGAGAAGTCAGAGCCTAAGAAACAGTGACACTTATGACTTGGAGAATTTCCAGCAAGTAACACAGCTCAGCCCCACGTTCCAAGCTGTGAATGAGCTCCAGCTATTTGGGAAATTATGATGATTTTAGAAGTGTTTGGGTAGATATGTTGTTCTGTCTCTAAACACTGGGAAGGGAGGAAGGAAGGAGAAAGATGCTCAAGGAGAAAAACCCCTTTGGAGGAAAGACCAAATTGTTGGAAAGCTCTGAAGTGTTCTCATTAATGTCATGTCATTACTCCATATTGCTGCACAGGTTAATATAATTGGGTTACTGTGTGTGAGCAATGATCCATAGCATGTTATGGCACTGAAACAAATGACATTTAACCAAGAGATTTGTAAGGCACCTTGTTATCTGCATGGTGAGCAATTGCAAGGGAGAGTCAGATTGCTAGACGAGCGACTGACAAATTAGTTGTTGGGTTTACTGGACAGCTTGGATTTATAACCTCACAAATCCAACATAATTTATTAGATCCATAAACAGACAGATCCAGTGTTTTTACTTAGATTACACTCTTATTGCAGTCTCTGATCCTGTTCTGTTTGCAGTGCTGTATTATTCATGTAGCACTCAGTCCTCTTGGGTGGGGGCAAGGTGAGCTGAGATCAATAAGAAGCTGCAGGTTTCTAGCAAAAAAAATAATATTTACAGCCCATTTAATAAAATAATAATTTGCAGCTGGTGGACCCACACTCCAGTCTCTCCAAAGAGGAATAGATGCAAATAGAAGGGATTGGTAAAAGTTGCAAATTCAGCTCAGTAAAATATCTACTCTGTTCCTTGGTAGAACAGAGGCCAAAGCTCTTGTCTATATGCTAAAAAATAAAAACAAACAAGCTGAATGAGATATACGGGGGGAAAAGGAATCAGTCCCACCTGGATAATTGTCATGGTCTGTTTTCACCTTGGCCTCTGGGAGGGTGAAATATCCCTGTTTCCTTCTGTCTTGTCTGGGCTGAGCAGAAGACTCAGCACTGCCCTGACTGCAGGGCAAAGCTGGATCCTTTCTGGAAAGGCTTTCTTTAAAAACTCATTGAAAAAGAACATACAGCTCCCACAGGCAGATTATTCCAATCCTTTAACTGGTGTCAGTTCCCCAACATCCATCTGCCACAACTTAGGTCAATGACTTCTCTTTCTTTCCCTAGGAATATAGAAAAGAAATAATTACCTCCCTCTTTATGGCCCCCCCAATAGGTTAGAGGACAGATATCAGCAATGCCACCACCCTGTGCACCTCACTGTCCCCTGCAGCCTCCTTTCCTCTTCCCACCTTGCCCACATCCAAACCTTTGCCCTTTGCTCAGCATCAGTTTTGCAGCCCTGTAACCCTCCCCTTTGCAGTCACTGCTGTGTCCCATGTCACTGGTGGCACAAGGCTCAGCTCAGGGGAATGACTGTGTCCCTGCAGCTTTTTCCATTTGAGGAAATGATGAAATATTGCCTCTGTTCAGAGCCTTGGCTCACACCAAAATTTTTATGAGGTGATAAAAGGATCACCTTTGGGCTCGTGGCTGCTGACTTAGGCCAAAACTACACCACCCAAGAGAGTATTCTTGCTCCTAATCCAGCTGGCATTTGGGATCACTGGCTTTCCAGGTTAGAGGACAGTTTGTTTGGGCTAGAAGAGCTCCAGAGAGATGTCCAAGTTTTTTGGATGCTCCTGCACAGCAAATCTGACCTCCATTTCTTTTGGAACTTTTCCCTTCTCTGAATAAAATTTTACAACTCCTCTCATAGGTTGGGTTGATCAAAAATAACCTGGGGAGGCTTGTGAGGCTGGCTCTGAGGTTCAGCTGTAATACTCTGGGTTAAGTAATGAAAATAAGGGAGCAATCCAAACTCAATCAAAGCTCTGAAAGCCATGGGCTGCTGGGTGAGTTTGGAATCCCAAGCTGAGATGTGGAGCTGCACAAGTATCTCTGCACACTTGGGCTGATGATAGAGAGCAATCCAGGGCCGGGTTTGTAATCTGTTAGGCTGAACAAAAGAATGAGGAACACTGGCATCAAGTGTCACTGGCACTGGGAAGGTGCTGGAGGGGATGTGGCTGGGATCAGAAAGCAGGACCTGGCCTGGCTGCACTGACTGGGCAGTGCCAATGCTCCCCCAGGAGCACAGCTGAGCCTGGGCTGGGCTCTGAGCCTGGCCTGGGCTCTGCTCTTGGCTCAGCCACTCACAGTCCTGCTGAACGAGTCCTTCAGGGGTTCCCCTCGTGGAAAGCTGTTATTGTTAAAATAAACACGCATTTAGCTTCACCATCTAATATTTCACAAGCCTGAGGCTCAGCAGTTGGAATGCATCTTCCCCAGCCTTGAAACAGGAGGCAGCACGAATGGAGCATTGGAGCATTTTCAAGGCAAACACGGGAGGATTTTATTGGGGCAGGTTTGGTGTGGCTGTCACTGCCTGGAACAGTGCAAGATCCCAACTACCACCCTTTAAACATGTCTCACAACCAGCTGCTGGGGGAGCTTGGGCTGCTTTAGTCAGGTGTGCTGGACACTTCAATCCATGCCTGAGTCAGTGCTAAACCCTGAATGGACTGAAGAAATAGAGAAACACACCCTGCCTATCCCTGCCTGATGTCTTCCTGAGTAGATTTTGCTGAGTTGCTTTCTTGGAACAATTTGATTCATTTTTAATATTTAAAAATATTACAGACCAAGTTCATGCCTAGTTTAACATCAATTAATCTACCAAAGAGTAAAGCCAGTGAAAAACTTAGAACTTAAAAAGAGCAATCCAACATTCTTTCTTGTTTTCTTTGAAGCAGGTTCTACACAAAGATGCAGTACCAGATTTTATATAAAATGCCTAATTAAAGCAAGCTCCCAAACTATGCATTTTCATTTTGTGGCATTCAAGAAGGAAAAAAAACCCCAGCCCTACTAATAATTACTAAAAAGGAAACTCAGCAGGGTAAGCAGGAGGAAACATGGAAGGCAGTGGAGGAGGAGAAATGCTCAGCATATGGAGGGGTTAACTAAATCTGAGCCTGTGATAATGCTCTCGTGTTTGCCAGGGAGACTGGGGAGAAACTCCTAATGGACCTACTGGAAACTGTTAATGCATTTTGGTTATGTGTACAAAAAGGACACGAAGCCAGCAGAAGTGGCTAATGAAAAATTATGTGAGCATTCAGCAGCAAACATTATTCAGAGCCCTGATGGTGGTGGGGAGATGTGAATGAAGCTGGTCAGGTGAGGAACTGGAAAACCTGGTGCAGTATCACCTTTCAGACTGAGTGCTGCCAGCACACTTAGGGAAGCATTGAATCAGAGCTGGGAGATGAGCTATTGCTTTAGGGAGGTGCAGAGAGGCATGTTACTAGCATATACTTCAAGGCAGAGAAAACACTCATTAGTTTCACAGGTGAATAAATAAGCATTTCCTTGAGCAAACCCAGCCAGTATGCAGAGCTATCACAGAGGCTTTCATCACCAGCAAAAAATGGTGCCTGTTCCCACTCATGGGAAAATTTCATGGCTAGATATAATTCAAGTCCATGTTGCTCCCAGACACTTGGGCTGTCTCAGTTTTGGGGTTCTTTTCGTGCAGCACCTATTCCAGTGGGAGCCTGCTTTGGGATGGAAACCTCCCTGTGTGGCCACAAAAAACACACACATGGTCTTGAATACCCCAGCTGTAGCTTCCTCATGGACAAAGGGAGATGGGCACACAACATGGATTTCTAGAGTACTTGGATTGTAGGAAAAATGGCTTGGAAAAGTTTTTCTCTCTACTGATATTTCCTCTGTATTTTCACTGGAATTTGAGAAAAGAAAAATGCAGCTCCTTTTCCTTATCAACTCAGTGGGATACTGCAAATCTCAAAAATTTCAGTTTGAGGTTAGGGTCTCTTGCTCTACTGCTAGTTGTCAGCAAGAGCAAGGGTATTAAAAGACCAGTTCATGTTCAAGACAAGAAAATTCTCTTTTCTCTTGCTGTCATGAGGCTGGGATGCAGAAAATGGGGAGACAGAGGGGTCCAGCTGTGACCTTTTGCTGAGGTGGACTCCTAAATTAATTTGTCTCATGGCCACAGTCCTTCCTTGTGTCAAGAGGGAGCCAGGAAATGTCCTGCTGTCCTCTTGCTGAGCTGGTGATGCTTCGGGCTGTAGAGTGCTACTTTAGGTCTTTGCTTTTTTAGGTCTCATTTGAGGAAATCATGAACTCTTTTTCTTGAGAAGGGATGATATTTCCCTTAATTTAAACAGCTTTGAGCAAACAAGTACCAATTTGGATGTACTTTCCCATTTAATATTTACGTGATTTATGCTTCCAAGCAACCCTTCTGCTCTCCTGTTTATATGCCCTCCAAGCTCATTTTTTAACTACAGTTAATCACACTGAAGCAAAACATAACTCACAGGGAGAGGATGATGGCCAACATTATAACTGGGGCTACTGTATTGGATGTCAGCTCTGCTGCTAAAAATAACTACTCTGGGACAGGTGCCTTCCCTGGACAGCAAAATTTAATGCCACTTTTAAAATCCTGGCTAGCAGAAGCCTTGGAAGGGAAGAAACCCTTTAGCATTTGGGGAGGGAAGGATTGGTGTTCCCAGACTAGGAACTGAAAGCTGCTTGTTTGAAGTACTGACAGACAAACTGGCTGGACATGAAGCAAACAGCAAAGGCTCAGAGCACTTTGCCTTCTTACCCTTGTCATAGTTTAGGTTTGGAAACGTCAGGCTGAGTAATTTCCAATCTGCTAATGCTGTTGTTTGCTGTACAGTAGAAGGAAGTCCATCTGTAGCTCCAAAGCACAGCTCAGTGATAGGCACGTGGGACTCAGAATAAAAGGAGAAGCAGGAGAAATGCTTTGTGCCATGTTTCTCTGCACAGAAAATATTTCAAGCTCCTCCAGATGGGAAACTACCCCTACTCAAGTTGTGCTCCCTGATGGTCCCTTAACCTGCTCATCAGCACCCAAATTCACCAGGCAAACCCACAGACCAGCAGTCCTGGGGCCAGGGTGAGACCTGCACCTTTGGGGAGCAAGGAGGGAATGAAAAGAGAAATGCGAGAGGAGTTTGTGAGCAATTGAGAAACACTTGCAAATGTATTTTCTCTGTGAGCTTGGCAGATGGACAGGGCACTGTCTGTGCAATCCATCTGCAGTAGGGATTCACTCAGTTAAATGCACTCAATGTTTTAGCAATAGAGCTGGCAATACATAAAAAACGGTGTTTAACTGCCTTGGCAGGTCCCAGCAAGCCAGGGAAGAGGGGAACTGAGGGCTGGCCATGGCAGCCAAGGGTTTTTGTTTCCTGGGATGTTTGCACCCTACAGCTCAGCTGGAGCAGCAGCAGCATCCCTGCAGAGCAGAGCTGGGCTTGCAGGGCTGCTCTTGGGGTGCAAGTGAGCCTGCAAAACCCACAGCTGCCTAGGAGGTGTCAGGGAATTACAGACAGGATTTCTCTCCTTCCTCTCTAAATGCAAATAATAACATCACATTCATTTTCTGCATGTTTTTGGGGTTTTTTTTAATTTCCCACTGGGATGAGAAGCCTTCCCAGGTGGTAGGAATGAGTATCCCCAGAAGCTTGTCAAGCTCATGGGGCAGTGAGCAGGCAGCTTCAGCAAGCAGAAATGCTCAGGTTTCTCACACCTCCCAGAGACATCCCAGCTATGAGAGGCAGCACTTCCCTCCACCTGCACCTCCAGGAGCCTGCATGGCCAGGCTGTGGGAGAAAGCAAGGGAATGACCCAGCTCCATGGGAGCAGCCTCATCTCCAGTAACCCATTTGCTCCTGACTCCTGACACAAGTGTCCTTTGCTCCTTCCAGGTGCTGAACCAAATCCAGCTGGATTTTCAGGGTTCAGCTGCTCCCAAGCCCCTCACCCACAGCTGGTAGTGCAGGGAATGCTGGTTCAGGGTCTGGGGGAGCAAGAAGGAATTATAACATCTTATGGTTTCCATATGCTTTGTGCCAAACTATTCACACCTTGTTCTTCCTCTTTATAAGATCAGGGAAAAAAAAAAAACAAACAAACAAAAAAAACCCCTATCAATTAGCTCTAAATCCTCCTTTTCTTCCAGAGCAGGGGAGAGGAGAGGATACCTCTGCACAACACGCCAGAGGATACAGAGAAGTTTTTTTCTGTTGAGTCCTAGGGCCAAACACATCATCTGGAAGGATACAGTAGCTTTTACAGACTGTCATTTTCTAGCAATTATAATTTCACACGCATTTACCTAAAGACAATTCTGAAAAACAAGAAAAATGACAAGTAAACAAATTATATTGCTGGCTTTCCTTGAAAAGCATTGTAGATGCTTTTCAGATAGTGAATACATTAAAAAGCAGGGAAATAATTTTAAATAAGAATGTATCTCTTCAAAAGGAAATACCATTTCAGATACTGATGTAAGGGTAAATTAAAGAGTGCCAAGTGCAGGAAAGTCCCCCATTTCTATGTAGGATGTAATTAATGGAAAAGGCTTACTCAGATTCCCACTAACCAATGGAGAGAGCTCAATATATCTTTAACAGAGTCAATATTCCTGTTCAGCATAGGTATTCTATCATTTTTATCCAATATTGAAACTTCTAAACATGAATTCACTTCCATATGTGATTACAAAGCCATTTGGTTTTCTGCACAAAGCACGAGGTTTCAGTTGGAAGCCATTCCCCCTTGTCCAGCCTGTCACTACATCTCCTTGGAAATGATCCCTCACCATAGGACATGGGGATTTTTGAACTGAAAGACTGGATATTAGGAAAAAATCCTTCCCTATGAGGGTGGGCAGATCCTGGCACAGGGTGCCCAGAGCAGCTGTGGCTGCCCCTGGATCCCTGGCAGTGCCCAAGGCCAGGTTGGACAGGGCTTGGAACAACCTGGGACAGTGGAAGCTGTCCAGCAAGGCTGGACATAAAGCCACTACCTTGTCTGAAAAACCCAGCAGAAACTCTCATTAAGGAATAAAACACCTGAACAGCCCAGGAAATTCTGGCATGCTGGGATCTGGTGCTCCCTGTGAGTGCTGGGATTACTTTTGTATTCACTGTTACCTCTCTTCCATAAAACAGCAGCTGTGGTTGCAGAGCTCAGAAACATTCTCTGCCCCACAGAGGGACAGAACAGCCTCTTAAGGGACTGGTGTCAGATTTGAGGCTTCTCCCTCAGCACCATTTTCATCCTCTTCATTTGCAGCCACTGCACTTCAACTTCTATTTTTTAAGAGAGAATTTGTAATGGGAAGTATTAATTAGCCTGGGTCCCCTGTGAAGGATCTGTGTGGGCAGGCAACCCCACCAGAGTGAACAGAAACCATGAAAGTCTCTGCAGGTCGACTCAAAATGCAGATTTTCTGCACACTGCCTACAGACTGATCCCTGCTCCTGGAGGGTGAACCTGGAACACATCTCCCCATCTAACAGCAACCAGAATTGCCACAGAAGTGACAGTCTTGAGGGCTGCCAGCACACTCAGCTCTTTGATTAACACATCAACAAGCCTGAAGTACCTCCCAATGCAGGAAAATCTCTGCTGTCCCTGGCTCTGGAGTTCAGGACTCTGGCTGCTGGCCCAGGATGCCTCCTGCCCCCTGCCCAGCTCCAGGAGCTGCAGAGCAGCAGGGCAGGGACACCTCCACGACTGCTGGGCCCAGCCCCACTGCTGCACTCCCAGGTGAGCTCCCAGCCCCAGCAGCCACGGAGTGACACCCCTGCCCTGCCATCCCCTTCCCACTCAGCCCCAGCAGCTGCTCCCTGAGAACTGCTGCAGTCATTCCCCACCTCAATGCTGGCAAGAGCAGCACTGAGAAAAGTTACCACCTCTGAATTTCCACTCTCTGATCTCCAGGTAAAAATTAAACTTCTGCTGTCCAAACACAAAAATCCAGTTGTCCTACTCAGGAAACTGCACAGTCCAAAGCCCATTTCTCCCCACATCTCTGTTGGAGGTAAAGTACAAATCCTGATTTGAAGCACGACGAATCCTTCAGACACTGAGGTTAAGTTTCCTTAACTGTGCAAATTCTTTCCACAAATGCCACATTTTTTTTATGCTGCTCAGCCAAACATAAGCCATCCTTGTCCTCTTTTCCTCCTCCACTTTTTGGATCACAACAGGCACTAAAGTGTTCTGTGCTGGCACCTGTGCTCATAGTCTGACCTGCCCTCCTGAGTGTGATCCCTCTGGATCCCCTCTGACCATTCCTGCCTGTAAAACCTGCACTGGCAAACAGAAAGATGGAATTTGGAACAAGCTCACCTTTCCCTTCCTCACAATACATGAGGATTGCTATATAAAGGTACAGCTGTACCTCACGCTGAGCAGGGCTCAGCAGATTCACCTCAGTGAGAGAAACCTGCCCTGTGCTTTCCTTCTGGCAAATTCCAGCTGTTTAAAGAAGTTATTGTATCCAGCCATGACTTCATGGTCATCTGAGCAGAGAGGGATTTAAAAAGACAACCTTGGTTCCATAAACCTCCTCGTTTCTGTCCCAGGGTATCAAAAATCTTATTGGTCCTGTTCTGTTCTGCATCTGGGGAGTAACTGCAAACTTGGCTTTGCTGAATATGCAAAATTCCTTTCTTCCAGTCAGTTCAGATACCAATAACAACTGTTACTTACAAGAGAAGTTGGACAGCTAAGAAAATAATGCATGAAAAGAAGTAAAAATCTGATACCTGTAACAGAAGTGTGACCTTAACACATTTGGACAGGCTACATTTACAGTGAGCCACAGAACCCAGCAAGAAAAGTTCCTTTTAATGTGCTTCTATCAGCATTGTAACATGATGAACTACATCTAAGGCTGTGTTTTATCTCCCTTTCAGGAAACATGAAGCAGCAATGAAATTTGTTCACTTTTTCATGGTCTTCAGGCACCTCCCTAAGGAAGTGTCCCAGTAAAGAACACACTTACTGGTTCATTTTGCTTTGCAGCACTCACTTGCTGTGTAGTTTTAGCATCACTTTCCACCCCAGCACTGCTTAGGAGACCACAGAGTACAGAGCCCACAGCTGAACCTGATCACATCCCAAGGATTTGGAGTAAATGCAGTGCAGGACCAGTACAGCCTCAATTTACAGAAAGATTATTCAACTGATGACTCACCCAGACAGCTTCCTATTCCTTCTTTAAAAAAGCCACTGCCTGATCTACATTTATCTCACATGTGCTCTATTAATTCCTTTGTTTTACACCTCTTTAATAAGACAGGGCCTGAAAGTCTAATTATTATTATCCTGCAGCAGAAGTTCATTAATCCCTGTCCAACTGCTGCATTTCAGTGTTCAGTGCCTGTCCTTTTACTGGAAGATGTGAGAGCTGCTGCTGCACATAGATATTTTTTAAGAATACAGCCTTGAGGGAATGGAAAATGCAGATGGTTTAAGACTGAACTTAGAGATCAAAGAGAAGCCAGGTCATGCCAGGACAGAGACAGCATCAATCTGTTCAAGGGGGAGGAAGGTGGGAAAGCACCTCAGCATCTGCCTTTGGCACCAGCTGCCAGATTCAATCCCATCTGGCACCACAAACGTCAGCACTGCCTCCCCCCTCTGCACCCCTCCCCAGGGGACACAGACAGACAGACAGACAGACAGACAGCCAGGCAGGGCTCTGAGGGAAGGACTGACATACAAGTCTCTGTACTGGTCAAAGGCATTGTTGGCTTCCACCTCCAGCTTGCGCAGGCGAGCCGAGGGCATGGCACCGTCCTCCAGGGGAGGGTCGTACTTGTTGCTCCAGGGTGACCTGCAGGGACAAGGACAGGGACAGTCAGGCAGGGGACAAGAGATAGACAGTGACAAACAGCCTGGGAACAGCCCCCAGGCTGGGGGATTGCTGGGGTGTCTGGGATTGCTGGCCTGGATGGTCCTTGGGGGTCCATTCCAGCTCAGGACATCCCATTGCTCTGAAAGGTTTCTGACCTCATCCAGAGATGGTGAACTTCCAAAAAAACCAAAAGGTGCCCAGAGCAATGTACCTGTAAAAACTGCACCCTACACACCCATTTCAAACACTAGGCCCTCAAAACTCACCTGGGGAATATTCCCTGGCTTCAGGTTTTTCTATATTAAAAAAATAACTCTTGGCTTTCAATCTGTTCCTTCTTATATATTCAACAACAAGGCTTCAGCTGTTGAACATTAAATATTTAAAACTGTTTTCATGAAAATACAAATTGACTGTGTAGTTTATTTGGGATCTGACAGTATTTGAGGCAAACACTGCTGGCTATGATTAAGGTCCCCATTTTCCCCCACTATTCTGCTTTGAAATAAACTCTACCTTTAGCACAACATTAGGAAACCCTTTGAACAGTTTGAAGGATTTAACTAGGTTTGTAAAGCTGTAGGTTTTACTACAATTTCTGCAGGTGTGGAAGAGACTTCTGTACTCTTAATGAAAGATTTGGTATTAAAAGCTTAATGGAACCCTTTGCCCATCTGCTTGAGGCTTTTATAACTCCCATTCTGGAAACTTGCATTTTGCTTTTCATTTCCCCTTGGAGTAACCACCTTACACACATCACTGCTGGCTTAAAGAAAAGCACCTCCACCCTTTCTCTGCCCTTTTCCCACTCACTTTGCCCAGGCCCTGGCCCAGTGCTGGCCACAGGAAAGGTTGTTTCTCAGCAGTCCTTTGTCACTCATTTCTCAGAAAGGCAGGGGGGGCTGACACCTGTTTGATGCAAAGCACAGAGCCCAGGCTCTGCTCTGCTCCCTTCACTCCTCCCAACCACACCTGACAGGAAAGGTGAGACCAGGAAAAGTGGAGTTGTTGTGTCACATCCACTCCAGTGATGTTATCAGGTCATGGCTCTCATCTAAGGACATGGAGGGGCTGGAGCATGTCCAGGGAAGGGAATGGAGCTGGGAAGGGGCTGGAGCTCCAGGAGAGGCTGAGGGAGCTGGGAAAGGGGCTCAGCCTGGAGAAAAGGGGGCTCAGGGGGGACCTTGTGGCTCTGCACAACTCCCTGACAGGAGGGGACAGCCAGGGCAGATTTGGGATCTTATCCCAGGGAACAGGAACAGGAGGAGAGGGAATGGCCTCAGGCTGGGCCAGGGGAGGCTCAGGCTGGATATCAGCAGGAATTTCCCCAGGGAAAGGGTGGTCAGGGATTGGAACTGCCCAGGGAGGTTTGGAGTGCCCATCCCTGGAGGTGCCCAAGGGCTGGATGTGGCACTCAGGGCTCTGGGCTGGTCAAGGTTGGACTCGATGGTCTGGGAGGGTTTTTCCAACCTCGGTGATTCTGGGATTTTGTGATTTTAAACAGCTGCTTAAAATGTGGCTGCTTTGGAGGAAGAGTCAACAGGCACAGGATCCCAGCTGGGTCAGGCTGGAAGGGCCCCCAAGGACTCACCTGGTGGCACCTCCCTGCCCCAGCACAGGGCACAGGATTGTGTGAGGATGGGTCTGGGATATCTCCAGTGAGGAACACTCCACACCCTGTCTGGGCAATGTGTCCCAGAGCGTGTAAAGAAGTTTTTCCTCGTGTTCAGGTGCAATTCCCTGGGCTCAGTCCCTGCCTGTTCCTCTGGTGCCACTGCTGGGCCCCAGAGCAGAGCCTGGGGGAGGGCCCTGCTCAGAGCCCTCCCTGCAACAAGGACACACAGGGACACACAGGGACCACGTCCCTTCTCAGCTCTTTCTTCACTCCTTTACCCAAAAATCTCTGAAATCTGGGAAAGGTTCACATAAAAATCCCCCTGGTGTTACCCAGTGCTCCCAAATGGCTCAGGCACTGCAGAGGGTGAGCAGAGAACTCCTGCAGCACCCTGAGAGCTGCTAAAAGGGCAAACACCAAACCCCTTCCCCTGCAGGAGCAGCATGGAGGGGCAGCCCAGAACAGACCCTTCCAGCCAGCAGCTTGGGCCATTTTCATCCCATTCCACTTGGATCCAGCAGCAGCTTTGCCAACAAAAAAATACTCCTAACACAACCCAGTGGTTTTTTATTTTTGTGGAAATGCACTCACAACACATTTAAACACTTAACTGGAGGCTATTTGAAGAAAGACAGATGGACAAGCACTTAAATTTCAAAAGTCAGACCTCTAATTTCCCCAGAAGAGAATGGTTTGTGTTTCAGTTAACAGGTTTCAGTGTTGTTGGCCCCAAATTCCCCATAAGGATTCCATTTAACAGAGTGATCAAACACACTTCGAGTGGAAATGTATGGACAAAGTCAGGGACCTTGAAGTCTAATATTAAAAAAAAGAAATTAATAAAAGCTCTGCCTTCACAGTGTGGATTCTATGACTGACTGATATCCTTCACAAACCTTTGTTATTCCAGGAGCATTCACAGAAGTGCCTGTGAGACTCCCATAAGCAGGATTTGGTAATTGAGGAAAATGAAAAGTATCTTTTATGAAGATCCAAGGAGACTCCAAAAATCCACCTTCTAGTCTGATCCACGTTTGACATGGACCAAACCAAGTCTGTCTAAATATAAGGAAAGCCTAAACTGTGATGGGCTAAGCATTAAGATATTCATTTCCCACAGCAGCTTTTTTCCAGGCAAATTCCCAGTCAGGTTGTAAAGCCACTCAAAAAATCCAACCCTATAAAATTGGATTCCCAGTGTTAAGTCTGAGTACCCAGCCCCACCTCTCCTGCTCCAGGACAATGAGGCTCAGCTGCCCAGGGAATGCTTTGAAATCCTTGGATTAGTGCTAAAAGAAATGCAATTAGCAACCTGTGCAATATGAAGAAAAGGTGTTTAGCTGGAATTTGTGCAGGAACTGGGGATGCAGCATGGGCCAGGCAGGGAATAAGATTCCCTGGGACTTCTAATTGAGCATGTGGTTCTGAAAAATGGCTGTGGAAATATCAAAAGCTTTTAAAAGCCCAGTGAACTCCTCGGTCTTGGCCTAATTGATTAAATTAGTGTAAGAGCCACCTCCCAGTAACAACTGCAGATTTTATGAGGTACGAAGCAGTGTCTGGACACAGGCACAGAATGGGATTAACATGCACAGGGCAGTGCTGCTGGGGTTTCAAAGGCTTCTGCTGTGTGCTGAAGGAAAGAATTTACTTCATGAATCAGAGCTGGGACCAATCAATTCCAGAAGGAAGAATCACTTCAATCCAGAATGCCTGAATCAAAAGCCTTAGGAACAGGATTCTTTCATGCCAGCAATTAACACATGGTGCCTGTTCTAGAGAAACAAATGAAAGAGATTTTCTGAAACCTCATTACTTAATAAGTCCTGAAAATTTCAAAGTGATTTTAAAAACTGCATTCCTTCCACTTACTTGTAACTACTTAATATCTTCTCAGAAAGAGATGGAGCAAATTTCAGAGGCAAGAGTGACACTGCCCTTAGAGGAAGGGCTGTCATGTGCCCTAATTAAACACAGGGGTTATTAGTGATTGCTCAATGGCCCATTACTGTCTAACCTGTGCCTTTTCCACTTCTCTGTGTCCCTGGTGATTGATGTTCATAGCAACAGCCTGAGCAGGATGCAAAGGGGCTGCAAGAAACACCACAACTTCAGGGAGAAAGCATCTCTTGAAAGATCCACACCAAATTCAGGATTTAATCCCTCCTCTTGCATCTGCCAGAGGGGCTGCAGCTGTGTGTGTACATCTCGTGGGGGGCAGAAGCTCTAAACTCCTATTTTATCTACTAATTCAGAAATTATTAAATGCAAGTAGCTGCTAATGTGGATCTGACCAGATGGGGCACACAAAATTAATGCAAAATGCTTTTAGATGGCACCAGGCTCTTCTGAAGAAGGCTGGAATAGTTTCTCAATATGAGACTAGTACCCTAAAGAACATGAGTGACACTCCACCTTTGGGTCCTGCTCACTTGCTGGCCCCTGCAATAGGTTCTATTTTCAACAAGTCAAGAGGATTTACACTCAGCCACAATCCAGAGGCACTGTCAAACTCTGCATCCACTCTCATTCTCCATCTCCTGTTTCTAGGACAAAAGGAATCTCAGCATGTTCTGTGTAAATCATCCACACACAGATGTGCTTCACATTAGAGAGGGACCTCTCCTGTAAAAGCAACTGAACCAATTCATCTCAAATCCTTTACAAGCTCACCTGCTTCTGCAGGGAAGCCTGAGCCAAAGCAAAAAGATTTGTTCAAAAATATTTTCTGAAATTCCACTTTGAAACACAATTCTGGAAACATTCAGGCCAGATGAATGTAAAACACTACATGAAATCTACACAGAGCAAAGTGAGATTCTTCCTGGAGATAATTCCAAGCACTAAAATGTAAATTATGACACTGAAGGCTCAGAACCATCCCCTGAAGCAGCAGGATGGCTGAGCTGGCAGTTCAGGGCAGGAGATGAATGGGGCTGTTACCTCACAGCCCAGAACCCTTCGTTGAGGGAAAGAATAAAAGTGCTGCAGGAGTCACAAAGGTTTCTGGACTGTAAACTCATGATTCTCAAATTAAATATCTGGAACTGCACCACTGTCACTACAGCCATTAAGGAAAGACAGAAAATGTGAGAAAGTGAAGGGATGATTTAAATATAAAATAAAAGCATCATCCTAATGGCAAGGTAGAGGAAAACACATTAAAAGAGACTGTGTTTAATGTGGCAGCCAAAATACTGAAACCTGATTGTACCATTCCAGTATTACAGCCCTTCCTGCTTCAAAATTAATTATATTGTAATTATACACAGTTTACAGGGTTCAAATATTTTCATTGTTTGTCTGCAGTCCTCAGAATAAATCAGCTATTCTGGTAGATGGGGATTCCTTTCCTTTGGTAAAAACTTGGGCCAAGATTTTCAAACTGAACTAATGACACTGAGTCCAAAGTCAGTCAATTCCTTACAGAACATGAGTGAAAGAGCCTTTCCCAGCTGGCAAATCCACCCTGTTTTGTACAAGCTGAAGATGATTTTATTCAAACCCATGGCTTGCATCATCTCTTTTCTGTCATTATCCATTCCAGAGATTTTGTAACCTTGCAGAGGGGGGTCTAATTTCCTATCAAGGCCATTTCTGCTAGAGAACTGACTGGTTTTAAACTAGAATGCAGAAAACAAAGAGAAATACATCAGTCACCTCCCTTTAGCAAGGTAACAACTGCACACTTTGGACTCTGAATCTTTGAATGACTGATATTTCCTTGGCTGAAAACAAGAGGGAGAAGGGTCTGCAAGGCCTGCACGTGGATGTCATTCCCAGAGCAGCAGCAGCACCAGCCCTGGCTGGGAACTCACCTGTATGAGTCCCCATCTCTGTTGTAGTCACACAATAGATAATCCTTCCCTACCACCTTGTCTCGTGCAATCTTCAAGGGCTGATCCACAGAGGAGAGGAGATCTTCACACAGGCTGGGGACCTGCAGAGTGGGAGGAAACAACAGGGAGGGGAGAGAGGGCAACACGTTAAGGCTGGAAGGCACTGGCACCCCTAAGAACAGATTTGGTTATTCACAGCCCACATCTGTCCCAAAGCCTTCAAGGAATCACTTCACTTACAACACACCCCTATGCTCCAGTAATTCCAGATGTCATTAGCAGACCACTGGTGTGGTCCAGCACACTTCAATACCCACACAGTCCATGCTCACTCTGTGCCAAGGGAAGTGACTGCCCAGGGCTGATGGACAAAGGTAAATATTTACAGTGGAGTGGGGATGGAATGGCAGTGAGGGAGCTGCTAAAGGAACTCACCATCCATTCACTGCAGTGAGCTTTCCCAAGCCACCACTCTGGGTCACTCAGAGCAGGCTCCAGGCACATGACCAGGCTGGCTGATGAGAATAAACGTGTCTGTGTGTGTGCAATGTCAAATCCAACACACCTCCTGCACCCTGCACAGCCTTCCATGGATCCAGAACCCCCACTGCCCCCTGCCCTGCATGTGGACAAAGACAAGCTCTGCTTCCAACGTGGCAGAGGGGCTGTGATGTCCTGCAGGGACAGGAGACTCATCACACACTTCAGCTGATGTGCAGCCCTGTGCCCCAGTCCATCCCAGGGACCATCAGTAATCATTCCTGCAGTTGTCATCAAACAATCAGTGCATCCTGTTTCCACTGGAACAACAGTCCTGACTTCACTGCAAGAGAAATGGACTGAAGCAAAATGCCCTTTCCCAACACCACAACAGGATCACAGGACAACTGGGAAGTTCTTGAATAGATTGGTAACAACATGCTAATAAAACAAGAAAAAAATAAGCAGGGTGGAATCTCTTCTACATTTCACTCTGCATTGTAGAGAGGAAAATCTGACTGAGAATATGAGGACAAAAGGCAATCAAAGGCAAAATTAATCATGAAGTGATGAATCCACAACTCGTAAGAAATGAAAGGGGGAGGGAGAGAGGGAGGAATAAAGAAAACATGGAAATGTGCTTTCTTTGATTCAGTGAATGGACTAACACCATTTCAAAGGAAAGATGCCTAGAGAAGAAAAAATTTGGGGTGCAACAGCCCCAAAACTATTTTAATGAATTAGATGGGACACGAGATCAAACTGCCTGGAACAAAAACATTCCTAATCACAAGTACAAGGCAGTAACACACAGAGGATGACAGTCAGAGTGAGCAAGGACACACATAACCAATGTGACTATGAAAGATAAAAAAAAAAAATCATAAATGGAAATGACAAAACAAATTGTGGCTCCCCCATTCCTGGAAGTGTCCAAGGCCAGGCTGGCAGGGCCTGGAGCAGCCTGGGACAGTGGAAGGTGTTCCTGCCATAGCAGGGGGGCACTGGATGGGCTTTCAGGCCCCTCCAACCCAAACCATTTCATGGCCCTAAGCTGTGACCAGCAAGTGATGCAACACCTGACCCACACAATCAATCCTTAAACTCACAAAAAATCAGAGGCAAACCAAGACATGGTTGGTAAAGTGCTGAAAAAGCTGAAATATTCATTGGAGTGTTTCTATTTTGGTCTCTACAGGCTGTAATGTGGCCAGAAGAGAGAACTGCAGAGCCCAGACCAGAGCAGGGCAGCTGAGGATTTAACCAGCTCAGGGCTCTCATGGCAGTTCATCCTTTGGTACCTGCAGGCCTGGCTGAAGTGGGCTCAGCACCACAGCACAGTCCTGGGTAAACAGAAGTAGACAAGCAGCAGCAGCTTCTGGGGAAATCCTTCCTTTTCCTGAGACCAGACACTCAAATACTTCCCAGAGCTGATGGAGATCAGCAGTGTCATGGCACAAGGCAGGTGAAATGATCTGTCTGTGAGCACATCTGGCTCCCCTCTGTCCCTTCCTTCTCTTCCCCATTAACCATAAATTTTGGGTTGACTCTTCAGCAACTCACTGTGCCTGCTTCCCCCCAGAGGCAGCAGAGCCAGCCCAGGACAGCCCAGCACTGGGAGGTGACCAGTGGCACTCATCCCTTGGCCAGCAGCCCATCAGCACACAGAAATCTCCAGGAACACACTCCTGCCTCTGACTGCCTTTGGGATCAGCAATGCTGATGAAAACAGAACTGGGGGGAAGTGGCTTTTTCCCAGCCTGTTTCCACTCTTTCTTTGGGAACAGCCCACACCACACGTGTGGTAAGGGAGCACGAGAGGCCTGGCTGTGCAACCCTCCAACCCCAAATACCCACACAAAGCCTTCTCACAAGAAACCCCAAACCTGAGGCACAGTTGATTCCCCTGCAGAAAAGCTGAATTTACAACCTTTATAAAAAACCCCACACAAGTAACTTTTAGATTTAATTTTAAGAACAGCCCCTGCGTGGTGTGGGGTTTCTGCAGGGCTCAGAGCACAATCCCATATTGACTAGAAGGAACTTGTAACCCATTGTTTTTTTAAGATGCAATCTACTGAACTAAACTTATCTGTGGATGATCTGGTAACAAATATTCATGAGCAGGGTCTCTTTCCCAGTTTCTGAGGGCTGTGGTTATTCCTACAGCCATAACAGTGACTGCATTATATCACACACTTACTAGAATATAATACTGCACTGTATTATAACCCTCCATTGTCAAACAAGCTGTATATTCCCTGTCTCCTTGGTACAGACACTCCACAGGACTTCAGGCAATCTATTCTTTTCCCCTTCTCATCTTTCAGAATAAAACAGAAGAAAACCCACACATCTAATTAGGAAATATTGGAAAATTTCTACAGAATTTATAAAAAGAACAGATATTCTAGCTGATGGAACTATTTGTGTAATTCTAATTATTGGAAAAGTACCCAAGTGTGGCACAGTTACTTCAGAATGTAATTCTTATACCATTTATTGTATCAACTGTACTTCCTAAGAATGAATTTACAATTTATGAGCACTGCCTTTCCTCTTCTACTCTTGAAAACAGCTTACAAGGCAAAGGCAGTAACCTGAACAAGGTAATTTGCAGCTTTAAACACTTCAGCTTTCTGTTCATGAGACTCTGATTCCATCTGAATTTAGATCCTTCAGATTCTTTTCCATGTCAAGTGTTGAATCTTACTAAAACATGTAAATGACTGTTGTGCCCATTCAGACTCTTGCAGGATTCAGTTTATCTTCTGATCCCAGCAAAGGCAACTCTGATGCTCAGAGTTTTCTACCTCAAACAGTGGATTTGCATCAGTAATTTTTCTTGTTAAAGTTGTTCCATGTTAACTGAAGAGCCAAAACTCACTCAGGTGCCTGAGCACTTATCTGTGGCAGTCACTACATGTGGAATTTGGAATTTAATTTAGAAACACAAGAATTAAGGCACTCCTCAGGCCAAACTGAAGCACTGATTTTGTTCCATTCATCACCACACCACAAATAAATGTCACTGTGACGCAAACAATGGAGGGTGAGGTTCTTTTATAAGCAAAGACTGGGCTCCCACCTTTGTTCTGACACAATCTTTTCCCACTCCAAGCACTGGAAGGTCACATGCAGAACACAATCTGCACCTTGTATCTCCAGCTGAAGGCCAGCATTAATGTCACCTGGCCCTACTGCACCCTTGTTTCCCCAGATCAGCTCTGTCATCTCTTCTGGTGGCTCTGGGTACTCAGGAAGTGAGACCACCCTCAGTGTAAAATGGAAGGAAAAAAAGAATGATAGCCAGGGCTCAGCCTGGAAGAACAGCAGCATCATTCAGAAAGAACAGGGCACAGTGCTTGGGGGATATTTTTTTAAAGGAGATACACAAAGGCTGTGTAGTGCAGAGGAAAGAAAACCTGAATGAGAAAGTGAAGGAAACGTGTTGAACAAGGATCCTGTTGTCCCAGGTAACCAAATTCTCCAGCAGAGCTGCCCAGGTATGTGCACAGTGTTTTAATTAAGGCAACTGCTCTGCTATCAAGACAAATAATCACTTGTGCCAAAGTGGAAACTCTACCCTTTTTGGAGTTGCTAAGCTCAATCATTCCTTCTGGACTCACTTCTTGGCTCAAGGACCTTATTAGCAATTAAACAATTGCTTCTGGATTATTTTTTAAAGCATTTTTAAACCAGTACCTAAAAAGAAATTCACAGAGGAAAGAGGAGCAATACCTCAGTTCTCCATGTCTCACACAGTCCCATCCTTGCTTTGACCACACTGAATTGCACCAAACTCTGCACTTCACACACTCAGGACAGGCAAGATTTTGGCTGTGTCCACTCCAGCTGAGCACACCCAGGAGGCTGTTTTCTGCTACAGCCTTGACTGAATGTACCACATCTACCACTGAAACAGCAGCATTCCTGCTGTACCAGGCCTAAGAAATCCCCTTTTGCCATGTTTATTCAGGGGTCAGCATTGCTGACCTCCACAGACCCTTACACACTGGAAAACCACGCTAAATGCAACAAAATTAATGATTATATGTATTTTTGTCCTTAAAGAAGCAGAAGGAATTAGGGGGAATGGATTCAAACTGAAAGAGATTACCGTACGGGGATGGCGGGAATGGATTAGCGTACGGGATGGAGGGAACGGATTACCGTATGAGGATGGCGGGAATGGATTACCGCACGGGATGGAGGGAATGGATTACCGTACGGGATGGAGGGAATGGATTACAGTACGGGATGGAGGGAATGGATTACCGTACGGGATGGAGGGAATGGATTACCGCACGAGAAGGCGGGAATGGATTACCGTACGGGATGGCGGGAATGCATCACCGTGCGGGATGGCGGGAATGGATTACCGCACGCGGATGGCGGGAATGGATTTGTGTACGTGGATGGCAGGAATGGATTACCGTACGGGATGGCAGGAATGGATTACCGCACGCAGATGGCGGGAATGGATTACCGTACGGGATGGAGGGAATGGATTACAGTACGCAGATGGCGGGAATCGATTACCGCATGCGGTTCGTGGGAATGGATTTGCGTACGGGGTTCCAATTTATTTTGGAAACTGGAAAGAAATTCTTCCCTGAGAGGGTGGGGAGGCCCTGGCCTAGGGTGCCCAGAGAAGCTGTGGCTGCCCCTGGACCCCTGGAAGTGTCCCAGGCCAGGCTGGATGGGGTTTGGAGCACCTGGGACAGTGGAAGGTGTCCCTGTCATGGCAGAGGGGGCACTGGGTGAGCTTTAAGGACTCCTCCAACTCAACCATTTCTACAATTCTGGGAAGATGAGGCAAACTTCAATTAGCCAAGGAGCCATTCAGACCCACCTGTGTTCTGAATCTGCGTCTGCAAGGTGCAGGTATCTGAACACACAGGTATGAGAGCAGTTTTTAATGAAAAGCCCCACCCCACCAGGAAGGTGAGTCTTTTATCCCATGTGAACTTTCAACATTAAATGAGGATTGAAGTGCTGCTCCCACTCAAACACAGAAGAGCCCATGGAAGCTCCCTGACCCTTCCACAAAATAACCCTTCTGGCACACCTCCAGCTCAGATCCTTCATGCAATAAAACATTATTCGGCTGTTTGGGAATCCTTGCACAGCTCAGAATTTCCTGTTCCTGCAGAAGGCAGGCACAGCCCAGCGGATGTTGTGGGAACTCAAGGAGGAAGTCTGGCTCCACTCATCTTGGGCCTAAAACCACCAGGAAAGTCACTCCCACAAATCCACCCAGTGCTAAACCTTAATTTGATCCATCACAGCTCCAAAGCTTTGTTTATGAAATGACACTTGAATGGACTTTTGTGTTCAGACAAGATATGAGTGACACTGCAAACAGCTCGGTGTTATTCATGTACTTGCACTGAATACCAGCACTGCAAGAATTGGCAAAACAAAAATTAACACAAATGAGCTTTTCTGGAAAAAGACAGATGTTGACAAGGTTGCAAACCCAGGTTTGTCTAGGTAACTGTGTCATAGCAGACATGCCACATTAATTAGAGAATGTTTTAATTCAGCTTGAGGAACTACATTTAAAACGGTGATAACCATTCATAAAACAGGATCTTTGGCTTTCTTCCTGCCTTGCTGGATAAAACAGGGCTTTTGCTGGATTCCCCTTCTGAGAAACAAAAGGCAGCCATCTGGCAGCACAGCCAGAGTGCCCTGGGCTGTGGCTGGTGACCTGCAGGTGAAGGCTCCTGTATCCTATTACCAGCCCCAGTCCCAGGAGCCATCACAGGGTATCAATATCTTGGGAAGTCCTGACTGGTTGTGTCAGAGTCCAGCTGGGCTTGGAGATACCCAATGCAGGACATACTCTCTCCACTGATATTTCTCTATTCCAGCTTTCCTGCATTCCTTGAAAAGGTTAGGGAGGTTTCCAACTAGGATTCATCTTCACACACTCCCTTCAGATGATATTTAAACAGATATTTTAAGGGTCTCTAACACCAGCAGTGCAGTGGCAGGAGCCTGGAAGACAAAAAGGCTTAAAAATAGAATAAGTGATATAAGGCCAGAATTGAAATTCCCTTTTCCAATCTCATGCCAGAAGTGGGGTTGCTAGCTCTAAGCCAAGCATCACATTAACAATTTATATATATTAATTGCTATCTCAAATTACCATCAAGATATCCAGAGGTAATCTTTGCTAGCTGGAAAAGCTTCTGCTTATAGCCACTCACCAAATGGAAAAACTGGCTCTCAACCACTATAAATCTATTCAGAGAGCCAGAGTCCCTTTCTTTAGCCAATAATCCTGTGTTAGAAACCTGCCTGGCTGCTGGGAGCTCATCCCATAGGTCAGCAAGTCCAAGCAGAACAGCAGGTCAAAGACTCAACTTTGAGCCCACAGGGCTGTCAAAGCACTTCTGCTTCCACCACCTTCTTTTTCAGCTTTCACTGGATCTGATTTTTTGTTTCAAACATCTTCCACTCTCACCAGACGCTCAGCTGGCCATCTGCAGCCAATTATTTTATCTCTCCCTGCATTGCTGCACAATGCTCAGGCTCCTGGACTAAAACACAAAAAGCTCCAGTGACATTCTCATGTTCTTTATGGTCTGTGCAGCCTGAGCAGTGCAGTTTGCCTGGGGGTAAATTCTGTAGCTTCATATATCTTCAGTGACTGAAGGCATGCAAGCAGATTTGGGACTTGCCTGGAGCTCACATGAAGCAACAGCCTGAACTGTGTTCAAATATTTCAAAATCATAAGTTTTTACATTTTAAGATTCATCACTCCGGGATTTTCTAAAAAGTAACACATTCTACTAAAAATACTTCAGTATTCCCCTGTGATGAGGAAGGAGAGCTGATCACCTCCCAGATCTTTAATTGCAAACAGATAACCAGCCAAGTTATGACTGCTGTGAATATAAAGAACTCTCACTTGAATTCTTCCATGGCAGCATTGCTTGGTTCTGTTCTTCAAGAAGCTTTCACTTTTGGGATTGACTCTGTTTCAACACCAGCCTTACTGGGAGAAGAGAGGGAGAAAGCTGTGGCTGTGAGCAATCCTCCCTCTCCTGGCGAGCCTGTCTGTTCTCTGAGCACCATTTTCTGTCCCCACTTCATGCCAGGCATCTGATTTTCCTGAGTCAGCTAGATTTTTTCATCTAATTTATATTATACACAGCCAGGCAAACACCCAAATTAAACACTCAGCAGGAAACTTGTACTTGCTAAAGGAACCTGCTTAACTTTCACCGAGACTGAGAGTGCATCAACTTCCCCACTCGAGTCAAAGCCATCAAGGCAATTCTGTCACAGATCTGTTATTTGCTGCACATGGCCCATGAGGACAATAAATCCAGTTTCCTTCCACCTTTGCCACCTCAGCCCTCACAGACACGTCACTGAAGCTGTCTGAAAATACCCCCAAAGGACTCTGGACCTGTGACCCTGGGCATCCCTCACCCACCTTGCCCCGCCCTGCCAAGGTGTCCTAGGAAGGAACCCTCCATGGCAGCACTGCCCAGAGGCTGATCCTTCTCTGGGATTTCTCTTGGAAAAGAGCACAGCTAAAGTACAGAGGGCTTTCTGTACAACTGAGCTGAAGAGAAAGCAAGCAGGAAGACTATTCCCATGGATTGTTCTGACCTTTCAGAAGGAGCTGCTTGGTCACTTGGAAGTGAGCTCCACCAGCTTCCCTCCCTCACACCTCCTGCCACTGAGTGTGACTTTCCTGAGCCAAACAAAACCTCACTCAACTCACCCAAGGGCATATTTCCAACCAGAGAACACCCTCACAGCCCCCTGCCCAGCAGGTGATGAGAACAGCTGTGACTCCACGGGAAGCACAGTGAAGGGGCAGCAGCAGCTCCTGGCCAATGTGAGGCAATAAGGAGGTGACACAGCATTGATGTGACACAGTCTGCATCCCAACTAATGCTCCAAGTGCTGTCATTACACTCAGAATAATTTAGGTTGGAAAAGACCTTGAAGTTCATCCAGTCCAACCTTTGACTTGGAGCATCTTCATAACAAACCCATTAAAGAGCAGTGCAATCACCCTTCTCTCTTCTCTTTGGGGAACTTCCTTTCAGCTTGGACTTGGCCCACAGGTAGATGCTCCAAGGCTCACAGTTTCCAGAGGAGCTCCATGGAAAATTATTCCAATATAAATTGGTTGTTCTTAAAAAGGTATGTGCCTACAGCAAACCTGATGTGTAGAGATTCAGAAGTCCTCTTGTACACTGTGACAGCCTCTGAGCAGTGTATTTACAATTAATGACTAATTGAACCCCAAGCACAGCATTCCATGCCAAGGCCCATTTCCAGCACCATGCACAGCTTCTTTCAGGCAGGACTTCTGGAGGGCTGTGATTGACAAGGTCTCTAATGAACTCTAATTGAAGCCTCAGCAGTCTGAAAAACCCAACAACAGATGTGGTGAAAGGGCAAACCACAAACTGTTTTGCTAATGAATGGAAAGTGTCTGGGCTGATGAGGGCCAGTGACCCAAAAATTCTCTTCTTCCACCCACTCTTTTACTTCATGTTCAAGTTTGGGCCATTTCCCTTGTCAGCACAACACTTGGGGGCAGTCATGGACAGCCCTGGACATAGTGCACGTGTTCACTTGGGATCAAGATGCTCTTTTATGAGCCACAAGCAGCAGAACATGGATACAGCAAGAGGGACCTCAGGGAGGGAACTCAGTGTGGTTATCCTTGCCAGCAGGATGGGATGGGATATTGGGAAGAAATTCCTTCCTGTGAGGGTGGGGAAGCCCTGGCACAGCTGTGGCTGCCCCTGGATCCCTGGCAGTGTCCCAGGCCAGGCTGGATAGGGCTGAGGTCTCAAGGAAGGTGGCCCTGCCCATGGCAGGGGGTGGGACTGGATGAGCTTTAAGGTCCCTCCAAACCCAAACCATTCTGGGATTCTGGCAAGGAGATGCCAGTTCCTTACCATGTTAGTTCTGGAAATACTAACTCTTTACATACAATGACATTTCTAAGCCATCTTCTCTCCTTTCAATGGATCTTAAGCAAGCAGCCACCATCAGTCTGGAGATCAAATCCTATAAAAAGACCATGACAAACTAAGCTGCAAACAGACTTCAGGCAATACCCTAAACTTCACACCAAACACTGACATGAGCCTCTGCCTCACACCTACCCACCCTGGCAGTGGTAGTGGGCTGAGCAAGGAAACCCAGCACAGGAAGCCAAGAAGTCAGGGTGCCATGTTTCACAATTCTCCCCTAAGTTTAATGAACCTGCTCATACTCACTGGGCACTTGGAGTCTGCCCTTTTCTTCAAGGAGGTTCTTGTCTGCTAATGGGACAAGCAGCAGAATCAAAACATCAAAGGTCTGGATGAAATTTGCCAAGAAAAGGTCAAAAAACTATTTGCTCGACTCTGGCTCACGATGCTTCTGGAACTATTACTGGTGGCAGAGCACACACTGCTCTTGCCTAACCAGTGGAGACTTCAGGTGGTCAGGCTGCTAAACAGGTCTACAGGTGTCTCAAGAATAAAGGAATCGTGCTGGATTTAACAAATATTTCATCTCTGCCCCAGAGGAGGGGCTGCAATGCCTCCTAACAAGCACCAAACTGCTCTGGTTCATGTTACACTATGAAAGGAGCCCAGGGAGTGTGTTGCTGATGGAAAGCATGTAGAGCACTAATGAGCACCATCCAAAAGTCATTCCAGCATTTAGAGGTACCCAGCAATTTTCTGAGTCATTAAAAACCCTCAGACCAATTACACAGCCAAGCTTACCATGGCTCCCCAAACAACTCCTTGTTTTGAGTGGTCCTGGGAGCTGCTCAAACCCCAATACCCACTCAGCTCTCCCAATTTCATCACAAAACCAATCATGTCACACCAGATCAGATCAGTGATTTAGTTACTTGTGTCCTACCTCCATCATCAGCCACAAAAACAATGCTTTAGGCTGCCAAGAGTTTTGGGGGCACAGATGTAGCCAATTACTAAATGGTTCCAGAAGAGAGAAATAATCCCTTCCTGCAGGGAATAATTTCTTTCCTGACTCTTACCTGTACCTTGGCTTATATAAGTAAAAGAAATGTTTAGAGTTTGATAAATTTAAGTCAGCCACAACTTTTTGACCACAGCTTACCAATACCAGTTTTAGAAGCACTTCCCAACTAAACCTGTGCCAAGCAGCTGCTCTTCTGCACAAATTTAGAAGCTTAGGTTAGAAACAAGCCATGTATTTAGACTGGACAATAGAATCCAGTTTTCCCACTAGCAGACTCTGTATAGATTAAAGCCATATTTCAGTAACACCTTCAGTTACTCCAGAGGCAACTGTGCCACACACAGTTTTAGGGGACAGTTGGCACTAACCAGGTTATTACAGCCCAAACGTGCATCACAGGATGTGCAACTTGCAATGAGCCTAGAAATCCTTCTTAAGTCAGTTTTCTTCCCTAGCAGTGTGTAAAGGACAACAAAAGTTCCAGGGACAAGCAAGAAAAAAATGTATCAGACACAAGATGGTCAGCCAGGTTTGGTTTTTGACACTAGACTGCAGAACATCTGATAGAGCACAAATTAAAAATAGATTTGGGTATTCTCCAGATGCCCAGACATTCTCAGCAGTGTCTTTGCAGCAAGTGGGGCAGCACAGCCACTGCACCTCCCAGAGCTCCACAGAGCAGGCTGTTTACCAGGAGATAATACCCAGGTACAGGGGCCTGCATCCATCTGTACACACTGCCCCAAATTCAAACAGCAGCTCCAACCTGGCACCTGGAGGTGAGTTCATTAAGAGCTGCTAATGACCCTTCATCCCTAAGTGAGCCTGCACACACAGCCTGAAACAATCACGTGGATTCCTGACATTGCTCGGCCAGTGGTTGTTTGTTCAACCTTGCCAAAAGACAAGGGGACAGACAAACCACCACAACTTCCAGATGGCCCAGAAGAAATTCTTACATACCAGGCCTTTGTCACAGCCACTTCCTGGGGACAGCATCCAGTACTCACCAAGTCAATGAGGTCACTGAGATTCTTCTCTATCTGCTGGGGAGGCAGACGCCTCATCAAATCCAAGGCACAATCCAGCTGCTGGTCACTCTGCAGGAACAAGAAGAGCCCTTGGTCACAAGGTGGGCAGTAACAACACACAGCTCCCAGTTCTCAGCACTGATACAAGTAAAATTCATTCCATTGATTGTGGATTATTGACTTGAGTCCAGTCCTTACCTCACCAAAGCTGCTTCCAGTGTTTGTGTAAGTGTTTAATGCATTGTTTTTCTGCACTATCTCAATAATAAGCTGGGTTAGGGAACTGAAAGTTCCCTCTCCCAAAGTAGGTTTAACACTTCCTCATTTGCACTGATCAGCCTGAGAGAATCAGCATCCAAGACAAACTCTGTTCAACTACAGAGCTCCCTCTCCCCTGCAGCTTTATCAGAAAACCAGAATGAAATGCACATAAAGCATGATCCATTCTTTCCTTCTTCCCACAAAACACACCCAAGAGCTGCCTGTATCTAAGAAATCAGGGATATCAGTTATTTAGAGCTAATACAGAAACCTTCTCCAAAGGGCTCACTGTAGCTGGTCTCACACCAATTCTGACACAAAAAACACCCTTAAACTCCACTTCAGAGTCAGAAAATTGACACTTGAGGAGTTGAGCCTCAGTCCTGATATAACCTTTAGCTGTCCTTTCCATCAAAAGACACAAACAGACACTTTGCTGCTGATCTAACAGCACCCAAAATCTGCACAAGTTCCTTTGATCCCAGGTCAGGTGAAGCACAACCAGTTTGTTTTCACTGCTCTTCCCCTCCTTTTTCCCTTTGCCATTTCCAGCCACCCAAATCCCACGTGCTGAGGTTTCATTTCACCCTCCCGTGTTCTGTCAAGCTCCCAAAGTCTTGTTTACAAACAGCTTCAACACTAACACAGTTCCATTATCACATTATTCAACAGAGCAGCCCCCAGGACAGAGAGAAACAGGAAGCCAAGTTTCCTGCAATTAAGCTAAACCTGTGGAATGAGGGAAGGAGGGAGTGCTCAGTTTAGTGGGCATCCATTAGGAAGCATCATTAGATGGCCAGGGGGAGGGAACTCCTCACTTACAGCTGCTGAACTCTCAGACCCCAAGCACAGGGACTCTTCAGGTGGCCTGAGCCTGCCCAGGCAGGGATCTCTCTTCCCAAGTATTGTCTGTACCTCCTGCACCCAGGAAGGAAACCTGGCACATTGTCAGAGGACTGTGCTCCTCACTTGTGGATCATGGGAACACTTAGGGAAGTGCTCTGTCCTCCTCTGCCAGCTGGAGTTGTTTAAAAGACAAAAAAGCCTAGGGAAGGACATTAAAAACCACCACTAAAGCTGCAATCCCAAAGTACTTTCCAGGAAGGCAAATTGAAAATAAAATACACTGCATGGAGGAGAACCCACACTTGCAGTGTTTATGGGTTAATCAAGAGAACCTGGAGTGACCATTTTTACCCAATATATTCAGTAACAGCTGTAAAAGACACGAGCAGGATTGCTGAAGGCAGAGATTCTCCAAGCTGACATACATGTGTGTGCAATGGAAAAACAAAAATATGCAGGCACACACAGTGCCTGGTACAGTGTACTTCCCCAGTATCCAGGAAGTAAAAGCAAGGCTGAGCAGCAGGACTCCTCAGTTTCTTCACAGAGCATTTAGGTAATTAAACAGCTTGCCAGCAGATCTCTTAGGGCACCAAAATAAAGGCAGGTTCTGCTGCAGTTGTGTCCCTAAATCCATGGTTATACAGTCACTTTAATCCAGTATAAATCCGGCTGGAATGGTCAAAAAGGCAGCACAGGCTGACAGATTACAGCTCCAAGTGGTACCTTGGGGCACTGGGGACATCTGGGATGACCTATTTCAGAACTGAGCAGGGAAGTGAACCAGGATCTGCTCCTGGTTCTTTCTGTGCAGGTGAAGATTTAAAAGCCAGGTGTGTCAAACCCAGCCTGTGGCTCCTCTGGAGCAGCTGCAGGCACTGACACCCAGAGGGGCAGGAAGCACAGCCCAGGTGCCAGCAGCACACAGCTCCCTGATCCTCCAGGTGAACACCCCAAGGATGTGCAGCTTTGAGAGAGGCAGCAGATCAGTGGTGCTGAAACCCCCCAAAGCCTTCACACAACTGTGACAGGAAAGTGCTCTGGGGAACTCAGGATGTGTCACCCACCTCTCCAAACCCCTCCTACTTCTCTCAACTTCACATGCCCTGCATTTCCACCTGCTTAATTCTTCTGTAAAATCACTGAAAACAGGATTCTTAGCAGACCTCCAGACAAAACATTTCCATGGAATTTTTGCCTTTACCCAAGAAGAGGCTGCTGCAGCCCTGCTCCCTGAGCAGGTGATCAGACAGGCTGTCTCCCAGGCTGGGCTGCTCCCAAAGCCAAGCTCTTTGAGCTTGCAGGACTTAATGAGCTTAGTGTTTACTTGATAGGGGGTCATTTTCCACCATTCCTGTTTCATCCAGCCCAGAACCTCCTGTGGAGGAGCAGGGAGTTCAGACAAATTCTAAATGAAGTTTTATTACAGCTGAAGTCACTGAAGGATTTAGAGATCATAGGAATCTCAAAGACTGAAAATATTAGCTTAGATGAAAGCTCTTTAATAAGTTTCCTTTCAAGATGTTTGCCTATCTAGAATCTCCACTTAAGCACCTGTTATAGCATTCCCATGGCACTACCCCAGGGAAAAAGGTTATGAGGATGTCTGTAGTAGTTATTTTACAGCTTCCTTTGTCTGCACCTCCTCTTCTTTTCAGTCTCTTTGCTGTATTTAGCTTATTTTCAAAAGAGAAACCCTCTCACAACAGCCACAAGTCTCTGGTCATCTAGGCACTCTGTTAAAACTCGAATCAGAAAAAACAGTGCTGAAAATTAAAAAAAAAAAAGCATAAATGTGCAGTTGTAAAGGGGCCCAGCTGTGCACCTTAAAGGCTGAGTATGGGCAGATGTCATTAAATGCAGAAAACACAAATAAAAAACCTCAGGTAGTTACTACAGGTATGGAAATCAGAAAAAATGAAATAGGCAACAAGCTGGACTTCCTTTTGACTCTCACTTGCCATGTGTAAAGCCCAGAGCTCCTTGGGGTGAGGGGCACAGGGAACACTGGTACAGGAGCTGACCCAGCACCACACAAAGCTGGGAGCAAAGAGCTGCTCCTGCACAGCCCCTGCCACCAACCTGGCAGAACCCACACACAGCACTGGCCCCTGAGCAGGGAGCTCCTCTGCACCAGGAGACACATCCAGAGCCCCCCCAGCTCCAGCAGAACCAGGAACACTTCACTGAAGGGGCACCTGTTTGCCCTTTTCAACAGATGCCAGCACTCAGATGAGTTATTACAGGTATTCTGCATTTTTAAAATACCTTTAAAAATGCAACTAGTTATACCACAGGCTTTATTCCCAAGTTTGGGAATGGACAGTTCTCCATTGCCAGTTCCCTGAGACTTAACCTATATTCCAGGAGGGCTTCCACAACCCTGCAGCTCTCCCCATCCCAACTGAAAGGAGGTAAAAAACCTCATTTAAAGCTCCTGGCCTTTCAGCCAGCAGGAATTTGCTCCCATTTATCACAAAGCCCTGTGGATTGAATCTCCCCTCACACCTCAGCTGGGACACTCCTGCTCATCTGACCCTTATTGCTGAGCATAAACACAGCTGGGCAGTGCCCTCAAACAGAAACCCAGGCTGGTTTCACTTCTGTGCTCTATTTCTGCATTAACCCCACTCAGAGCAAGCTCTGAGCCCAGAGCTGAGACAGCTCAGTGCTGCAGCAGTGGGAGCTTCTCCCAGTTTAGTCTTTCCTGGGAAATAATTCAGTTGGGCCACCAAACCTTTTCCACTAGCAAACCCAGTAGAACATTTCTACTCCAGGCATGATTGTGCTACCGACCCCTTTTGCACCTGTGACATCTGCTGAGAACTGGGGGACCCAGAAATTACTGCAGTTGAAAAGGCCACACACCTGATATCCCAGATAAAAATCTTGGAGACACTTCACATCCAAGTTTTGCTCAAGACTGGCATCTGAAAGGTTACCCAAATTCAAAGTACAAGCAGCATCTCAGCGCTCAGGCAGCAAAAACATAAGGTAAAAACCTCAAAAGACACTGCAACCAGAACATCTGCAAAATGCCATGCAATTCAAAGCAATCACACATCAGATCACTCTGATCACTGGTCAGCTTGCAGGCAAGTATCTCTGTAAATGAATCCAGGGCCAGAAGTACACAACAACAAATGACTCTTTTTCCTTCCTTTCAAGCTGCAGACATACCCAAGATTGTAAACCACATTATTTCCTGTCAGATCTCCCAACAGGAATGTCTGACTAATGTTTCAGCTTTGTGGTACTACAACACTAAGTTTTTTAATTGAAACAGATACCCAGCTTCCCCTCCTGCTTGTCATTTTAATCCCTGCCAACTTGCAGAGCTCCAAGGGCAGAAGACTCCCTTTTCCAATTACACAACAGAATAGTATTACTGCTAGAAGCTGCAGCAAGGGTTGAATTATTGTAACCCTTGGGTAATAAAAAGTACAGGAGTATGTTAAGTTGCAGGGTTCCCTTCTCAGCTGTCAGCATTCACTTTTTAGGATATTAGATGGGAAGGGGAATAACTGCCTGACCTGGGAAAGCCCAGAGAAGTTCTGCACTCATGACGTTTCCATCAGCTGCACATATTCCTCACAATCTGTTTTTCCACATTATTTTTCCCTTGACTATTAACCCTCCTCTGGCAGATCCTATCTAAAACCATTTGTAATGGACTCATAAATCACAGCTCCATGACAGCAAGGTGTGCTGGGGGAGAAACAGCAAGAGCACAGTAAGGAAACAATCAAAGGTAATAAAACCTGAATGCAGACTCTGCTGTGGACAGTCATAAAAGGTTAAAGATTATTAAAAAACAAGACACCGATGCAGACCTCATTCTCCTTCTCTTCAGCTACTTTACCTTTGTCTGGTTTTGGTTGGAATGGACTCAGTGGGTTTTATCTCAAACAGTTCTGACCACACCATTCCCTCAGCAATGAGTTCAGCCCAATTTGCTGTGGTCAAGACCGAACAGCCCAAGTGCTGACACCACCCGTTCCACGAATACCAAGTGAGGAGGATTAGAGATTAAAATAAAAGCAAGAAGTGATGGATCAGAAGGCTTTAGCAGAAGCTGCTGTACTCTGTCTCCCCCAGGTCCCCTGTAATCTGTATTTATTTACAGAGCAATTGGACAAGTCACGTCACAGCTTTTGAGTCAGCGAATCCTCCATGGAGACATTCTCCTACACATTATTTATTTTATTCTGCTGTGCTCTAACTTTTAAGTAGAAGTGAGCACATAGCAATATTAGCCTCAATTAATGACTGAACACACTCTCACAGCTTGTATTCTGAATTCAGGTCTCAGTGTTGTACACACTACAAATACAGCCAAAAAGCCTCAGAAACACTGAGCAGTTTGTCCTCCATTGCTCCAGGAATGGAACACATGTGAAATTCAGAGGGATCTCTTTAAAGAGGTTCTCTAGGAACAAGCAACTCGTGCACCTGCCCTGAAGCCTCATGCAGAGGAACTAAAATAATCCATGGGCAGGGGAGAAGCGAGGCAGCTTCACTTTCTCTGGCCCCAGAGTGCTGCTGACATGGGATGCTTGTTGCCATTTTGGGCTGCCAACACAGCCATGGCAAGTCCTGCACAGATTTAAAGGAGTACACTGGGCTTCTAGGGGCAGCTACCAAAGAGATCTCCTCCTCCAGACAAGCTCAATGATCAGTGTTTTGCCAAATCCTATTTGATCACTTTAGCCTCCAGCAGCTCTTCCAAGCATCCCTGCAATCAGCTGTACCTGACTTCCCTTCCTCATTCCCACTCCAAACCACGCCAGTTCTCTGTCCACAGTTCAAGTCCCAACATCCCAGCCCAGCTCTAAAACAATTACTAAGTGAGTTATAATACACTGAAGGCACTCCCATCTGTGAGCTTCTAAATAATCCAGAGCTGCCTGCAACCTAATCTCATGGACCAAGCAGTTGTCAAAACACTTGACATCCAGGGAGCAGAAACTACAACCCCTGATAGTCTGGACCAGGGCACTTGTCTGTAATTTCCTGTTTACAAGTAAGGATCCAGCATCTCCAGGAGCACATTCTGCAGGTGATTTCCATCCCTGTAGGTGTTTTCTGACCTGCTCCTGTTAGCACATCTACAGAGGTTTACAGCACACAGGGAAAAATTAACATTTCCTTGGCACCTCCTTCCCAGCAAGGATGTATTTCCAGATACTTGCACATACTTGTGCCTACTCTCAAAACTAATTTATCACTTTAGCTTATACAAATCCAGTGCAAGTCTCCATCATGTGTCCAAGGAAAAGAGCCATCACACACCACCAAAGAGCAGGATGGAGCAGCACCAAGGCTTTCTGGGAACAGCTATTCATCCCGACCTTTTGCCAGGATCACTAATGATTTCTGCACCAGCATTTGTCTTCTGGGTAACAGAAACAATGTTTTATTTATTAAACTTGTCATTGAACATGACAATGCAATTTACTGGCTTTTATCTGGTGCCAAGAATTCCCGTGAAGCATAAAGTTTGCAAAAAGTCACTTCCCAATAAATCGTGGCAGTGAGTGACTATGCAATCTGTTAGCCCCACATGAAAGAGGAAAGTGGGGGCTACAGATAAAAGTTGCACAGATTGCAAAAAAACATGTGTCTAACTTTAAATAAATGGATTAAAGGCATTGAAATTCCCTGTAGAACTGACCAACTTGGCCAATAGGTTTTATGACTAATGTTACTGCACAGTGGGGGATCTTCCCCATTTTAAGTCTCAATTTCACACAAAAAGCATTTTCTTTGTTAGCTCTAATTACAGATAGGAAATCTTAGCTGAACAGAATGCAAATAACCTGTTAGAGCATAGCACTGAGAGACAAGAACTCTGCCTGATTTTGCAAACTCTTTGTGAGGCAGCTGCAACACCTGGTGTCACTAGCAGGAGATGAACACAAGTGTGTTTGTGCCCCAAAAGGTTTTGCAGTCACCCAGTGCAGTAGGTCTGAGTTGGTTCACAAGTCTGGTGACCTGTTTTTCACACTGTCCTCCTGCCTTCCACTCATATCTTCTGAGGCAGAGCCCCAGTCCATCCTTAGAGAAGGGCTGCCTAATTTTTACAGGGATCACTTCTTTATTTTTTTAATTGAAACCATAATTACAACAAATACAAATTACAAAGCAGCTCTTGAGATTCAACAGTGCCATTAGCCATCCAAACATGTCATTTGTGATGCTTTCTTTTAATCCAGCTAATGCTCAATGACCTTTTCAAATGCTCTTCTCTTCCATGCACTGTTTGCTTCACGTTCCAATCAGCCTGGTCAAAAAAGTTTTGGAACTGCTCAACTGAAATGGAGAAGCAAAGTTGGGCAAGTTGGTCTTAGCCTGACATCCAGGTTCTCCTTCCAGTCAACTCAAATTCTGTTTTGTGAGAAATCACATCCAAAACATTTGAGAAAATGCACAGTGTAGAGCAGCAGGGAACACACAGTGTATTTGAAGGTGACAGTGAACATCCTGTGCTTACTGACAGCAGAACTAACACAGTGTCAACATCCCAAATTCAGGATTTGCTCTATCCCAGCTCTCCTGGAGCTGACAGCTGCGTGCCTTCAGATGCAAACTCAGCACTTTGCAGCTCCTGAAGGCTGCAGCCAGGGTTGTAAATTCAGGAGATAACTCTGGCAAGTAACTGGATGCCTGGCAAGGCAGGCAGGAGGCAGAGAGGATCTCTCATTAGCCCTCTTCCCTCAAAGTCCTCCCATTCCTCAAAGGTCAGGAAAGTAGGTTAATATCCCTTCTGCTGGAGTCTCACATGATGGACCTCAGTGCCTGCCCTGCAGAGCTCCCACCAGCCCAGCTCTGCCCCAGCAATTCCAAGTTTTAAACCAGGAAGCTCCTGCTTTTGCATGGCTATAGGCCATGAGAACATCACACCTAACAACACATTCTCACCTCCCAGAGTTCCTTCCTTTGCTGGAATTCCCCACAACTGCCTATCCTTGCTGTTTTTTCATGCCTTCCTCACCACCTTTGAGCCTGACCTACCCTCCATCACAGCTGCAGAGACCCCCAGCTCCACACAGGCCCTGCCACCAACCCAAGCAGTGCTGATGTTTTCTGGGGGAGCACACACGTGCCAGCTTCAATCCCCATCACATTTTTCCTTCACTCTCACACGAAGTTAAGTTATTCCATCTGGCCAGTCTGTGCCTTACCAAGCTCTGGATTAGCCCTGCCTGGACTCATGGCTACCTGAAGCTGGTTTAGACCCCCCAGTGGAGCCCCATCAATGCTGAACCAAGATTACACACAAACCTCTCTGGATGACCCCTGGATCTGCAGGGTAACAGCACCTGGTGCACAAATACAGCTGTAGTCAGCACAATGCAGCTGATATTTCACCTCATTCCTCCATTTCATGGCTCTCTCCTCCCTTGAATTAACACACCAAAAGCCCCATCTCTTGTTTCCTGAGCCTGTCTCAGGTTGCAAGCCCAGGCTGGCAGCCAGGCCCCCACTGCCTGGGCCGGCAGAAGCTTTTTAAATCCTAGTATTTACCAAGGCAAAAATGTCCAGGGAAGGCAGGTAACAGGACATTGCTTTCAAACTCAGCAGTTTGTCTAATGGAAAAGAGAGAAAGTATCACCTGAAGAAACACAAACAAAATTCCCTGAGAGAATAAAGAGTATTTTATTTATAGTGGCTTCAGGCAACCACTAAGCTTCTGTCTTCAGTGCAGTCTCAAACATCTTCCTTCCACACAAAATCCTCTTACTTAAGTGCTGTTTTCAGTCTTGTTTCAGCTGAGGCTGCTAAAATTGTAAGATCCTGAGTTCTGCTTTCACCCAGGCTCGTAAGGCTCCCACTCTGCAACAAGGACGTGACTGAAATTCCAAGTCAATGCACCAGGAAAGGACTGGGCTGCACTTTGTGTGGAGGACATTCCCTTCAGTCTCAGGGAAGGACACGCTCTGCAGCACGGCTGCAACACCTGGAGAGGAGTCCCAAGGGGCTAAACCCAGAGCCAGGGCTCCCAAAGCAACCCTGCACTGAAAACAATGCAGGTACACTGATAAACTAGAGAGGTTTAATTTGCACAAAGCAGGAATAAAGTGGGTAACATATGAGCAGGGCAGCCAGGTAAGTCAAGTGCCTGCAAATCCATCCCCTAATTCTTCAGCCCAGCTTGGAAGGTGCAGCACAAAGAGCAGGAGCTCAAAGCTGCATATTCCCTTCTAAAGCCTACAAGAGGGAGGGAGGAAAAAACAGCACCAGATAATGTAAGGAAATTAATCTACTGGTTGGTGCCAAGGCTCATACCACTACTCCAGGAAACACAGCACCTGGTATTACCTAATGCAACTAAAGTCATTCTAAACAGATTGTTTTGGGCACAAAATAACAGAATAGATGCTGCTTTCAATTCCTCACACAAAACTTCACTGCATCAAAAATGCAGGAGATGGAGAGGGTTCCACTGCATCTGGCATCACAGAGGAGAATTACAATAATTTAGCTGAGAAACAAGCAAAGCTCCTTCCTCAAATCCACCCTCTCAGCTCAACTACCAGAGAAACTCCTTTAAAACTTCCTCAATAGCACATTCCCCCCTGTGCCCCACCAAGGAAGTTTCAAAAGCAAATGTCTTGTCTAGCACACAGGCAAGAGCTCTAACTTGCCAGGACAACCTGTCTGGAAGCATCTGTTCCCATCCTGCTTTAGCACACACGACTAAGAAGTGAATTTTGGCCACTGGGTCAGATCCAGGAATTATTCAGCTCAAGTCACAAGAGTTCCACACTCTCCCAGTTTCAGTCACACCTTAGCTGGGTTTCCACTACAGTACTTGGTCACTTCTCACAGGAACATCAGCAGGAACCCCTCAGTCACACACTGTTAAACATTTAAGAAGGCATCACACCAAAGATGAAGAAAAAGATCAGTTTATCCTCCAGTTTGAAGTGGCCACACCCCCACTGCACTGGCCTGAGCTCTTGATCTTCAAGTTAGAGAAGCTTTTCAATTAGCTCAACCTATCAGCAAACAAAATTTGGGCTAAAGCCCAGCTAGAGAGAGCAGGAATCCTGGGAAAAGCTTGTGTTGCTCAGAGATATTAATTAATGAAGCCTCTGTGGCAAAGAAATTCAAATTTGAAATCCCATAGTTTTAAGTGAGATTTTTTTTGCCCTTATTCCTGGAAATGGCAAAGGCTTAGGAAGAACTGAAGCATACACAAGCACTGGGCCTTTCTCCTTGCATTAAGAAGAGACACAAAGATTTATTTGGCTGAGGCTTTTTAAACTGTTCAGGACTCCCAGCATGAATCAGTGGGAAAGCAGGAAATTCTATAATGCAGTTTAAAAATCAGTTTATGAATCACTTTATAAAGTGATTGACTAAAATATATTGATAAAAACAGAAGATCAGCATCTCTATTGAGTATCTTCTACTTCTGCAACCATCTCCTTCACCTGGGAAAAAGTTATTAAAGCATATTGGATTAAAGTAGGGTAAAACAACAGGGCTGAGTGTGGACAGGCCTCTGAGCAACCAGCTCTAGTGAAGGTGTCTCCATTAAAGGTCCTTCCAACCCAAACTATCCTGGGATTCCACAGCCCTAAACTGGGTACAGGCACCTTGCAGAACCTCACATTTCTCCAATAAAATTGCTCCCTTCAGCAGGCACTGAGAATAGTTTTATTTTACCTTGAGGTGGGTCTATCACAGTGTGAACCAGCTCAAAGGGGACAAATCATAGCAAAACACTTTTCTACAAGTTCACTTTGCAGGGTAAAGAGCTCCTTGGATTTGACCAAACATCCCCACAAAGGGCAGGCAGAAAGAAACACAGGCACTGCCCATCGAGCCTGCACAAGCATCCCCAGCCTAAATCTGAATTTTAAGGCTTTGGGGTGACCTAACAGGGGCCTTGCAATGCCTGAAGGGAACTGACAGGAAGGATGGGGACAGACTATGGACAAGGGACAGAGAGACAGGACACAGGGAGTTGCTTCCCACTGCCAGAGGGCAGGGATAGGTGGGATCTTAGGAAGGAATTCTCCCCTGTGAGGGTGGGCAGGCCCTGGCACAGGATGCCCAGAGCAGCTGTGGCTGCCCCTGGATCCCTGGCAGTGTCCAAGGCCAGGCTGGGCAGGGCTGGGAGCAGCCTGGGACAGTGGAAGATGTCCCATGGCAGGGATGGGATGGAATGGGATGGGCTTCAAGGCCCCTTCCAGACCAAGCCATTCCATGATTCTCTGATGCACCAACAGCAAACAGGAGCAGTACAGAGCCCTGGGGAGTGCTGGATGATGATGTGCAACCCCAGTTCCCCAGCCATCCCTCATCCAGGGAAGCCAAGGGATGGATGGAAAGCAAAGCTGACAGCTGTGGAAGCAGAAATTGAGAAGGGCAGCACTGTCATTTTCCCAAAGAAAGTCATTTCTCAATTCAACTCCAGTAATAAGGACTAAAAATAGTCACCCAAAAGAGCTGAGCTGCACTTTCATTCTGTTTCACTCCCAGATGTCAACTAGTCCCATATCAGCATATATATTTACCATATGAGGAAATCCTGTTTGAACAACTTCAGCTTGTGAATGTTTTTCCCTCCCTAATAAACCACAAGATTAAGCATCACTGCAATGGCAGGATTCCCTATCCCAGTGATATCCTCTGACTTGATTATTTTGGGAATTTGCCGTTTAAGATAACATTTAGCTAAGCTCACACACTTGGCTTGCCTAATAAAACAGACTCTACAAAACAGCTGAAGTTGGTGTTTCTCAGAAAGCACGGGGTGCAAAGGACTTGCTGTGGATACTGAAAATGTCCCCACATCCCCAAACCCCATGGTGGAGCTCCAAAAGGGACACAACCAGGTTAGAGATGGGCTCTGATTCCAGCCAAACAACTCCCATCCTGAAAATCTTAGTGACCCTGAGCAGCACACGAGGTTTGTGCTGGTGTCACTGTCACATCACACACCCTGGGCTGTGCTTCACTGCTCCTTCTCTGCCTCACAAATCCTAGATGGATGATGCACAGCCAGCACTACACTAGACAGTCTGAATTTATGGATGATTACATCATAAAATTTTGCTAAAATTGTCCTCCTTTTCCTCAAAAGTTGCATGGCAGAAGAAATCCCTGCTAATATGATCAGGCCAGTTTGCATAATCTGGAAAGAAAGGGTTTTATTTTTACAAAGAGTAACTGGATTCCATCCATTCATAACCCACAATTCCAGAAATCTCAGCAGATCCACTCTCCCAAGTCCTGCTTTGCCCTGAACAGTGCATTCCATTTATTTTTAGCACAGGAGACACCATCCATCCAGGCACTTTTCAAGCTTCATGTGTTTCCCTGAGCACCTGACTGAAATGTGGACACAGCTCCGAGCTCTCCAAGGAGACAAAGGTTCCCATCTCTGCCCTACACAGACATTGGTAACCCTGTGGTACCAGAAAAGTGTCTGACCCTATATCCTGCACCATGCCAACTGTTCTCCTCAATGAAAGGGCCACTCCACCCTTCCAATGCTCCACTTGTGCTCTCAGAGTAAAGATCCTGGAAGACCCCTAAACACTGGGTTTGTACGTGAGTTGAAAATGGAGGCTGCAGATCCATCCCTGAAGTCCACTCAACACTGGAAACCACCACATAGTGTTGGAAGTTCTGATCAAATTTCTCCTATGCCCAGTGGTCTCCATGACTAAACATGAAAAAACCAGAAGGCAGCAAAACCTTGTAACAGTCAGAAAATTTCCAAAGGATTTGTCCTGTAGCTCCTCCAAACATCTGACATGGTTACATTTAAACCCTGACTAGATAATCCTAACAGCACATTTTTATATCCCCTTCAAAGAAGTTGGTACCACTGTTGTTATTTTACATGAAGCCTCCTTGTTTTCTTTGAATTCTTTTCCTGTGAGGATTTTTGCAGTGGCAGAAGTCAGGACAGTTTGTTGGAATCCCAGTTGGAGGTTCCACAGTCAGATTCTGCACATACAGATTTCAGTGTGTTAAAATAAGGTACACAGCTGGAATGAGATGCTCTGTCCTGTCAGGACTCAGGTACAGCACCTGCTCTTGTTTGAACCAACAAGGAACAGAACTTTGATCATAACTGTGCTTCACCTTTCACCTGACATTATCTTTATCCTGCACGATACAGGTGGCTACAGCTCCAGAGAGAAAACATAAGGGATTGTCTCTGAAATTCCCACGGATGAAGGCAAGAAGGATTACACTTGCATGGTTAAACAGCCTTTACATTGCTGTAGAGCTGGGCACTGGGTTGTTCTTTTACAAACTAAACACATTCAAACACTGTTGAATTGTCATGCTGGAAAACCTGAATCACAAATGTCCAAGAGCATGAAGTGATGTGATTCCCTACAAGTGACTCCATGCAGGAGGAGGCTCAGGAAAAGCCCCTGTGCAGGCAGGAGCAGAGCAGGGCCTGGACCAGCTCCCCGTCCTCCTGCCCTGGGCTCCCTTTACCCAGCACCACAGCGAAACCGAAAGGGTTTGTGCCCTGGCTAATCCACCCGGCAAACACAGCGAGATGGAGATTTCCACACGGCTGAGGAAAGTGGAGGCTCTCAGAGGGAAAGTTCTCAGCCCTGTGGAGGAGCAGCACCCACGGCTGTAGCACCCCTGCTCGGGCGGCGCTTGATTTCCCTGGATTTGGCAGATTCCATGAGCTCACAGCGCACTTAACACCAATCCCGGCTTGCAGACGTTGGGAGACAACTGAGATTTACAGAGCAGCGACAGCGGATGGGCCCAGCGCTCCAGACGCCGCAGCACCCACCAACCGGCAACACCCCGGGCGGTACCGCTGTCCGCCACAGCGGCACCATTCCCTGGGGAATCCTACAGCATTCCCTCTGCAAACAGCGCCCGGGACCGGGACCGGAGACCTGCCAGTACCCGGGCAGCGGAGCCCCGGGCGGGCCCCCGCCCCCGGGCCCTGCGGAGCGCCGGGCTGAACCTCCGACACCTCAGCGCCCCCACCAGCGCCCTCAGGCCGGGCCGCCCCTCCCTGCGTCCCGGCAGCACCGCCCGGACCCTCCATCCCTTCCTCCCTCCCTCCGTCCCCGCCGCCCGGGGGAGGCCGGGCGAGGCCCCCCGGAGAGAGAGGGCGGTGTGGGCGCGGGGGGCGGCGCGGAGGGGGCGCGGTGCTGGGCTGTGGCACTGGTGGCATCGGTGGCATCGGTGGCAGCTCGGGTGCTCCCCGCGGTGCCCCCGGGGCCCGCGCGTGGCCGGGGGCGCCCCGGTGTCGCGGCAGAGCCTCGGCCATGCCCTTACATGGGAGCGGGCGCTGCTGCGGGGGGAGCCCCCCCTCCCGGCCCCACGCCGGGGGTCCCGGCTGTCCCCACCCGAGCGGGACCCCCGTGTCGGGGCGGTGGGACGGGAGCAGCCCCCGCTCGGTGCCACCGGTGCCGGTGTCCCCTGCCGTGAGGACACGGCTGAGCCTGGCGGGTGTCACCGTACAGGGGTGGCACACGGGCTGTCCCTCGGCGGTGCCAGGGCGCCGGGGGGGGTTGGTGAGGCTCGGCTGGGGGGGCTGGGGGTTCAGTGTCACCGTGCCAGGTGCTGGCAGGGGTTCATTGTCACCGCGCTGTCCCACCGTGCCAGGTGCTGGTTCATTGTCACCGCGCTGTCCCACCGTGCCAGGTGCTGGTTCATTGTCACCACGCTGTCCCACCGTGCCAGGTGCTGGTGGGTTTGGTTTTGTGGCTCCTGACGTGGGAGTTTGGTGTCATTGTGGTGCCACCTCGCCGGGTCCTGGCAGGTTCAGTGTCACATTCTGCTCCCACCTCGCCAGGTCCTGGCAGGTTCAGTGTCACATTCTGCTGCCACCTCGCCGGGTCCTGGCAGGTTCAGTGTCACACTGTGCTCCCACCTCGCCGGGTCCTGGCAGGTTCAGTGCTGCAGGTCCTGGGGCAGGTGTTTGGTGCCACCATGTCACCCCACCTGGTCAGGTCCTGGCAAGTTTGATGTCACCACGTGATCCCACCTGGCTTGGTGCCGGGGGTTTGGCGCTGTGGGAAATGGGCTGAGTTCAGTGTCCCCATGCAGTCACTGAGTGCCAGGGTTTGGTGTCACTGTGCAGTCAGTGCCAGGGTTTGGTGTCACTGCACAGTCACTGAGTGCCAGGGTTTGGTGTCACTGTGCAGTCAGTGCCAGGGTTTGGTGTCACCATGCAGTCACTGAGTGCCAGGGTTTGGTGTCCCCACGTGGTCACTGAGTGCCAGGGTTTGGTGTCCCCACACAGTCCCACCTCACTGGGTGGCTGTGGCACCGAGCCTGGGGGCTCCTGTCACCAGGTGCTGGCAGGTTTGGGGGCTCCTGTCACCCCTTTGCCAGGTGTTGGCAGGTTTGGGGGCTCCTGTCACCCCTTTGCCAGGTGCTGGCAGGTTTGGGGGCTCCTGTCACCCCTTTGCCGGGTGCTGGCAGGTTTGGGGCCTCCTGTCACCCCTTTGCCGGGTGCTGGCAGGTTTGCTGCCCTGGCCCAGGCGTGGGCAGGGGTGCCCGGTGGCCGAGTGGCCAGAGGACAGTTGGCCTGCAGGGGAGATGATGTCAGGGCTGAGCCAGCACGGCCGGGAAGGGTGACACAGCGGCGGTGGCACGGCGCCCGTCGAGGCTGCTGATCCCTGCACGTGCCAGCCTGGGGCTCAGAGCCCAGGGGAGCCAGCAGCCCCTGCCAGGGCGGGATCTGGGGCTGGCAGAGCTGATGGTGGCCCTGGCGGGGGGCTCAGAGCCCAGGGGAGCCAGCAGCCCCTGCCAGGGCAGGATCTGGGGCTGGCAGAGCCGGTGTGGCCCTGGCGGGGGGCTCAGAGCCCAGAGGAGCCAGCAGCCCCTGCCAGGGCAGGATCTGGGGCTGGCAGAGCCGGTGTGGCCCTGGCGGGGGGCGGGAATGCCGAGGGATGCCCGGGTGAGGCGGTGCCGGGCACCTCGAGCCTTGTCCAAGGGAGCCACTGCTGTGCCACGGGGCCAGTGGGGGCTGGAGCCGGGCTGGGGGACACTGTGACCACTGCCACCGTCACCACTGTCATTGTCATTGCTGCCACTGCCACCACTGCCACCGTCACCACTGTCATTGTCACCGCTGTCACCATCACCACTGCCACTGTTACCATTGCCGCTGCCACTGTCACCGCTGTCGCTGTTACCATTGCCACTGCCACCGTCACCACTGCCACCATCACCACTGTCATTGTCACTGCTGCCACCATCACCACTGCCACCGTCACCACTGTCATTGTCACTGCTGCCACTGTCACTGCTGCCACCGTCACCACTGTCATTGTCACTGCTGCCACCATCACCACTGCCACTGCCACCATCACCACTGTCATTGTCACTGCTGCCATTGTCACCACTGCCACTGCCACCGTCACCACTGTCATTGTCACTGCTGCCATTGTCACCACTGCCACTGCCACCATCACCACTGTCATTGTCACTGCTGCCACCGTCACCACTGTCATTGTCACTGCTGCCATTGTCACCACTGTCACTGCCACCGTCACCACTGCCACTGCCACCGTCACCACTGCCACCATCACCACTGTCACTGTTACCATTGCCACCACTGCCACTGTTACCATCACCACTGCCATTGTCACCGCTGCCACTGTCACTTTCACCACTGCCACTGTTACCATTGCCACTGTCACTGTCACCGCTGCCACTGTCACCACTGCAACCATCATCGCTGCCACTGTCACTGTGGCAGTTGGGCCCCAGGCTTGGCACGGTGCTCACCCACCTGTCACCTGTGGGGACAGCTGGGCCCCTGGGACACCCCAGCCCTTCCCCAGGGCTGTGACAGGGTCACTCCCGGTGTCCCTGCAGGTGGCTGGGGGTCACAGGGGTCACTGTGCAGTGTCCCTGGGGGTCACAGGGGTCACAGGGCAGTGTCCCTAGGAGTGGACAGTGGCCCAGTGGCTGCCACATGTCCCTGGTGTCCGTGCTGGGATCCCTCCCGGTGTCCCTGGGGGTCTGGGATGGCTGCTGGCCACACTGACCGTGGTGGCCGCAGTGCAGTGGCTGTGCTGGACCCTCCTGATGTCCCTGGGGCTTGGAGCCTGGCCAGTGTCCTCAGTGTGTGGCCAGCGGCTGTGGTGGCTGCCATGTGGGGGCCTCCTGGTGTCCCCAGGGTGGCTGGTGGCCACAGTGTGGTGGCAGTGCTGGGCCCCCCCGTGGGACTGTGCTGGG
>JAOTQP010000856.1:1048245-1064010 GCA_026413545.1 Cichladusa arquata
CTCCCTCAGCCTCTCCTGGAGCTCCAGCCCCTTCCCAGCTCCATTCCCTTCCCTGGACATGCTCCAGCCCCTCCATGCCCTTCTTGTGGTGAGGGTCCCAGAACTGGACACAGCATTGGCCGTGCCCTCTGCATGGATCTTCCACTGGACACCAGGGAAGCAGCAGTTTTGAAAAATTATTCATCTGAGATCCCCAGTCCTGCCTCTGCCTTATCTGCTGGCCTTCTGCTGAAAACCTAACCAGTGTCTAACTCCTAGTGAGCAGTCCTTAATTCCATACACAACTCAGTCAGGGGCATATTGTTAACAAAACTGGGGTACAAGGTCTGAACCTACTTCAACTAGAAGCTGACTTCCACCAAAGAAATACAGGGCTCATTTTGAAGCTTTCTGGCTTAACTTCCTCCATTTATTCATACACTTATTTACTGGAAAGAAAGGAGAGGAGAGCACGGAGGGAGAAGGGAGGGAAGGAATCCTGGGACAGCACATGCTGGGCTGTAAAATGCAAAAAAAGGTTTTTCAAAACCGCATGTTCTAAACATCACCTTGGAGTCCCACAATAATAAATACTTGATATTACACTGTGAGGGTCTAACTGCCAAGTAACTATAGCAATGGACAGAAAAGCCTGTCTTTGGACACATTCCCTCCTGCCTTAATTTTTCCCTGGGGTGGGGAAGGGGTACAGAAAATGTGCTCTAGATCCTTAATGGATAACATTTTCCAGAGCCCCCTCTGATCACTCAGTGACTCTGGGATTTAAAAGCAGCAGAGTGATTTCTCCAAAGGAAGCTGAACGTTCAAAACAATTATCCTGAACTATTCCATCCCCTTGGAAGGGGTTAATGCACCAGGTCCTGAGGTGAGGCTGTCAGGATACATTGAGACACAGTAACACAACCCTTTATGAAGTGCCTCACAATCCAGCTGCTCACCACTGCTTCCTTCATCCCGAAAAACAGCATTTTCCAGGGAGCCCAACAGCCTGAAAATGAGTAAGTGTGAAGTGAGACTACACTGGCCTGCACTGAGCATTTGTTTTTGCCAACAGAAGACCACATTTCTGGGTTGGTTTTAAATACTGCCTTCTGGAATTTAATTTTCAGGATGAAAATTAAAGAATTATTTTGCAGGCTTCAAGTTATCTTTCCCCTCTTGATATTTTCCAGAGCTGTTTGGAAATGGGAGGGTGGAGCTGGCACCGCTGGGGCAGTGGTTTCAGAAAGCACTTCTGTAGCTATTTAGGGAAAAACTGCTGGATCATGTTGGTATTTTTATAAGTAACTCAATGCATGGCTCTATTTTGGATACCAACTATGCAGCAATGCAGACTGATTTGAGCAAATTGCAGGGGGAGGAAGAGAAAAGCAAGATCCCCTTACAGAACAAGGGTTGCCTTCTCCAGGGAAACCTCTTGCAGGGGCTCAGTTTAACCATGTGCCTTTTAAGATAAGTTTTTAAAAGCCATTTAGATTTTACAAGGAAGAGAAAATAATGGTTAATTGTCATTGTTCCATGATATGTGAAGGAGTTGAACCAAACCAATTAAAAGTAAAAATCTTCCATTGTGACTCTAGATCAAAACCAGTTGTGCTTTGAAGATAAATTAAAGACCAAAACCAACAATAACTTCATCAAATTTTTGCCAACTTCAAGAATTTCTCACTTCTGTTTGTGGCTTTAGTCTGTAATTGACTTGCAAAAGAACTTCCAGTTTTATGAAGCAGCAGATCCTCCTCCACCTCAATAAAGAAAACTGCCAGAACTTGAAGAAATCAAAACAAGTAATCACAGCTAAAAATTGCCTCACAGTGTGAATGGGGACATTAGTACTTGACAAACACCCTGGGGTTTTTTTCACAAGGCTTCTAGAGAATGCCTTCCAGGCAGCCTACACACCATTTGCAACACAAAATTCATTATAGTAGGTTTGAAGACATTCACAGTTGCTGGCTCCACAAAGCTGTGGCATGCTGCAGGATGGGCTGAAGTCAGTGGGAACCCTTCCCACAACCACTTCCTCTAAAATTAGGAAATATATATTTGTATCTATCAGGGTGAAATTCTTCCTTGTGAGGGTGGTGAGGTCTTGGCACAGGTGCTCAGAGAAGCTGTGGCTGCCCCTGGATCCCTGGCAGTGTCCAAGGCCAGGCTGGACAGGGCTTGGAGCATCCTGGGGTAGTAGAAGGTGTCCCTGCCCATGGCTGGGGGTAGAACTGAATGAACTTTAATATTCCTCCCAACCCAAACCATTCTGCAATTCTGTGATTGTCATTATCAACCTATTGTGTGGAATAACTTCTTGACAGAACGATCTTGCTGAGATTATTTGGCTCCTTTTCTCAAATAAACAATGTTGGGGGCCCAGGTTACTCGTAAAATGAGGTGATTCCTGGGATATTGATAGGGATTGACAACAGCTGTCACATACCTGTATCTCACTTCAGCCCCTGAAGAGCAGCTGAGGCCAGACAGCAAAAACCACAGAATTATTAGTGTTGGAAAGGATTTCTGGAGATCATTAATTTCAACCTCCCTGCCAAGGCAGGAACACCTGGAGCAGGTGACACAGGAATGCATCCAGGTGGGTTTGGAATGTCTCCAGCGAGGGAGACTCCATGCCTCCCTCGGCACCTGTTCCAGTGCTCTGCCACCCTCACGGAACGTTCCTCCTCCTGCTGAGGTGGCGCAGGAGCTGTGTGGGGTGTAGGACCATTGCCAGGGAAACCCTGCACGTCCAGTGATGTACCCAACGCTGCACTGCGAACTGGGCCCTGCAGCACAGCTGGGCTCTTACCATGGCTGAGGCGAGAGCCGTGCGGGCCGCGGGGCGGCGGGGGCGCGCCCAGCCCGGGCCCCTGCGACGAGGGAGGGATGCTGCCATAGGCTGAGGGAGGACACAGCAGGAGCTCTGGACGGGGAGATGGAGCCCGGGACGGGCTGGGGACGTGGCAAACCCGGTCTTACGGGGGGAAACGGTGTTTTGGGCCGGATCCTACGGGGAAAAAGGAGATTTTGGGCCGGGCCCAAGGTCGGGCGCGGCGGCCATGACGCCCTCCTGGCGGTTACCATGGCAACGACGGCGAAATCTCGCGAGATCTGCCGGCGCCGGCGATAGGTGGAGCAGCAGGTCTCGCGAGAGTTGCGCAGGGGAGGAGGTGAGGGGACGGGCAAGATGGCGTCGGAGGGCGACCTGGGCAGGAAGTGGGACCGGTGTGTGGCGGACTCCGCCGTCAAGCTGGGTAAGGGCAGCACGGGCATGGCGGAGCGGGAGGGCTCGGGGAAGAGCGGTGGTGGTCCCCCGGGCTCCCCGCACTTGGGAGAGCGGCCGCCGGCGTGTCCCCGTGGCGCGGGGCCCACTGTCCCCCGCCGCCCCACGTTCGCCTCAGAGGGGTTGTGAGCCCGAGGGAGGCTCAGGCTGTCCGGAGGATCCGCCCTCATCGTTGCCCCCGGCGTCGGGTAGAGCCGGTGGCTGCGGGCCTGGCAAGGTGACCTTGGCCGTGGGTCGGACCCCCGCGGGCCCGCTCCCAGCGCTGCGCCCCGGCTTACCGCGCTCCGGGCGGCCTTCACCTCGGCTGCTCCCTGTGCTGGAGAGAAGAGGTTTCCGTGGCAAATCTGGGCTCCGCAGGGAATGTGGGAGGAATGAATGAGCGGCGGGTAGGTGCCACCGGCTGCTGGCGTTAGGAGCTGTGCTGCGGCGGTGGCTTTGGAGTCGGTGTGTGCAGAGCTGCTCGCAGCACTCCTGTGCCGGGGGCTGCGTTTATTAACAGCGATAGGCAGCGTGACACGCTGAGGGCTTGGCACGTGTCACCTACACCGCGTGTGGAGTGTGACATTGAGAAGCGCCGGCCTGTCCCAGCCCCGTAGTTCTGCCTTTTCGTCAAGTAGGAGAACAGCTCTGTTGGTTTTTTCCCGTATTTGTTAAAGTGAGAGTTATGCCCATGCCTTAATTTTCTGCAGCAAACCATTCAGTGAACACTGTGAGTTTTAGGGGTGGTGGTGGCCGTGCTTGCCCTGTGACACCAGGCAGGGCTCGTGGCTTCACAAAATGTGTGTACAAACCTGCATCTTCAAATGCAATGTATAGACCGAGAAATGCAGTGTCTGACACAAAAGATATTTGTTCCATGTTGGTGCAGATGTCTCTTTTAGAACCATTAATAATATCTGGGAAATGTGAATGTTTATTTCTTGTTGCTGCAGTGGCTTTGTTCTTGAAAGCTGATGGGGAACTCGGGGGTTTTAGTTGCCTAATACTTTTCCATTAGAAAAGATGTTTAATAATTTTAAGTAAACTGAAACTTCCATTGTTTATAACAGACCTTTGAAAAGTGTCAAGTGCTCCAGAGCAGTGTTTTTCCTTATGAAATTCTATTCAGGTTTGTCTGACAAACATATTTGGACATGTTTATGTTTCCATAGCATTGGTTGCTTTATCATAAAATATTAAGTATGCCAAAGTATAAACAAGAACGTGTTCCACGCTGCAGCTGTACATGTCAGAATCCTGTACATCCTCTGCCCTGGAGGCTGAAAGAAATGGATACAGAGCTGATTTCACAGAATCTCAGGCTGCTTTGTGCTGGAAGGGACCTTAAAATTTATCTCATCCACCCCCTACCCTGGGCAGGGACACCTTCTACTATCTCAGGGTGCTCTAAGCTCTGTCCAACCTGGCCTTGGACACTGCCAGGGATGGGGCAGCCACAGCTTCTCTGGGAAATCTGTGGCAGGGCCTCATCACCCTCATAGAGAAGAATTTTTTCCCATTATCCAACCATGTCCTGCCTCTGTCATTGGGAAGCCATTCCTCCTTGTCCTGTCTCTCCAGGCCCTTGGAAACAGTTTATTTACTGTCAGCTCCCTTCAGGTACTGGAAGGCTGCAATGAGGTGACCCCAAAACCTTCTTTTTTTTCCAGGCTGAGCAATCCCAGTTCTCTCAGCCTTTCCTCCCAGCAGAGCTGCTCCATCCCTCTGATCATCTTGGTGCCTCCTCTGGACTCGCTGCAGCAGCTCCAGAGTGCTGGGCCAGCTCTGCAGGTGGGATCTCACCTGAGTGGGGCAGAGTCCCCCCCTCTCCTGCTGCCCACACTTGGGGATGAGCCCCAGGCATGGGGAGTTTCTGGGCTGGGTCATGTCCAGCTCTCACCCAGCAGCACCCCCAGGCCCTTCTCCCTAGGGCTGCTCCCAATCTCTTCATCCCTCAGCCTGGATTGACCCTGGGCGTTGTCCTGACCCAGGTGCAGCACCAGCACCTGCTCTTGTTAAACCTCATGAGGTTCCCATGGGCCACTCCTTGAGCTTGCCCAGGTCCCTCTGGACAGCCCTGTCCTCCAGGTGTGTCTGCACCAGTTAGCTTGGTGTCTGTCACCTGCACTCCTGACTCTGCAGTGGGCTTTCCCTTTTGATTCCGTGTTTTCTTCCATCCTAAAGTGGCAACAAAAGGAAGAGAACTGCTTTGCCTTGTGCACTGGTGCTCCAGTCTGAGGATTCCCAGTGTTGGTTTCACAAGGATGCTGAGCAGAGATCTGCCAGATTAATGTTCTTCATTAGACTGCCCAAAATCTCAGTCAGATTCATGTTTTCCTTTAGACTGCCCAAACAGGTCACATGTGCTGCATCTCCTTATCTTCACACCAAACCCAGTGGGATGGGCTCAGGCACATGTTTCTCTTCATGTGTGAGGGCACTTTTCTGCTTTGTGTGCTTTTAAAATTGGTCAGTGACTGAAGCATTTGTACTGGCAGCCTCCTGCATGAGCTGTGTGCTGACAACACAAATTTTTCCGTGGTATCCCAGTGGGAATAATTGTTTTCTCTGCAGGGACATTAAAACCACGAGTGGTTGGGTTGTTTGGTTTTGTAATATTACTGCAAAGTTTGCTGGAGTTTCCAATAAATTATCAAGGGTGGTTGTTGTACTGGAAAGAAAGAAGGAAAGAAAATATACTTTACTTAAGATTTAGTTGTTACATGGGATACAGGATTTGGTAAACATCTTTTTTTTGTCAGACTTTTCCCTTTGGTGGCCGCAATTTCCTTCCCAAATGTTCCTTTACATCCTTCCCAAGTGCTACAGCCAGGGAGATCTTCCCAGCCAGTGGCTGGGGAAAAACAAACATTGTGATTAGCCCAGTGTTTTCCCATTCCAGACTCTCTAAATAAAGGAAAACACTGAATTTCTGGAGCCTTGCATGCGGAACATTTCCCAGTGTCTGTGGGAACTGTGGACAGATAACTCCTGTGGATTAGTGTGAGGGCTGGTGGGATATGAGAAACACAAAATGGGGAGAAGGGGAGGTAGAGCTCTCAGGCTGGCTTTATTGGCAAAAATGAGGTTTGAATTCCAGCTGGGGCTGTGCAGCCTGTCCTTAGCCCACCAGGATTCCCACTATGCTGTGTCAGTCAGGGTTTGGCCTTAGCTCAGTTTGTAGTTGTGCAATACTGTTTCAGTTGGAGACCAGGCTCCTGAAAAAAAAAATTTGATCTCCTGCCACTAAAACTTCCAAAATAAATATTTATCTTGTGTTGCATCTTTTGAAATGCTGTATTATGTTTTCGAGCTCTTGGCCACTACCTGTGTGGATCCTGTAATTTAGTATTAACTTTTTCCTGTTAGTTCCAAACAGAGGATGTTGTCAGGCAGTTGTTAGTTGTTAGAGGACGTTGTTAGGACAGTATTTAATTTCAAAGAGTTCAGTAAACTTTTTTTATGCCTGCCCAGAACATTGAGCCATTGTTAAATGGAGCTTGTGGTCACCTCATTTTTATTAGGATGATATTTATTTGTTTTGCTAATGATGTGGCTGTATCCAGGTGGTTTTGTTCCTCTTCCATTGCAGATGTAGCTGTGAGCACAGGGTTTGTGTGCAGGGGGTTGGGTTGTGCTTTCTTGGCTGACCAGGGGGTTTCTGACTGACAATCCAGGTCCTGCTGGTTCTGGCTTTGCACCATCCTCAAGGCTTTTCACCCAGACAGTCATTTAAATAATTTAAATTACTGTTCATTTTTAAAATTCTGATACTGATTTTCATGCAGAAAAGCTAATTGTTAGTTTCTTACAGAAAAGCTAATTGTTAGTTTCTTACAGAAAACTTATTTGTTTGGAGTGTGGGAACAGGGACATGAAGTAAACACTGGTGTGGTCTTCCTCTGTCCTGCAGGCTCCAAACCCTGTTCAGAGGGTTGGTTTGTTGGTTTAACTGATTGATAGCTCGTGGCTGTTTATTTGGAAAGACAATTACTCACACAAGATTGACAGAGGTGGTTTTATTTTGCTGAAAGGCTGTAATTTTGGACAAATTATTATTATGTGCTGTTTCCAGGGGACAGAGAGGTAATAAGGAGTAGTGTGGAGGAGAGGGAGGTTTATGTGCCTGCATGTCTTGGTTTGTTCTGAGTCTGTTGTTGTTGTTTTAAATGAGTTGAAAGCTGTAATTTCCCTGATACTGAAGGTAATCCTAAGGAAGCTCTTTGCTTCTTGACTTGTATGTGTGAAGTTGCTGTGTTGAAGTTCATTTTTTTTCAGGAGAGAAATGTTTTGATGTATGTCTGTGACTGACCAAAATTCAGCCTGGAAGCTTGTAAATAACCCAGTGTAGTGATTTCATTTTCCTCTAATCCTCTGTTTTGACGTCTGAAAATAAAATGCTTCTAATTTCCATTTAATAGGGATTTTTTTTTTTAAGAGAAAAGGGCACTTTGAATTCTCCTGCAACTGTTAACATGATTTCTTCTGCCTTTCATCATCTGGCCTGCTTGAATAGCTGTTCTGTTAATGGCAAGGATGAAATTGTATTGTTTGTGTCATTCCACAGATTGGATATTTCAGAAAGGATCATTGTATGGATTGCAATGTCAGTATTTTTAAATAATCCTTCACATGGTTATGAATAAGATAAAGTCAGTCTATATAATGATAAAACTTGATTACACTTTCTTAAAACTGGATTAGACTTTGTCTAAATATACAGAAATCCTGAAATTCCTATTTTGAAGTGTTTTTTTGCTTGGCAGTTGTATTGTGGCCATCCAGTCTTAGCTACCAGACCAGAAGGCTTGTTCCAAACTCCTTTGGGGTTTTGTTTTCAGTGCTGGAGAGCATGGATACTATGTGACCACACAAGTGCATTGTTGTGTGAGCTTTGTTAGAACCCCAAGTTCTTTTTCCTGGTTGTACAGAAGATCCAGCTCTACGAGTTGTGTCTTGCACAGCCCGGGTAGTGTAAACATGGACTGCTCGTGGCTCAGGCTGTGCAGGGAGGCAGCACAGACAACAAAAAATGTTTTCCTTGGAAGAGGTGGGCAAATGCTGTTTTGAGAATAAGCTCTTAGTCCGAAATCTAACAGCAATATTCAGTTATGATGTTAGCAGAGCTCTGAATACAATGTCCATTTACAATTTAAGGGAGTATTATCTTCTGTTGGATGAAAAAGACAGGAAACTCTTTAGAAATCCAGGTTTTCTCCTAACTGCATTGTGCCCTGCTGTTCCCTTGGTTGGAACTGAGTGAGTCAGGAGCTGTGCCCTGCTGGGGTGTGCCCACCAGCTGTGTCACCTCTTGGTGACCTTTAGAGCAAGAGAAGCTGAGAGAAGAGCTGTGACAATCCATCTGCAGCCTTTGCAAACCCCAGACCTCCTGAGCTCTGCTCCATGGGAAATGAGCCCAAAATGCCCTGACTTCCTGAACCTCTGCTTTAGTGCACTGATGAGATGCCAGCTCTGCCTTTTTTGAAGGTGGCATGCAGTGGCAGTGCCCAGGGGAAAGGGACTGTAGCCAAGTAATATCCTGAAGTTTGGTCCTGGAGAAGTTAATAGCAGTAGTGGGAACAAGACTTTGTTGGCTTTTTATATCAGAAACAGTTTTCTCAGAAAATCCTTTCAGGGCTGCTGGCACATCCTTGGTAATTATGAATGAATAGCAAGAGGTTTGAGAAGGATGAGGCTCCTTTTCTCTTCATTCCTCCAGTGAGATGCCCCTGAAACTCTTGTTGCTCTCAGTTGTCTCTGTTCCCGAGCTGGGCCAGCAGACGTCAGTACTGGCCAGCTGTGCTGGGTGGGTGTGAAGCAGCAGCATTGCCAACCCTCAGAGCTGGGCTGCAAAAGCTCTGAGTGTGATGTGTTTACTCCTGCTGAATCTTTCTTTTCAGCAATGTTACTGTTTTTATTAGCAGAACATGGAATTGCAGTGAGACAAGGTAAAGTTTCCTGTCAGAGGGGTCTTTTATGTGTTACGAGAATATTGTTGATTTCTTATACAGGAGCTTCCAAAGCAAGCACAGCCCTGACTTGTCTAAAAGTTTGGTGCAGCATTGATCACAGAATCCCAGAATGGTTTGGAGTGGGAAGAGCCTTAAAGCTCATCCAGTCCCACCCCTGCTATGGGCAGGGACACCTTCCACCATCCCAGACTGCTCCCAGCCCCATCCAGGGATCCAGGGGCAGCCACAGCTGCCAGGTGTGCCAGGGCCTGCCCACCTTTACAGGGGACTTGCACAATCCCATCATAGAGCAGCTTCCACTCCTCTCCCCTTCCCCTTTTAAAAGAGAGAGAAAGCATTTGTGCCCTCAGGTCTCTCAGTTCATTTCTGGTCCAGTGTCTCTGTGGTTCCTGGGCCCTTGGTGCTGCTGCCTGTGCCTCTGTAAAGTGCTGATGTTTACCCAGGCTTTGCCTTTGAGCAGCACTTGGCCTGACCCTGAGTGCTTAAGGGTGAAAGTAGCCCCTGAAAGCATGTTGGGATTTTGGATTAGAATTATATTTGTATATTAATATTTTGTTACTCCAATTTTTCTCTGTTACTACAGTCAGATGCTAGTATAAAACAAAACTCTCTTTTTTCTGCTTCTTTCTTGAGTACTTGGTATATAATTTCACTGTGTTTTCTTCTGATGTCCGTGCTCATTTTTCTGTCTGCTCTGCAAACAATCCACACCACAGGGGAGATGGGAATGAAAGCTTCAAAGTTGGTGTTTGAAGAAAATCTGATTCCTGCCACTAAGACCTTGCAAAGAGTCTGCTTAAAATTAATTCTCTCCGTAAATAAGTGATTTCATGGTCTTGGATTTCTAACTGGTACTAGGTGCTGCCCTGGTGTTTGAAGGCAACTTCCCTCCACATTTTTGCAGAGCAATTCTTTATGTATCTTGTCAGGCTGGGATTGGAGGCTGAAGCTCTCAGTTTTGTAGTGTGTGTGGAATGGCAAAGGAAAATAATAGTTTTTGTTTTGGGATTAAGTAATTGAAAACCTTCCAGCTGCTATAGTAACAGCAACACATCTGCCAGATGTCAATGAGCATATTTTAATCCTTCTATTTTAAGTTTCAAGCTATTGAAGCAAAGTACATCTAGGTGTGGCTGTGTTAGTAGCTGCCTCAGCCTGTAGCTACTTGGGTAGCCTAGGAAAGAAGTGTGTAGTATCACTGCTGGAGCGACTGTTGATTAAATTTATAGAAAAAGCTTTTCCCAGATGTTCTTGTGGGGCAGGAGCCCATCCTGAAGATTAGTGTTTCTCTCTGAGACACTTTTATGATGTCCTGTTGGGTATACAGCACGTGCTCTCCTGCATGTTAGATTGATTGGAGGGGCTGGGACGTTTTTCTTGGAAGGTGCAAGAGCCAAAAAAGCAGAAAGCAAACGTTTTGGTGCCTGGGCTTGCTGCCTAATGCCAGTTCCGTGTGCCTGTGCCTCTCTGTGTGCCTGGGGAGCAGGGCTGAGGTGCCACACAAGTGTCCTGTCCCCTGTTGACACTGTAAATGAGTTTAGGCTGAAGTGATGAATGTGGGGTGGAAGAGGCTGTTTTTCTAGTTAAACATTTTAAACTGTCAGAGAAGGTGAAAAATGAGTTGTACTCTTTCCTGTGGCCTTTTCCTCCAAAGAGTCTGTCATGCAAGAAAGAGAGGGAATATGTGCCTGGCGTGGATCAAGCCCTTTGCTTTTCCATGTTCGTTTGTTTTTATTGTAAGATAAACCTTTCATGTTTCATTGTTATGAAGTTAAAGCCTGGCCTAGAGGTGCTGATCTTTAGGAGGAACAGCTGGAGTGTCCCCTGCTCAGGTGGGAGGCTCTTTGAAGAGACATGTTGCCTCTTTAAGAGGAAATGGAGCATGTGAGAACTTAAACCTGTAAAACTCATCATCAGCTCTGCCATTGTTTATCTGTGGTGTAACTTTATATAGAATTAAAGTGAAATGCATTACTTTGCTCCCGAGGCAAAATGGTTTTGCTCCCCCTTGGTCTTGGAGACACAGGAAATGACCACATAACCACAAATACTTTCTAGTGGAATGAAGATGAGTGACAAACTTCCCACAGAAAGAGGTTCTTAACCAGATGGGCTAATGAATTAAATGTAGCTGAAGGTTCTGGTTTTAAGTTAAAACCAACTTCTAACTGTTCAAACCAAGTAGAAAAGAGCAAATGCTGTGCATGCAGTGGCTGCTGTGAGAGCAGAGCTCGTCATTCTGGGGGACAGGGTGTGGTGATCACAATGGTCTGTGCCTCTGTCAGGGGAGGAGTGACCCAAGCTGCCTGTGGCCTGAGGAAAGCCAAGGTACTTTCTTGGCTTTGTTTCTGAAGTTGCCTTCTTGCCCAGGAGGCCAGAACCCATTGGTTGTCAGATCTCCTTCACTTCTCTGTAGCGTTTTCATTACTTAAAGCAAGGTCTTAGCTATCTTCCCATCATTTTTTTTTACTCATTGTCACTATAGACTCCTTATGCCTGGAATAAAGTGCAATGACAGCCTCTAAAATGGCACAAAAAATGAGTTTGCATGAAGAAGAGCAATCCCTTCAAACGAGCTGTTTCAGAAAAAGCTGTCTAAAGACAGAGTAGTTTTTCCTCAGTTGTGCTGGACCACATCTGTTTAACAGTGATATTGGTGTGGGGGAAGGCCTAGTTTGTGTTTTAGGCTTAGGCTGAATTGCAGTTGACATAAATAATAAATTTTTCACCTTTTAAGTGTATCCTGTAGCTTCCCCCATGGCCAACAGGAAGCAGCATTGATGGCGTGTGAGTGCAGCCCTTACAGAGGGGCTGTAATGTGAGAAAACATCTGAAGGAGGTGAAGAGAGCACAAGATAATGATAATTTCTGGGAGTAAATTGAAAGAAACTGTATTAATTATAGCTGCTTCCTTAGTGCAGGGTTGTGTTAAGACAAAACAGGGACCAGTTCAGCATCAGGCTGGTGAGAAGAATGTGGGTTTGACTGGTAACATGGAAAATGTGGTGACATTAGAAACTGCCCAGGCTATGCATGGAGATGATGCAGAATTTGTCATCCTGTAAATCATTTCTCATTGATTAGCTAAGCTGTTTGGATTGGCAGAGGGGATCTTCCCAGGGACAGGAAGGGCAGGACTGGGATCACTCCCTCATGGCAGGGCTGCTGAACTGGGCACTCCAAACAGTGCTGGTGCTGTGTGATCAGAAAGAACCCCCCCACCGAGTCCTGAAGTGCAGCAGCCCAACCAAACCAGCTCCTCTGAGGGCTGTAGGAACAGGCTGGCAGAGGAGCCAGGCCAGGGCACCAAGGGATGGATTCTTTAATGGTAATTATCATTAAAGGCATCAGCACTGTGGGGGAGCCAGCAGCAGCTGCACTACAGCGAAGGTGGGGCAGGAGGGCTCTGCTGGGAGGGGCTGGGGGATTAGAAGGCTGAGCTGTGGCTCTGGGTCTGTGGCCTGATGTCTCTTCCAGGCTGAACACTGCTCAGTGGGTCTGAAGGAGCTGCTCCAAGGAGTGTCTTTACTGTCTGAAAGGCACAAATCCCTGAGCTCTGAGCAGACATCTGAGGATCCGAGCCTTTCCCTTAGCTGTGCAAATGATTAGAGTGCAAAGCTGCCCTTCCCCACAGCTCTGAAATGTCTGGGGGAGTGATGTCAGCAGCGCTTGGCGGGCACTCAGGGCTCTCTCTTCCTGCATGTTTTGTAAGCCTATTCCTAAGTTGTAATGACCTGGTAAAGTAGTTACCTCTGGCACAACTGAAAAGCTGTAGTAAAATGAAAAGGGTTTTCAAACCAGCTCCCATTTCCAGCTCTCAGTAATTACTGACAGTAAGGTCCTGACGCAGAGTGAACATGAGGGGCTTTGCTCAGTTTGTGTTTGTTCACCTCTGTCCCAATATTCAGGGGTTTATAATCAACAAAATACCTGGGGCTTACTTTAGGTATGCGGTGCTGCATCCTAATGTACTGAGGATGCAAAGTATTTTTTGAGTAATCTGTTCTTCAATAGAAGCTAGCAATGTACTTTTTACAAGGAAAAAATTTTGAAGAGCACAAGGAAACTTGAAAAAAAGAAACATCATCCTGTATGCTACGAGGGTACAGGATTCCTGGGCATTGTTCTGGACTCAACCCACTTACTGATGCATTCAGCAGGATCATGTGCTTTTAGGAATGTAAAAAAAAAAAGATGTATTTTAATTAACAAACTCATCATATTTAATTTCTTGTATTGAAAGGAAATAGTTGAAATCCATAACAGGATGTGTTTGCTGCAAAATCAACCTGAAGCTGTTGGTTTGTTTTTTTTTAATAACCATATGCATAACTGATTTTTTTTCTTTTTGAGGCACTTCCATGCCTTATCTAAAATTCTTCTCTTCAGTGGACATAATTAAAGGTAGAATTTGCCCACTCAGCTGCAAGTTTTCACTGTGATATTTATTGGGTCCTGAGAGGAGTTTTGCAGACTTCCCTGACATCTTGCACAAAATCATAAGCTCACCTTCCAAGAAAAGCAAAAAATTATTTTTAAATATGCCGAGTTTTTTAGCGGTGCTGAGTAATTTTATTTCAACTGCTGCAGCTATTTCTATGTATAGTGTAAGGATGTGAAAAGTCATTCACTCCTAATGTGTTTAAATATGCTCCATAATGAATGTTGTGGATGTGAAAGATAAGCAGCCCGGAGCTTTCTTTGTAAGGTATAGGGTAACACAAAGCTTCAAAGTTCTGCTGCCCTCAGGACACACATTGAAGCAGTTAAAGTAGTGAGATAAATGAAATACAATGAGATATTCATCTGCAGAATCTGAAGCTCAAGGACACAATAAGTTTTCATTTAAGTGTTTCTCATTCGCTGTCAATGAGCCAAATAAATTTTAATTCCACATTGTAGATGGTGACAGAAATTCAGGAATGTTCCCTGGGATGATAGTCTGGTTTGTTTCCCAGATATTTCTGATAATGTACTTATTACATATGTTGGGATTCTAATGTGAATTAGCTGTCTACAGTTATTTAAGAAAACAAGAATTGGTTTTTTCAGGTTTGTTATGTAAGAACTCTCTGGTTTAGTGTGCTGAACTAACATGTAGTTGGATAGTCATAGTCTGATGTTCATACTCTGATATTCCTGAGTTGGAATAAAGAATTACTGTGAAGAACTAAATCATTTTTCATTACTTTGCTTTATCCTTATCCTCACCCACTGCATTTCTTCTTACAGGTGCTGGATTTGGATTAGGAATTGTTTTCTCAGTCATCTTCTTCAAAAGTAAGTACACTGCATTAATCTTGGCTGCCTGCTTCCCACTTCCCATCTGTTGTAGGTACAGTTAAAAATCTCTAAGGCATGTTAAAGTTAATCAGCTTGTTAGACTAATTCTTCCATTGTTTGTCCTGTCTGTTCCATTGAAATGGAGTTCCCAAAACTTTTAGTTACATGCCAAGGATGTTACCCATGGCACCTCCCTGAGCTCCTCCTGTGCTCAGCTCAAGTCCTGGAATGGCAGGAGACCCTGAGCCAAATCACTGGAACCATGTGTCTAGACACCAGTTTATGCCAGCCTTGCCTGGGCTTTAAAACTGATCTTAGTTCTTCAGCTGGGCTTTAAAGCAGAATCATTTTCAGTAATACCTTGAATTCAGAGATTACTCCCTGTTAAATTCTAAACACATGTTACTGTTACTGTAGTGGGCTGGTTTGGAGGATTTTAGAACTTGAAAATGCCTAGAATGGATCTTCTAGTAATTTGTTCTTTCTTGGTGCTTATAGAGCAATGTATAACAAACATCTTTCCTTGACTTTTTCCTCTCTGCTTGCCTCTTCCACAGGAAAGACATGGCCTATTGCATTTGGGTCAGGGATGGGGTTAGGAATGGCTTATTCCAATTGTCAACATGACTTCCAGTCTCCATATCTTCTCCATGGTAAATTTGTAAAAGTAAGTATCTGTGTGTCATGGTTTGAGACTGGCCCAATGCCAGGCACCCACCCAAGCCTGGTTTACCATCCCCTGCCACAGCTGGGCAGAGGAGAGAGAAAAAATTAATGAAGGGTTCAGGAGTTAAGGACCAGGAGAAAACACTTCAAGGGCAAAACAAGTTCAATTTAAAGTTGCAACGTGAATTTGTTACTAACAAAATCAGAGGAGGATAATGAGGAGTAAAATAAGGTTTTGAAACACCTTTTTCCCCTCAGCCCATCTCTCCTTCCCACCTCAGCACAGGGTGAGGATCTTGGTCAGTTCATCACTGAAGTTTTCTTCCCTTGTGAGACCATGGGTGTGTCCCACAGGAGACAGTTCTGCCTGAACTTCTGCAGGGTGGGTCCAATCTCACCAGCAGCAGCCCTCCCCAAACTGCTGCAGTGTCAATTCCCCCATGGTAAACTGTCCCCCCAAAACTGCTGCAGTGTCAATTCCCCCATGATAAACTGTCCCCCCAAACTGCTGCAGTGTGAATTCCCCCCATGCATAAACTGTCCTCCCAAACTGCTGCAGTGTGAATTCCCCCATGGTAAACTGTCCGCCCA
>JAOTQP010000856.1:1066211-1108944 GCA_026413545.1 Cichladusa arquata
GGATCTCTGCATCCCTGTGGATCCCCAGGGGCTGTGGGTGGATCTCTGCATCCCTGTGGATCCCCAGGGGCTGTGGGAGGATCTCTGCATCCCTGTGGATCCCCAGGGGTTGTGGGTGGATCTCTGCATCCCTGTGGATCCCCAGGGGCTGTGGGTGGATCTCTGCATCCCTGGGAGCTGCAGGGCCACAGCTGCTCCATGGTCTCTGCCTGCAGAGGAATCTCAGCTCTGGCCCCTGGAGCACATCCTGCCTCTCCTTCTCCACTGACCTTGGTGTCCCCATGTTGTTTCCTTCTCTGTTTTCTTCTTCCTCCTCCTCTTCTCTGGCTAGAAGAAAAGCTCTGCCCCTTTGTTTGAATTTTCTTAAATCCGTAATCACAGAGGCATTCCCACCATCTGTAATTGGCCCAGCTTGGCCAGCACCATGTCCATCTTCAGAGCCATCAGGGACTGGCTCTGCCAGACATGCTGGAAGCTTCCAGCAGCTTCTCACAGGAGCCACCTCTGTGGCCCCCATGCTACCAAAATCCAGGCCATGCAAACACCTACCACTGGTTGGTAGCTGTTTATAAATCAGATTATCCATTTACATGGATATTCCTCTGCCTTTCCCAAAGGAGTGCTGGTAGGAAGAAACTTGTGTTGCCAAAGCTGGACTGTTCCTCTGTTCTTCAGTAGCTGGTGTGTTTAACAGTAAATTCACTAGACTGAATACATGGAATTAGTTTAACAGATCCTGTAGGTAGCTTTTCCCACAACGTGAAAACACAATAAAAATACATGTCAGTAAAGCAGAAAAACTAAACTAGAGTTAAAGTTCTTCAGACTTTAAAAGAGATGAGCTGGGAAGAAACTAAAAGTCATGTCAGGCACATGGGGTAGATCTGTCTGTGGAAGTGGATCTTTGATCTTCTGTTGGGCTTTGGGTTTTTTTCAGTATGAAAACACTGATCACTTGTAAGTTTTGTGGCTTGCCTGTCTGCATAGTAATGTAGTAGTTAGTCTGGGAAAAAAAATGTACCCTGTAAGCAGTTTTGAAGAGGATAATTTCAATGAGTTCAGTATTAATACTGAAGCAAAACATTTAAAAACATTTTACCATGCTGAAGTAAAATTTTTAAGAATTGATTAATTAGCAGGAACCATTTGTGCAGTCACAAACTGGCTGCAGTGCACCAGTCCACAAACTGATTCCATTAGTATTTTCTTAATTTCTTCATGTGTTGAGTTAGGGCAGTTCTCATGATAATAATTATGAGATAATTTATCACTGTGGCATGTGGAAACAAAAGGAATGTGGGTGTGTGTTTTGGCTCCACAGAGCCATGGCCTGGTTAAATGGTTTCAGTTGCCCTGGAGGAGAGGCACCAGTGCATATTTACATATTTACCAGCACATAGTTACAGTGACTTCAGCCTTCAGAAAGCACTGAGGTAACATTCTGCCAGGAGCAGGACACAGAGTGCAGAAATCCCTCCTGGATTGCTCCTCTGCCTGCAGGGCTTTCCAGGCTTTTCCTGCTGCTTGCAGAGCTGCAAGTTGAGCCTGGTCCTCCCTGGGTTTAGTGCAGATGAGCTTTGGGCAGCCTTCTGCAGCCCAGCAGACACAGCTGCTTACAAATCTCTCTCCAGCTGCCTGCTAAAGGAAATAATAACAAGATTCTCCACCAAATAAAATCTCTGGAGAGCAGTATAGAGAAACTTGGATACAGCTGATCAGCATTACCAGCTACTGCCCAGAATCCAAAATTTGGCTTTTCTGGCTGGATTTGTTAACATTAAAATGTGTTAGTACTCCACAGCATCCTGAAGTTGTTCCTCCAGTTTATATTTCCAAAGAAAAGCTGAAATGACACGTGTGTGGCTTTATGTGAGTGATAAATGCACTGCTCACATGTTCTGAGTGAGCATTATTCACTCAAGGATGCTTGTTCCAAGGGATGCTGGGCAGCAGAAAACAGTGTCTGGTCACCCTAGGAAGGGATTTTATTTGGATTAAGGACTAATCTGGGGCAGGGTGGTCCTTGGAAGCATGAGGTAACTGGAAGCACACTTCAGATGCCTGCATGGCACAAGACAAATAGTTTCCAGTGCACTGTCTCCATGGCTTTCTCTGGCACAAAGAGGCTGAGAGAAGGAAAATGCAGATGAAGCCATCTTATGGTTAATGTCATTAATTCCCCCCAAAATGTCATGTCATGGATAATGACTCCAGTGTTATTACAACAAAATTATTTCATTTCTCTTGGTTAGGAACATGGAAAATATTGTTGCATTATCACTCATCTGTTTTTTTCCTAGAAAAAAATTGTTAGAACTAAACTTTGTAGGATTTCCTTTACAAAACTGACTTCTGTTCAAATGCTAACATGTCAAAATGATAGAATCTGCAAAAAAATCAGCTTTATTAGAGGGAAATGTAACTGGTCAAAATAACTTCTAGTTTTCTGAGCCTGTCAAGTTCACAGGATCACAGGAGAACTGAAATTGGAAAGGACTTCAAGGAGGTCATGGGGGTGAGCTGTGAGGTCAGACCAGGTTACTCAGGCCTTTACCTGATGGGGATTATTCATTCTTCAGGATCAAGTTCTTAATTCTGAATCCTGAGTCAGAGTGAGAGAGGACAGAGGACCTTCAAGGTACTGAATAATCAGGAGATGCCAGAGTGACTTTGCAGCTGTTGTGGCTGTAACTCAGCTCATCACACTGCCCATCCTTTGGGTTAAAATTTCATCATGAAACCCCAACACCAGTGCAGGAGCCATTCATCTAGACTAAAGAATACTTAAAGTGCAGAAGAGTTTGTGGTCAGAATATTCCAAGGCCTTTTTAAGTCATTTGATCAAGCGGTTTTCACTGTGACTTCAGCAGAATTTAAAATCAACATTGTCACATTTATTTCAAGGTTTAAAATGCAATGGCTGTGAATTACACAGTCTAAATTTCCTTGCAAAATGGAAAATATCCTATTTTCCGGGTTATTTAGCCTGTGTTGCCACCCAAACCTCACAATCCTGTACTTTGATAGGAATGTGGATTTATATTGATGTGCAAGAACACAAGAAGGCAACTGCAGCCTTTCCTCTTGCTCTTTGTGGCTTTGATTTCTCTTCAGCCTGTGAATAGTTAACTTGACCAATAATGTGGGGTTTTTTGAAGTACCAGTTTATCAGAATGGGGGGTTATACATGAAAACATGGCATGCTTCAGGCATGGAAATAGCTGCTTAATTCCTCCATGTACAACCTCTTGCTTTAGCAAAGGATGAAAACATTCCCCTTACCCTCTGGAAATGTCTCAGAGCTCTGGGACTTGCTTACATCCTGCAGCACCTTCCATGTAAGGAACCCAAATGGCTTTTTAATAATATAACCTTCTTGCTTTACAGGAACAGTGACTAATGGCTGAGACTATCCCAGTGGGAAGGAAGGAGAAATCAATGATTATTCCTCAGGAATACTGAAGTGCCCCTGGAATAAGCCAACATTCTTCAGTAACGATCACCAGTAACTCTTTATACTCCAACAAACTGTTTCTGTCTATGAAACAAAGTTCTGATGCTTGTTTTGTATGGTGTCTGCAAAGTGCAAGGAAGACCTCTTCTGGGAAATAAATAAAAGAAAATTGGCCTTCTCTGGTGTGTTGACTTTGTATGTGAGTGAGAGAGAGGGAGAATGGAAGGAGAGAACTTCATTTGGAGTAGCCAGCAGCTGGGACCACCTGGGCCACTGGGAGAGCTCCTCAGCACAGCCAGCCATGCTGTGTTCCTCCCCACTGCTGAGAGCAGCCCCCATCCAGCACCAGTTCAAAGAAGCATTCCCACCTCATAAATCACCCACTAGACCCCTGCTGCTTGGGCCGTGTTTGGAGAGGAATATAAATACTCCTATGTCCTGTTTGTACAGTTGCCCTTTAAAACTGGAGGTTTGTCCTCTCAGAAGAGGCAGAATCCAAAGGGGTAAAATCCAAACTGTGTGATGGATGCAGCAAGGCCCTGCTGTCTCTTGTAGCTTTGGGTCATGGAGTGATCCCTGTTTGAAACTTCCCAGGATAGTGGGTGAGTTAAACACATCCTCGTGCCATCTGGCTCTCAGCTTACCTTTTAGGCTGATTGTTTTTGCACCCCTCTTCTGTGGGAGAACAGAGAGGGTTCAGTGTCTGGGAATGGGTCACAACTACTTAAAGCTCTTCATTGCCTTGGCAAGACACTGCTCTAAGCACTCCCTTCTTTACAGCCACCCCAGCCCTTGTGCTGCCTTGCTGGCACCTTGTCTGCTGCTCTTCCCCTGGCTCAGGAGCTCATCTTCACTGCTGCTTTACTCAGCACAATTCTCTGGCTATGGAGATGACTCGAGGTTCTCTCTTTGTCCCACACTTGAGTGATGTCCATGTAGCACAAGGAATGAGTTCATGTCTCAAGAGGGAAAGGGAATTGCTTAGGTTGATGCAGAACTTCCCTTTATTGAAAGCCTGTTGTTTTGCATGGTGAGTGCTGATAGATGGAAAAGTGACAGAACAACTCCTGCACAGCAAACAGGAGAAAGGGAAGCAAGTTGTGAGTTGTTTTTTAACCATGCCAGGAAAGGAAGGGGATGCACTGGTAGGCTGTAGCTCAGAGGGCTTGAGAAACTCCTCTTGCAGTCCTGAGGTGTGGGTGCTGCTGCAGCCCTGCACCCCCAGCTCTCCTGGGCACTGCTCTGGAGGAACGTGTCGAGCTGTGCCCAGAGTCAGCAGAGGCTGCAGAGCTCGCCTGGAGCAAAGAACTTGTGAAATAAAGTAGCTCCAGTGCCAGAGCAGCATTAGGACTGTCAGAGCATGATACCATCCAGGACCATTGCTCCAGCTTGTCCTTGTTTTTCTACCTCCTCCCTTGCCGGACTGCATTCATCAGTCAGGTCAAAACAGCTTATTGGAAACAGGATATCTTTCTTTCTTCCCAATTTTGAATCATTTTATCTGGCCCCAATTTTTAATTTGAGCTATGTACTTTGGAGCCATAGCTCCTCTGTGGTTTGGAAAGGGGTTTTATTGAGCTCTCAGTGTGTGTGCTGCAGTCTGGGGAGCCAGTGGGATCTGCTGGAGAGAGGAGCCCCAGCCTGGGCAGGACCCAGGAGAACCAGAAGGGGTGGAAACACCACACAGAGCAACTGTCAGTGTGCAGAGAGAGCTTCAGCTCCTGGCCAATGAGGAGTTCCATTTTTATTTAGTGTCCATGGTAACGAGGCATCCTGCTCTTACCTGCTCTGCTTCAGCTCAAATATGACTTCCTAGACTTAATTCCTACCTTGGGCTGCCGTGGCCTGTGATCAAGTGGTTCTTCTGGCCCTGGAACTCAGAGATAGTGATTGCAGAGATCAATTCCCAGTGTGTCCTTTACTGCTAGAGTGAGAATAATCACAACAAAGGTGTTCAAGTCAACGTGGGTGAGTGTGAAAATGCACAATTCTAGAAGTGGAATTTAAAATTTTCACTGCTCTTTAAATGGATAAAAGCTTAACTTTTTGGTTTTCTTCACAGCTGCCTTGCTTGTTGTTGTCTGTGTTGATGTATATGTATATATATATGTATATGCACATATAACTACCATGTGGAGGGTCTGTATTTGTTTTGCTTTATTTAATTAAAGATGTATTATCCCAAACCTATTTTTGAACCTGTCCATGTAAGCTGTGCAAAACATCTTGTGAGGACAGGTCTCCTTTCTCCCTCTGTGGGAAGGAGCCTGTACCCTTCCCCACTGAGGCTGGAATAGGAATGGTTTCCTGACGCTTGATTTCTAATTGCATAAATGGAAGGGGGAAAAGTGGAAATTCTAAGTACCAAAAGGCATGTTAAATTTAGTATAATACACTCATCTGGAAACTATCACATTTTTCCTTCTTTCTTAAGCCTGTTGAAATCATTGCTTCGTCTGTGGCGTGATTTGGATCGGGACCAAAAAGTGCAAACAAGATAGGGCTGCAAAAGGCAGGTGTCCCTACCCCAGCTTAATGAGACCTTTTAGGAGAGAGCTTGTATCCCAACTGTAACAGGAGTATACAGTGAGTAAGGAAACCATATCACTACCCAGGAGAAGGAGGGAAAAAAAAGCTGTTTGCTGACTAGAACTGGTTTTGAACGTTTAACAACTCCCCAAGTGCTCAACTAACCACAAATCTGCCTCTTTAACAGCTTGATTAGATGTCTGCTGAGGCTTTGAGATGAATAAACAAGTCACGGAAAAGCAGAGACAGCGGGGAAAAAAAATATCAAGCTGCTTTTCTATTGTTTATCCGAGTTGTGCATGTTTGATCAAGATACCGTCATTGCTTTGTGTTCCAATCCTGCCTGGAGCCGTGGCCAAGAGCAGGACCTGGCTGGATGTGGTGCTGTACACACAAATAAAAACCAGCCTCTGCCCTGGAGAGTTTACAAACTAAACAGATGGGCTGCAGGGAGGTAGGAGGGTTTGTAATTCCCATTTGAAAGATGGGAGAAGCTGTAGGCAAGGTCAGGGAAAAGTGGTGCAGGGAATGTGGTGTGCAGCCAGGACACTGATGGGAGTCCAGCAGCCCAACTGGTTTTTCATGTGGCGGTGGAGTCTCAGGGGGTGGCTGCCCTTCGTAGACTGGGAGACTCCAAAAGTGTTTGTGCCACTCTTTTCAAATTGCCCCAAATTCTTACTGGTGAATCCCTAAGAAGTTGGGAATGATGTGCAGAGGCTGATAGCTTATGGAATCACTAGTAGGTGTAAACCATTGTGATCCTCAATATGGACTTTGGTGATAATGTGAATCTGATAAGGAGAGAAAATACTGAAATGTATTCCCAGTTCTTTGTGCCTCAGGGACAAGGTCACTGCTGTGTTAGAACATAAACATAGTACCAGGAGAAAGTCAATGCCTTAGTAAATCTACCTTAAATATGAATTTAGGATCTGTTGATCAAGAAAGAGGGAGAATCAAGGAGACAGCAGCATTCCAGTACCATGGAATCATGGAATGGTTTGGGCTGGGAGAGATCTTAAAGCCCATCCAGTGCCACCCCTGCCATGGCAGGGACACCTTCCACTGTCCCAGGGTGCTCCAAGCCCTGTCCAACCTGGCCTTGGACACTGCCAGGGATCCAGGGGCAGCCTGTGCCAGGGCCTGCCCACCCTCACAGGGCAGAATTCCTTCCCAGGATCCAATTTAAACCTACTCTCTTCCAGTTTGAAGCCATTCCCCTCGTCCTGTCACTCCAGGCCCGTGTCCAAAGTCCCTCTCCAGCAGTGGAAACACAGCAGTGATGTTGTAACTCAACTCTTCCAGAGAGTTCACATGAATGATTCTCCAACGATGGAGGAATTGGTTTCCCAGCTGTTTTCCTTGGGTTCCCTCTGAGTTTGGGAGCAATGCAAAAGAAATCACAAAGGTGCTTGTTTGCAAATGCAAATGGTGCACAAGCAGACTGGAGGTGGCAGGTTGTTGTGGCAGTGATGTGCCATGAGGTGCAGGTGATGCTGCAGCTGGAAGGGACAGGCTTGTGGAGCTGGGGAACCCTGACCTGAGTGACCTGCTGGGAAAACCCCATTTTCCAGCAGGTTCTGAACCAGCAAGGCACTGCTGACCCTTCCTTTGCTCCCAGCCAGCAGGGTTTGGTGCTTACCCCGTAGCACACACACCCCATAGTCAGAAATGAGCTTTCTCCCCGTCTCCCACCCCACTCCTGCCTTCAGAAGTAGTACTGGTGCAAATTTTGGCATGGCAGCTCTGCAGGCAGCTGGATGCAATGTGCATGGTGTCTGTGCTGCTCTGAGAGTCCAGCCTATAGCCCACCCACAGTGCAAAGCTTAACCGAGATTGAAACTAAATGGGAACAGAGTTTATGGAAATTCAGCTGTGGATGGCCCTTCTCTCGTGCCTTCTGGCTGTCAGCACTTTGCTGTGCAGCACTGCAGGCTGCTGGAGCTGCATTTCCCTCCTGGTGCTGGATACCCACCTCCTGGAGCTTATAAAGATGCTTAGAAAGTTGCTGGTGACTAATAAATCACTCTTCATCTCTAGTCTTTATTGGTGGTGCTTGTAAAGCCTCCAGCTTTGCGTTAGGAGTGGATGCCCCTTCCTGGAAAGGTCATGCCCTGATCAGCTCAAATTCAGTTCATAAATCATGCAAAGGAGTGTGTTTCTTTTCAGAGGTTTTAGAGGATATTCTTCCTCCCTCTCAGTGCTGCACTTGAAGTTGTTAGCAGTGATAAACAGCTAAACCCAAACCCATTACTGCTCCCCTGAGCCATGCATTCCCTGTGGACTTGGAACAGAGGAATGAAGGACCTGGAGCTGCTGGAGAGAGTCCAGAGGAGGCACCAAGGTGATCAGAGGGAGGGAGCAGCTCCACTGTGAGAAAGGCTGGGAGAATTGGGATTGTTCAGCCTGGAGAGAGGAGGCTTCAGGGTGATTAATTGTGGCCTTCCAGTACCTGAAGGAGCCAACAGGAAAGATGGAGAGAGACTGTGGGCAAGGGCAGTGCCAGGACAGGAGGGCAGGGTTAGGTGGGATATTGGATATTCCATCCTGTGAGGGTGGCTAGGCAGTGGGGCAGGTTGTATTCGTAATTTTAACTAATTATCTGGAAGTAAATATAAAAGGGTGGCAGACAAATAACTGCTCTTAGGTGGGATGCTGTGTAAGTGAAAAAGAAAGTGGAGCAGTATCGATTTTGGCCCAGTCAAATGTGAAGTTCAGCACCCAGGTGCAACAAACACTGATAATACCTGGAGACAGCACAGCCTGGGGGATTAGGGAGCCTCAGGAGCTGAAGGGATTGCTGCTCACAGGCAGAGGCACAGTGAGCAGCCAGGGCTGGAGGCTGAGCAGATGAGCAGTGAGGCACTGAATTACAGACTGGGATGAGCTGGGAGACCTTTCCAACCCCTGACATCTTACATGGAAGTTACTGAGTCACTCACCTGGGAGTGACTGGGTGAAACCAAATGACCTGGAACACACATGGATTCAGACCAGATGATCCAACTGTGTTTGTTGGCTGTAAATTCTCTGAAACTTGTAAAGCCACAAAAGTTGCCTGCAGAATTCCTGGTCTCTGTCCTGTGCCTTAATCCAGTCTGAACTAAGGGCAAAGTGTTTTTAGCTTGAGGACCCTGCTTGTCAGACACTCCCTGAAGGTGTCCCTGGTGTGGACCTCAGAGGAAAGCCAACCTATTTCTGTGCTGTTCCTTGCTGCTTTGTTCCTCAGCTCCTCCCTTCTGGGCTGTTTTCCTTGGGTTTGTGTGAGGGAATGGCTGATGCTGAGCGCTTCCCCCGCTCCTTTTTCCAGGCACAGGGCCCATTTTTTGTTTAATTCTCTCTGAAGATGACACGGTTCCATAGATAATCTGGGGAGAGATGGGGTATTTCATATGTCAATAAATACATTTTTGGATGATGGATGGAAGCCTGGGGCTGGAGCTGCAGGAGTGAGGTGCACTGGAATGGCTGCACACATCACCCTGCTGTCTGCACCCAGGCAGGACAGGGAAAGTGAGTTCACTGTTTTTTTTTAAGGCTTGAGGAATAATTCCTTTAAATCCTTGGGAGCATCCTAGCAGGCGACACGCTTGTGGGAGGCTCTAGTTTACTATCTGCAAAGTCATGGATTTTATATCCATATTAGGTATAAATAGAGGTAGGCTGGCAGATAGAGGCAAGGTCACTGTGACTCCTCCAAGCACCGGATGAACCTACGATTATTTCAGATTTAACTCTTGTCATGCACTGCAGCAGCCACTGCTGCCAACATTAAAACCTGAATGATGCAAAATTGTCTAACACAGACGTCTCAGGCTGTCCAGGAAAGCTGTGATAAGCTGAGAACTTGTGGCCACTTTCATTTTATTCCTCATCAGCTGCAGTAATAGTCTCAAAAATCCCAATCCTGCTCCAGGGCAGGAGGAGAGGGAGGCAACAAGCAGATTTCTCAGGGTCCCACATTTCTGATGTTATGAACCAGATTCTTTAAACTATGAAAATCATGTTATCACTTTAAGAATAGTATTTGCATTTGTATTTTGGAAGGTGGGAGGACTGTGAGCTGAGGGCTTTAGTCTGCTAACAAAACCATATATATTCTTTTTCCTTTCTAATTGTTCCTTTTTTTCCTCAATCATCCTAATTCTAAACAACACTGACACTTGCTGTAGCAGCACTTTGAAAAACTGGCACTTTAGGGCCTCTGATTTTGGGTGCTTTTCTTCAAGGCCAGGGAGTTTGTGCATGAGGCTCTTCCCATGCAATATTGCTCCGTGAGTCACCCCATTTCAGGCGGGTGCTGGTTTCCTTTCAGTGATGTGCAAAATGTTCCCTGCACACATGTGGATGTTCTAAGTTTGTCCTGCTGGTTGACAGTTTGGAGGAGCTTTGGTGCCAGAACTCTCTGAACACACACAAGCACCTATTGTGATGAGGCCTGAGCTTGGCTGGGGCCTTCAGGCAGTGCTGCAAGAAAAATAATTAATATAATAAGAGGTTCTGAGTGATTGCAGCAGGGGGAAGTTGTGCAGCAGAGAATAAGATGGTTATCAGAGGGGATTTAACTGGTTGTAATGGAGTTGGAGGAAACTGGTTATTTTTAAAGTAGAAAGGAAAAAAAAAGCTGTTTGAACTCGTAGGGATGGGGGCACCTGCAAATGAAGTCCAAGAGCTCAGAAGTGCCCCTGCAGACATGAGCTGAATGGGAGAAGGATTTTGCATGACCTGAGTTTCTGGGGAAGCAAGGGAGGGAGGGATGGAGGGGCCTGGAGTGCCTGGGAGTGGGGAGTGACTGAGCAAGGTGGAAAATGGAGTGATTAAACACACTTGGACTTGCTCAGGGATGGGAGGGGAACAGTTTTACTGCTGCCCCAGGGCCCCAAAATGCATTGGCACGGCACTACAGAGAAACCACTAATCCCAGTGACCAAGGGGAGGGAGCTTGGTCCCCCCTGGAAGGCAAGGCTGCTGGGATGAGAGGGAGCAGCTGGCTGGGGGCAGCCTGCAGGAGCTCACATTCCTGGGGCAGGCAGAGGAGCACCCCACTGCCGAGCCACATTCCAGCTCACTGCTGAGCCCAGATGGTCTCTCATGGGCTCTAGGATAAATCCTTTCCCTTCACTCCTGAGCCAGCCAGGTCTGTCCCCAGACCTTGCCTTTGCAGTCCCCAGCAGGACTCCTGCCCTTCCCCTTGGCCTGCTCGGGGATTCAGCACAGAGCTCAGATCTGGTGTCCTAAACCTGATGGAGGTCACTGCTCCAAATTCCTCCCATGGCTGAACCTTCCCTCCAGCCTCTCCTTCCTCCCTGCAGGCTGTGAAGCTCACTGAGTGCTCCTGGTGGATTCAGCTGGTGTTCTGACCACATGCTTTGGGGGAATCTTACGAAGCAAGAACAGTGCTTGGTAAGGTCCACCCTTGCCCAGGCTGCTGGAGCTGCACAGATGTGAGAGTCTGTGCTAGCAGCAGTGAGAGGATGTGGTCTTCACACCCTTCCTGCCACCACTATCCCCTCCCTCCCTCCGCCTACTTGAGGTGGAGATGGCAAATCATCCCTCAGCTTTTTTAGTTGTTCAATCTTTGTCTCTCTCTCTCTCCTGGCATGAGTGCTCCATTCACCCAGGATGTGAATGCCCTGACCCACAGCACTTTGGGGTCCTGGTATCTTGGAGATGTCTTCTGGCTTATTTAGGAACCAGAAAGCTGGAATTTAACCCCAGCAGGTGAGAGAATCACAGAATGGAATCACAGAATGGTTTGGGTTGGCACAGACCTTAAAGATCTTGTTCCAGCCCCTGCCAAGGGCAGGGATGCCACTGACACTAAATCAGGTTGCTCTAAGCCCTGTTCAACCCTGATGAACTTTGATCCAGCTCACTCAGAAGGGAGCTGATAAAGAGCTGTCTTTATTTCAGGGACCAGTTCTGCACCCATCTGCAGATCAGATGCAGAGGTGAAGGAAGCTGGTTGGGGCAGGGGGCTGGTTGGACCCATGGGCAGGGTCCATGGCAGGCCCAGACATTGACCCCCAAGTCCCTCATGGGTCATGCAAGGGGCATGGAACAAAATACCAGTGGGGGAAGAGCTGGAATTCAGAGCCAGCTGTGGGATATGTGCAGGGCCAGCATTCCCACACTGCTGCTCCCTGCAGCCCTCCATGGACACACACACACATTCTCCCCAGTCATTTCCCACTCACCTTTCCCCCCATGTGTTTTCCAGCACCCCACTATGGGCAGGCAGGGAACCTTGGACTCCACACTGACACAAATAAAAGAAATACTTTCACTTTTAACTTACAAATACACCCTTTTAATTCTCACACCCACAGCGCCAGGTCCTGTTCTGACAAGTGGGGAGCCCCTGGCACTGTGGGTGTTTGTCAGGAGCCCAAAACAGCAACAGCAGGTAAGGGAGGGATGTCCTGGATTCCTGTCCCGGTGCACAAAGCCTTGGTGATCCAGCAACAGGGAAATGGCTGAGGGGGAAGGCACGGGGGTGGGTGTGGAAGTTTTGGGCAGGGCTGTGAATACCTGGTGGAAAACCAGGATGGAATGGGCTGCTGTGGAGCTGAGAGTGAGGAGCTGTGTCAGGCTCCACCACGCCGTGGGAGAACATCACTGTGCTTTGGCAGGGCTGTTTAGGGGCAGGCAGCAAACTCCCCACAGCTTATGGGGAGTGGGAGCTGCTAAACACCGGGATGATGTGTGGAGCAAGAGCCTAAAGCTGCTGCTGGAGCCAGAGCCCCTGGCCAGGGAAGGGGGGCTCGGCTCCTCTCCCTGCTCTCCTTCCCTGCTGAGCTGTGCCTGAGTCTGTCCAAATGACATCTGCAGGCACCAGGTCATCACTCCTCGTTCTGGCTGTGATATCACATTGCCAAGGAGAAGGGGAAAAGTCTTGGCCCAGAGCTTTGACAGCCTTTCAGCAGCTTCTTTCATCCCCCAGCCAAGCCACTCTGTCCTACAGCACCTCTGCCTGTTCCTCCTGACACCAGAAAACCTGAACCCTGCTCCTCCTGCCTCCCCACCCCCAGATCCACTGATTGCTGTTTCCCTTTCATGCTGTTTACAGAACTGGAACAGGGATGAATAGTAGGAAGCAGTGAATGAACTGCATGCTGGCTCACAGCTCCTAGCAGAGCAATCACACCCCAGTGCTGAGGATCCCACAAATCCCATCCAAACACTGAACCACAGACCTCAAACATCCAGCTGAATTTCACCCTAATGCCCATGGTCTGTTGCTGTGTAGCTGGTTGCATCTACATCTTATTTTTTCTTGTGAGAATTTGCTTCCAAGTCTCAGATGTCTCTTATTTCACTCGTTCAGAATAAAGCAGTCTCCTGGGCAGGAGTTTGCTGCTGGCCATGGGGAGCAGGTAGAGCATTGGTCAAAGGCCTGGGCTCAGCAATGGGTGAAATGCTGGGAAACCAGATTTTGGGTTCCTGCTGGGGTGTGTGGTCATGGCTAGAGGTTGTTCCTCTGTTGGCCCTTTTGGAGTTGAACAGTGCAGTACAGCTCAGGGCTGGGAAGGTTCATTCAGTAGGGTAAGAAAGTGATGCTGGAAGCAGCTTTTTGCCATCTTGTTTACAAATCCTATTATCCTGGAGCTGGAAGGACCTGGCAGCAGCAAACCATTCCTTCCCTGGCAGCCTGCAGCCTCCTTCAGCAAACACCCAGCCCCAAAGCCTCTCCCCACTGCAGCTGCCAGGGCACTACCAGCACTGCTCCCAGCACAGCTGCTGCTCCTTGCCATCTCCCCTTCCTGCTTCTCTGATCTCTATGCAAATCCTCAGCAGCCAGCAAAACCCAGCCAAGCCTGGCAGGTATCTTTTGATTTGGGTAGTGTTTAATGTGGGGGCCTCTTTAGATTAATTGTGCCTTAACAGAGACAGAGCCCTTCAGTCTGCAGCAGATATCATATCTGAAATACAGCCGTGAATGGGGCTTGGCTGTTGGTTTTGTACTAGGAAAGAGGGAAAGAAAAAAGAGAAAGAGAGGAGAAAGAGGAGGGGAAAAGTAAGCAAAAGCAAAAGAGAAAACCGTCGTCTCTAGTGCTGGAGAACTTTCCCAAAGTCTTCTCTGCAGCCTGGACTCTGCCCCACGGACTCTCTACCACGAATTATGTTTAAATAAGAGTTGTTGGCGTTCAGCGAGCCCAATCCAGACTGTTCATGGCACCGCAGGAGCAAGTGCTGGGACATTCCCAGGGCTCTGCCGGCCGAAGCCCCGGGTTTTGTGCCCGGGCGTTTCCAGCGGGCTCTCCCCGATAGCTCCAACACTTGAGGGGGGTTCCAGGGCCCGTGTGGCTGGGTGAGCTCCGTGCCCTGCACTCCGAGCTCCGTGCCCCGCTCTCGGAGCTCTATGCCCTGCTCTCAGAGCTCCGTGCGCTGCTGATAGAGATCCGTGCCCTGCTCCCGGAGCTTTGTGCCCCGCTCTCTGAGCTCCATGCCCTGCTCTCGGAGCTCCAGCTCCGCTCCCGGAGCTCCAGCCCCGCTCCCGGAGCCGGGGGCTCTCGGTGCTCTCGGTCTCCCGGCGGGGCGGGCGGGCGCTGCCTCCTCCCGCTGTCCCTCCCTCCTTTCCCCTCCTCTCCCTTCCCGGCCCGATTGTGCAATCGCGAGCGGGGCCGGCGGCACCGCCCGGAGCCCGGCACCGGGGGGAGGGAGGGCAGGACGGAGGGAAGGAGGGAAGGAGGGCAGGAGGGAGGGCAGGACGGAGGGAGGCGGCAGCTCGCAGCTCCCGCCCGCCCGCGCTCCGTGGCCGCGCCGGGGATGCGGCAGCCGCCGGGCAGCGCCGGGCCCCGCACCCCATGGGATGCGCCCGCCGTCGCCTGGCTGGTGAGTAGCCCGTAGCCCTTGGCTTTGTGCGCCCCGCACCCCGCCCCGAACCTGCTGCTTTTCCCCCGCACCACATTTTCCGTCTCTTTTCCTCCCGCTTCTCACCCTCCCTTCCCCCGGCGGTGATGGATGGTCGGGAGGATGAGGATGTTGCCACAGAAATGGGTCGCAGATGAGGCGGGTTTGGGGGGTTCTGCTCTGCAGTCCTTGAGCTGTTTCCACCGCCGCTTTAGCTGCAATAGAATAAAAGCCGGGCAGCCGCGCAGGGTCGGTCGCACATCTGTGGTACAGAGTCCTCCCCTCCTTCCCATCCCTGCCGGGCTTTGGAACAAAAGTGCCGAGGGAAGAACGGGAACGCTCAGGAGCGATGAACCACAGCGCCGGCGGACGCGGGCTAGTTCAGCGATCATAAAAGAAAGAAGTTTTCCCCATGGCAAGGCAGTAGACTTTTGTTCCTTGAAAAGTTCATCCCGGGGATTAATTTACATCCTTGTTTCATGGAAATACTTTAGGCACTTACTGTAAAGCTTATATCCAATATATCCCGACCTGTTTTTTGAACCCCAACGTAGCATTTCAATTTGTCTCAGTGTCTGCGGCAATTTTTATTTGTTCTATACAAGAGTCTGTGCATTTTAAGATCAGCGGGGATTTCTCTTTTTCTCTGGTAGGTGTTTTGGGAAGAGAATATGCTTTAGCTCACTTTCAGGCTGCATTAAAGTTGGTCTGGACAATCCCTTATTACTTACTAACATTTCTCTTATGAGGGCACCAGCAAGTTCTGCTCCACTCCACAATCTAACTTTTACATATAGGATTTTAACCCCATCAAATTAAAAATTCAGTTTATGTGAAGTGTTTGTGGATTTAGGACGCCGTAGCTTTTCCATGTGGGTTTTTCTGGGAAAAATCTGCACCCTGCTGAAACAAGTGGGAAAGATCCTAGTGATATGGAGAGACCCAGATTTTCCCTTGTATTTTTAGCCGAAGAACTCAGTGCCCTCTTTGCAGTGTCCAACCAGCCAAAAATCAGCCGCATACACTGGGCACTTCTGCCTTTTGAAGGCAGTCTCCAATCTCATAAAAGTCTGCTCGCCTCAAATTTGCAAACCGCAGGATGGGAAATGGAATTTGCCTTCAGTATAAAAATCCCAAGTGTTTGCAAACAGCCCTGAGAAGAATCCGGGCTCTTGGCGTGACCTCTCAGCGCTGGATTCCAGCTTGGAGAGTTTGTGGTCTCACAAAAAGGGCAAACGAGTAAAACCTTCCCAGTGCCCGGCCGTCCTTCTGCAGCAAGGAAAACAGTGGAGCTGGAGAGAATTTTGGGTGCTCTGGAGGTGCAGGATGGGGCCCTGAGCCAAAGTGCTTTTGGAGGAGCCTTGAGGAGCTGCCCGTGCTGGAGTGGCTTTGCTTGCAGCGTGTTGGCGTTGCCGAGGGCGGATCGAGCTGGTGCAGCTTTGGGAAACCTGCCCGAGGAGCAGAGGAAACTCCTGGGCAGTTATCCCTGCCCAAACTCCATGCTGTTCCCATTAAAGCTTTCGCAGTTCCTCTGCCAGATCCCATATCCGACCACGGGGCAGGCAGAGCCAGGTTCTCGCTCCGTCCTTGGGCCTTGCTCCTGCTCTTTTTGTTTTGAAGTCTGCTGGAAAAAACCACCCTCGCCCGGGCTCTGTGTCCCTGTGACACAGCAAGGAGCAGAGGAACAGGGGTCCAGCAGGCTGAGGGCACAGAAACCTCACACCCGCTCAAACCAGACTCTTAAAAACCCGAACACTGATAAATTGTCATTGTGGGGGAGTTGTGGAGTGGGAGTGAGGGTGGTGTGTCCTGTGTGAGCCCAGCAGGGCTGTGCTGCCGTTCCCAGAGCTTTGTTTCGTGTGCAGAGCTGTTTGGGGAGGGAGGGCGGTGGGGCCGGGGGGGCCAGGGCTTTCCTGGACAGAAATTAGCACCGAGGGTGGGAGAGGAGCAGCCCAGCACCCATCCCAGCATTGTGGGGCTGGGCTGGGCTGGGCTGCTGCCCCCGTTCCAGCCAAGCTGAGCTTTGGGAATGGAGTCAGGATGGAGCCACTGCTCGGGTCACTCTTAGATGTGGTTTAAGCCTCCTTCTTCTCTGACACAGAGCTCCAGCAACCTGTCCAGAGGGGGAAGGGGACTGCTGCTCGGTCACAGTGTGGTTTCTTTGTGGGCCCAATCCTGCAGTTTAGGAGAAGCTGTCTAAATGTCAAGTGTGAGGTCAGCCCTGGTAGCGACAGAAAATACCAGCTGGGCCACGAGCTGTTACATTACCTCCAAACCCCTCTGGCCTTGCACTTCATGTGTTTTTCTGCTCTGGTCAGTGCCATGGGTAAATAACACAAACATTGGGTTTATGCCATCACAACTGAGGAGGCTGGTGTGGTGTAAAGTAGAGACTAAAAGAGGGCAAAAACACACCAGGTCACTGAATTTCTGCTGCTGTGACCAAGAAATGGCCTGAACGGGAGTAAAGGGAGAGGGAGACAGCAGGGAGGATCTTGAAAGACCCCCAGCTCCATCCACAAGCTCTTTTCTCCTTTCCCCTTTCCCCTTCTTGCTCCAGCAGCTGGGAACCTGATCCTGCAGGCGCAACCCTGCTGCGCTGGGTTTTTATGCAAGTTTGGTAATGAATGACCGAGAGCCAGCGTGGTTGGCATCCGAGACAGCTCCCCTCGCTGCCTGCAGGAATTAAAAAAGTCATCATCCTGGTGGCCACTCTGCACTGGAACTGGTTTTATCTGGTTCCAGTTAGACTTGTTTTGAGTAAGACGAGCGGTGCCAGATTCTGATCTCATTTGCACCAGCGGAGTCATTTGGAGGAGCCGGTCCCAGTTTACCTCACTCAGTGGAAGCAGAACCTGCTGGCAGGAGCTCTGTGCCCGGTGCCTGCTCAAACCCGGCCTGGGGAGAGCCCAGCAGCCCCCAGCCCTCCCCAGGGCTCTGGGGGTTTGGCTGCCTGCTCCCCAGAGCTGTGCTGCCTCAGGGGTTCAGGGAGTGGCAGTGACCCAGCCCCAGCACAGCCAGGTGCTCTGGGGGTGCCCTGGCCGAGGGGTGATGCTCAGGCTCCCACAGTGGTGCTGTGCTGGAGGAGGGGATTTTCCCTTTACAGCTGGGTGGGAGCTGCTGCTCACAGGGCTCAGGGACAGCGCTGGGGAGAGCAGCTAAATCCCTGCTGTCCATGGGGTTTTCAAAGGAGCTGTTGGACACTTACCACTCTCCTGCACGTCCAGATGCCCTGCCCCAGGCTGGCTGTCCTGGCTCTGGGAAACAGCAGCTCCAGGGAGCAGCAGGAGGCAGCCGGGCCCCGCTCAGGTCCAGGCATGCGAGCGAGGCCTGGGGCTGGAGCTGCTCCCAGCTGTGCTCCCATCAGCTGCACGGGGCTGGGAATGCTCCAGCCACAGCTCCAGACCCGTCCTGCCCCGTGCAGGGCTTGGGCAGAGCCTGCAGCATCCCTGCCCAGTGAGCTGGGGCTGCCCAGGCTGCTCCCCAGAACTGCTGCTGGAGGCTGGCCCCAGGCTTGTACCCAGCTCCCCACAAAGCTGATCTGGCCCCAGGCTTGTACCCAGCTCCCCACAAAGCTGATCTGGCCCCAGGATTGATTTCCAGCTCCCTATACAGCTGATCTGGCCCCAGGCTTGTACCCAGCTCCCCAGTCAGCTGATCTGGTCCCAGGTTTCATTTCCAGCTCCCCACAAAGCTGATCTGGCCCCAGGCTTGTACCCAGCTCCCCACAAAGCTGATCTGGCCCCAGGCTTGTATCCAGCTCCCCACAAACCTGATCTGGCCCCAGGATTGATTTCCAGCTCCCCACAAAGCTGATCTGGTCCTAGGATTGATTTCCAGCTCCCTATACAGCTGATCTGGCCCCAGGCTTGTACCCAGCTCCCCACACAGCTCATCTGGCCCCAGGCTTGTACCCAGCTCCCCACACAGCTGATCTGGCCCCAGGATTGATTTCCAGCTCCCCACAAAGCTGATCTGGCCCCAGGCTTGTACCCAGCTCCCCACACAGCTGATCTGGTCCCAGATTTGTTTCCAGCTCCCCACACAGCTGATCTGGTCCCAGGTTTCATTTCCAGCTCCCCACACAGCTGATCTGGTCCCAGGCTTGTACCCAGCTCCCCACACAGCTGATCTGGTCCCAGATTTGTTTTCAGCTCCCCACACAGCTGATCTGGTCCCAGATTTGTTTTCAGCTCCCCACAAAGCTGATCTGACCCCAGGCTTGTACCCAGCTCCCCACACAGCTGATCCTTGCTCCCATCCCACTTGTCCCTTGCTCTGGCTGCAGAGCCCCACGTTCTTCAAGAAAAGGGGGAGTGGAGCTGTGGCTCCAGGATTTGTTCCTGAACTTTAGGTTGATGCATTTTCCTGGCTGTGATTGTTCTTAGTGCTGAAGACATTGAGCAATAGAAATAAATTACCAGAAACTGTTTATGTGACTCTGGCCTCTTCTACAGGCCATTAGTGTGTCCCTTTTCCAGCAGAGCTCCTTCAGGACCCCAGCCTGAGCCTAAGTCCAGGGGTAGCTTTCCAATGACTTTTGTAGGTAAAGCAGTTTGGATTATTTTTTTTCCCCAGCTGCAAAAAATGAATCTCCCAAGTGCTCAGTGCATGGCCGAGAAGCCAGATTAAAACTCTCAATGTACCAACATCTTTTGACATTCTGGCCAATGTGGGGAGGGGAGAGAGCTTTAAAAATGCTGTACTACTTTTCTTTATTTCTGCTTTATTTCTGTGACTTGCCCAACCATGCTTGAGTGGAAATTAATGTGTTACAGAAAGGGAAGCTCCAACATCTGCTCCTGAAAGGAGCAGACACAGCCAGGTCCACAGTGAGAAACGACACAGCTTTTGCTCCACTATCAAAATGTTCTTAGGATGGATTCTTGTGGTTGTTAAATATCAAATGTCTTCCTGTGGTAGTTCCCTGTTTATTTTTCTGTAATTTCTCCCCAGATTTTGCAGCTCAGCGAAGCAAGACTGGAGCTCTGAGCTCGGGAGAGATTTCTGTGCTCAGTTAAGCACTTTTGTGTCCTGCTGTCCTGAGGAATTACCTCCAGACATTCTCAGTGCAGAGTTCTCTTCCCTCTCCCCTGCCCATATTGTACCTCAATCAGACTTTTTAGGGCTGTTACAGTCACTACAGTAAGGGTCCCCAAAACTGTAAAGTTTTAGTTAAATGCAAATTCCAAAAAGGGGGAAGCATTTAATAAGAACAGGTATTAAATAACATCTGTTGTTTGGATAGATGTTTTTCAATACACAGTGACTCTTCAATTCTTTTGCAGTTGAGATTTAAGCTTTTCCTCTTAATAATGCTGGCTTATAAGTTGTTTTGTTCCATGTAAGTAAATATTATTTGAGTTGAGTTTCCTAAGAGCCAATCCCCAGTGGTGTTCAGAAGTTACAGACCTCATCCTGTGCCTGAGGAGAGCCGTGCCCTGGATCGTTCTGGGATGTTTCTTTCCTGTTGCCACCAAGCAGACACTTTACTCTGGCTTTGCATCCTTTTAGGTGCCTCAATAATAATTTTCCTTGTAGCATTTCCTGGCCACCTGCAGGCACAGGAGCGAGTCCTCGCAGAGCTCCTGCCCTGCAGCCGTGTCCTGGGGTGACTCCCCCCCACGCTGTCCCACCTGGCTCCCACCTGCCCCCAGCACCTTTCACCCAGGAATGTGGGGCAAGGGCTGCTGGCAGCCAGCCCTGCTCCTGCCTGGGCAGCTGCTTCTCTCCAGGGGAGTCTGGCACTGCAGACACCTCCCTGTGCTTTCCACTCTGAGTGAGCCATCAGCTCACTCAGTGCTCCCCTGTCCCTGCTCTTGCAGCCGGGGAAACTGAGGCACAGAGCAGCTTTGGGCCCCTCCTGTGCTCCCTGTGGCAGCTCTTGGCAGCAGAGCAGCACCAATAACCAGTGGCACACGAAGTGCTGTGACCCCTGGGGCTGCTCCTGGCACCTCAGCCCAGCTGGGTGGGGAGCTGGCTCCACCAGGAGGGACAGCCTTGTGTCCAGGGGCAGGACAGGGGAGGGGATCCAGCTCTGACCCAGACCAAGAGCTGAAACCTTCACCTTGTCCATCTATGCTGAGCTCTCCGAAGGGCCTGGATCCCTGAGTGTGCACTGAGGTTTCTGTGCTGTGTTCACAGGCTGGCAGCCTTGGCCAAGTGATGTTTGTAGAGCTTTGGGGACTCTTGTCTCTCAGAGGCTGCAGTACCATGAGCACAACCTACCTGTGTTTGTGGTTCCCTGTATTTGGCAGAATTGCAAGATCCTGGATAAGAAAAATACCCATAAACACATTAAACAACTTGTGAAATGTTCCCCATGTCCACCTGCAAGCTTGTCTTGTGTTATGGTGTAAACTTCCCACTGGAAAAAGAGGGTAAAACTGATTAGATCTGTTTTATTTTCCTCCAGAAGTGTTTGGTTTCCAAATGTCTGGGAACAGCTGTGGGCTGGATGGTGGGAACGTGGCCTCCGAGGTAATTCCAGTGATTGTCCTCCAGCCCATGTAACAAAGGAGATTTTCCCAGCTGCTCCCAGGCGCTGCTGGTTTCCTGCTGGGAGTGCTGGGATGGGAGCAAGGAGCTCTTCTAGGTGACACAAAACACCTGAGGTGCTGCCAGGAGATCTGCACACCTGAAGCTGAGCTGTGGGCAGGACTCCGGGGGTGCTGGGGGGGTACCTGAGACCCAGCTGTTCCTCAGGGTGGAAAAGGGCTCTGGAGCCGCCCGGCACGGGGCTGCAGCTGTGCTGGCAGCTGTTTGTGCTGGCATGTGCCAGCTCCAGGCTGAGTCATTTCTTTCCCCAGCGCTGCAGGGATGGAGGGAGCTGCCCTGGGGCTCCTGCATGGGAGCAGGGGGAGACCCTCAGGGTCTCCTCTGCCGGAACTGAGCTGAACTTTCTGCTTGAAGAGCTTTGACCAGAGGGGAAAAAAACGTGCAGGGGAGAGAAAGAAGCCCCTGTGCGCCGGGAAGCGGCTGCGCCCGCCGGGTCACACTTGTTCCTTTGGGCTGCAACGTGTAATTTAGCTTGTCACGGAGGAATGTGCTCAATGCCTTTATTTAATCGGGAGTTTGCAAACCTGCTCGGGTGCCTCGTCTTCCTTTTTCCCTTCCCTTTTCAGGCGAGGGGATGAGGGAACGCGGTGCTTTTGTCAGAGGGATGGTGCTGGTGGCGGCTCTGCTCGCATGAGCGCTCCGAGCTGCTCCAGCCCGGCTCCTCCCGAACTCTGCTGCATCCCATGTTCTCCTGGGCGCTGCGTGAACCTCGGGGTTTGCTCGAAAAGCAGCCCTGCGGCTTCCAGGACATTCCTGGGAGAAGGAAAACACCGTGTGCTGTGGATGTGCTGTGTTCGGGGCTGCAGGTCAGGGGGGATAGCAGTGCTGAGGAATGGGGGATATTGGAAGTTCTCCAGCTCCAAAGGGGCTTCCCTGCTGGGGTTTGCCCAATTCCCATGCTGGGTCTGCCCAGTTTCCCTGCTGGGGTCTGCCCAGTTCTCCTGCTGGGGTCTGCCCAGTTCTCCTGCTGGGGTTTGCCCAGTTCTCCTGCTGGGGTCTGCCCAGTTCTCCTGCTGGGGTCTGCCCAGTTCTCCTGCTGGGGTCTGCCCAGTTTCCCTGCTGGGGTTTGCCCAGTTTCCCTGCTGGGGTTTGCCCAGTTTCCCTGCTGGGGCTGCCCAATCCCCCACTCCTCCACCACCCCTTGCAAAGGGGACTGGCATCCCTTGGGGTTACAAACACAGCCCTGCTCAGGACAGGAGAAGGTTTCAGCACATGTTTAAGTGCTTTTCTGAATCCAGGCCAGTGCTTTAGCAGAGCACAGCTTCACTCATCCCCCTCCTGGGAGCCCAGATGCTGGAGAGGATCCCTGGTGCTCCTGCAATGGGTCTGCCCTGAGCAGCAGGAACACCTCCCTCCAGGAGCACAGATCCCAGGAAACACAGCACAGACAGGAATATTTGCCTCTTTGCAGCTGGGCAGAGATGCACAGAAACCTGGAAAACCCCCACCTTTCTTAGGAAAGAGGGAAATCGCTCTGTAATCGGGCATGTGGAAGTGAACTTGTGTGCTGACTCCAGAGGAATTTGGGCTGTTCCCCGGGGGCTGTGATTGCTCCTTGGGTCACATCCCAGCTCTGATCTCGGACTTGCCTTTGGGAGCAGGATTCCTCAGCACAGAGCTGCTGGCATTTGAGGAATGAGTGATGCTTGTTTTGGAAAGCAAGCCAAGTGCGTGTGAGTCTGTGTGTGCAACTTAGCCACGTTCTTCCTTCAGAAATTGCAGAATTCCCCCACTGAAATGGAAAAAAACCAAACCTCAGGCACAAGAGTCCTCTTCAGGACAGATGTATTTAAACCCACAACTCTCATCAGTGGCAGTGCAAGCTCAGGAGTTCAAACCCTCTGCTTATCTCCAGCCAACACCTGCAAAGTCTCCTTTGTGCAGGTATTCCCACCAGGGACCCATGGATTCACATCCCACAAGTGCTGGGAGGATTACAAAGCCAGGGCTTTGCAGGTGTTGTGCATTAGATTACTGTGGTTCTTGTATCACCAGAAAAGGAGGAAATTTAGCAGAGACACCACGAGATTCCTCCAGAGATCCCGTGAAGGAAGATGCTCTTTTCTGTCTGCCATGGGATGGAAGAGAGGGAAGAATCTTCTTCATCTGTCTCTTGATTCAGATCCAGGAGGTTGAGCTCAGTGGAGGGATAACAGGGCAAAATCCCATAATGACCTTAAAATCCCCGAGTGCTTAGGAGAGCATCTCAATTATTCAGATAAATCTGATGGTCCTGCAGCCCAGAGGGTGTGGATGAGGACTCTGGAGGATCAGGACATTTTTCCTCTCCTTCCCAGCAAGTGTTAGAGGGCTGGGCCCAGGAGCCATGGGAATCAACAGGAATCTTTCCAGTGTGGGCTGTGAATCGTTGTCTGGATAAATAAATAGAAGGAAATAACAAATAACATGGTTCTAACAAATATCTCATAAATGCCTTTTGCCATGACTCCATCCAAACCCCACACAGGAAAAAATTTCCCTGTTTCTGTGCTGCTTTTCCATCTGCCTTTCCCCTGCGACTCGGGAGTGTTAATTCAGGCACCTTGGCTGGGAAGCAGAGTAAGGAAACCTGGTGGGGATTTCTCTGGGGGTGGGGAGTGACCTCCAAGCCAACCACCTTTGGTGGTTTCTCCTTGTGACAAGGACCCCCCTTGTCTGCAGCCCCAGTCCCCATCCTGGGAATAACCCTTTGCAGAATTCGAGTGGCTCTGTACAAATAAACGTCGTGTTGTTCTTTGCTGCGGGTTTCCAGCCTTGGGCTGAGGTTTCCGTGTGCTGCTGCCTTGCAGCGACACCTGCTGCCACTCCCTGGAGGAGAAGGGTCCCCAGCAGGGCCAGCTTTGGCTTTCAAGGTGGGAGAAAAGCAGGAAGGCTTGTTCCTTCCTCAAATAAAAACATTTCTCTGGTGTGGGACTTCTCCAGCCTGGCTTGACTCGTGGCAGTGACACTTTTGGTTTGCAAACTTCTCCCAGACCAGCCTTGGGTGGTGGGAAATGAGGAAAATCCTGCTGCTGTCCCAGGCACAGAGCCTGGGAGAGGTGACACAGGTGTCTGACTGGCCCAGGAGTGTTTGGAAGAGGAAGGAGGCAGAGTAGCAGATCCCACGGGCAGTGTTCTGGGAGCTGTCCTGGCCTTGGCAGTGGCTCTGGAGGGAGCAGTGCTTGGAACCACCAAGAGCTTCCACAGGGTAGGATAAACTGGCTGGGCTGCTTTGCCGGGTTTGTCTGCTGCTAACGCTTTTCTCTGGGTGCCCAGGTGTAGGACTGTGGCAGAGCTGGCCATGATGCTATGGTTCCTGGTGGGGGCCCTGTTCCCAGCGCTGCTCCTGGCTGCTCCCCCGCCCATCAACAAGCTGGCCCTGTTCCCGGACAAGAGCGCCTGGTGCGAGGCCAAGAACATCACCCAGATCGTGGGGCACAGCGGCTGCGAGTCCAAATCCATCCAGAACAGGTACAGAGCCCCCCAGCCCGGCTGCAGGGGCTCTGCCAGGCACAGTGTCTGCCTCTGTCTCAGGGGAGCTGGAATCTCTGCCGTGGCTGCCCTGAGCCCCCCCTGTCTTTGCAGGGCCTGTCTGGGACAGTGCTTCAGCTACAGCGTCCCCAACACCTTCCCCCAGTCCACAGAGTCCCTGGTTCACTGCGACTCCTGCATGCCAGCCCAGTCCATGTGGGAAATTGTGAGTATCCTGCTCTGCTCCATGAGACCTCAGCTCTGCTCTGACACCCCTCCTGGGCCAGTCCTTCTCCTTCTCTGGGCTTTTCCCACTCATGGTTTCCTTCCAGGGTGTCTCAGGTGACTGTACTGTGTCTGGAGATGCCTGGGTGGAAGGAGCTGCTGAATGATCCAACATCCCTCTATTTGCAGAACCATCCCCTCTTATTCCCTGCGTTATTTATCCCTGTGCTTATCCACATGCCTGCTCTCTCCACTGCTCCCTTTGTCACCTGCTCCCTCCTGTCACTGCTCCTGGCTGAGTTGGATGTCCAGAAGTTCCTCCCACAGCCAGTCATCCTCAGACCTCACAGTTCTGTGTCACCTCTGATCCCGGCAGAGCAATAAACCAGGAGAAGCCCAGAGCCCAGGGAGCTGTCTCTGCTCTCTGCCTCACTTTCAGCTCACATTTGATGAGAGGGTTTAGTCCAAACTACCTGGGCTGCTTGGCACCACCTCCTGTGGTGGCTTTTGCTGTCTCACTGATATTCCAGTGCCAGCAGTGTCCTGCTGTGTCCTGCTGGGGTCTGTGCTGAAAGGAGGTGGGAGTCAGTCTCTTCTGCCATGTCTCAGGTGAAAGGAGGAGAGGAAATGACCTCAAGGGAGGTTCAGATTAGATATAAGAAAAAAAAAATTCACTGAAAAGGTGGTCAGGCTTTGGAAGAAGTTCCCCAAGGAGGTGGTGGAGTCCCTGTCCCTGGGAGGTGTCCAGGGAATGACTGGACATGGCACTCAGTGCTCTGGGCTAGGTGACAGGTGGGGAAGGGTCGTGGGTTGGATTTGATGGTTTTGGAGGTCTGTTCCAATCTTAATGATTCCGTGATTCCAGGGTTTAGGGGTGACTGTGGTGGTGCTGGGTTGATAGTTTGACTTGATGAGCTTGAAGGTCTCTTCCAGCGTTGATGATTCTGTGATTTTCCCTGAGTGTCTGGAACGACATTCCCAGAGAACTCCCACCTTTCAGACTGACATGGGTTTGTTTCTATGGACAGAAACCCATCACACCTGCCCTAAAACACCCCAAATCTGCAAGGTCTGGGGCAGGCCATGGGAGCCTGAGCTCACTGTGTCCTTGTCCTGCTGCCCAGGTGACACTGGACTGCCCAGGCAACGAGGAGATCCCCAGGGTGGACAAGCTGGTGGAGAAGATCCTGCACTGCAGCTGCCAGGCCTGTGGGAAGGAGCAGAGCCACGAGGGAGCCCTGTTCAACGTGTACCTGAACGAGGAGAGCATGGCCCACGAGGGGAACATGGCCCACCAGGGGCACATGGCCCACCAGGGGCCCCACCACCACCCCCAGCAGCAGCAGGAGCTGCAGGAGCCCCCCTCCAGCCACCAGCAGCACGAGGAGGAGGGCGAGGAGTGACCCAGCCCTGGGACTGTCCTGGCAGGGCTGTGCAGGGCTGTGGGGAGGGAGGGGGTGCTGGAGTCTGTCCTGTCAAACCAAATCTCTGCCCCCCGACACCCCAGCAGGGCTGAGGCTGCAGCTGCAGGCTGAGACACCAGGGCTCGACCTTTCCTGATGCAAAACTACTTGCACATAATGATAATAATATATTGAGAGGAGTGGCACGAGGGGCTGTGGCTGAGAGCAGGGGCTGGGTTGGGCTCCCAGGGTCCCAGCCCTCTGAGTCCTGCTGAGTTTTTCTCATGCCCAGCGAGGAGGAAGAAGGGAAGCAGCTTCTCCACAGTCCCACAAGGAATCTCTTGCACCCCTTCTGCCTCCTCTGTCCCTGCTCCCACAGAGCTCAGCTCACACTCCTGGCACCCCCTGATCTCCAGCCCCAGCACTTTGTATCAGGGCTCCTGGGGAGGTTTTGCCCAGGATGTGCCTCTGGGGCTGTGTGTCAGGGGACTGGGAACCGTGGTGGTGACAACCCTCACCTTGCTGTCCCCAGGGCCACCACGTTCCACTGCTCCTGGGGATGAGGGGTTTGGGTCATGAGTGCTGGGGCTTCACCTTTTGGGGCTGCAGGGGAAGGCCAAGAGCTGGGGGGGGGTCTGGGGGAGGTTCCACCCTGTCCCTCCTCTCCCTGCTGCATTTTCATGGTGGTGGAGGGAGAAGGGGCTGCAGGGAGGGTTGGGGCAGGGCTGGGGTCGGGGTGGGCACGGCCTCTGCTGCCCCCCTCTCTCTGTTGTATAAAGCTGATTCCTTGGAGTGGGCCTGACAAGAGCTTCCAGAGCTTGTAATCGACGCCTCCCCCTCCTTTGCCAAGTTTTGTTGTTTTTTTTTTTTTTCTTAAATAAATTAGTTCTGAGTTCCACTGCTCAGTGCTGTGATGCCTGTGTGGTTTTTGGCAGTGCTGACACCAGGACACACCAGGACAGGTTCTGCTGCTTTCCAGCCGGGAAAAGGAGGAGACAGAGCTGCTGGAAGGAAAACCGAGCCCAGATTCTGAGCGTGGGGGCTGCACAGGGCGCTGGGAGCCTGCAGGGCAGCTGGAGCCGCGGTGGGTCCCACTGTGTGGGATTGCGGTGCGATCTCTGGGATCACCCCACCTCCTCCGGCACTGCTGCCGCTAGGTGACAGCCTTGGTCCGGCTGGGCAGCATGCGGAGGCTGCGGGAACGCTGCGGGAGGCGAACTCGGACAGCAGCGGCATCCCTGGGGCCAGGAGGGGCTGAGCACCTGCGAACCAGCGGGATCTTCCCAAGGGGGCTGGGATCAGGCATCCCCGCAGGGAGATGGTGCCCGTGCAAAGCTCCGGTCCCACTGATGCCAGGGCAGTCCAGTGTCCGGGGGAACGGTCAGTGATGTGTTCAGCAATGGTCAGGGATGTGTCCTGGGGAATGGTCAGGGATGTGTCCTGGGGAATGGTCAGTGATGTGTCCTGGGGAATGGTCAGTGATGTGCTCTCAGCAATGGTCAGTGATGTGCTCTCAGCAATGGTCAATGATGTGCTCTCAGCAATGGTCAATGATGTGCTCTCAGCCATGGTCAGTGATGTGCTCTCAGCCATGGTCAGTGATGTGCTCTCAGCCTTGGTCAGTGATGTGCTCAGCAATGGTCAGTGATGTGCTCAGCAATGGTCAGTGATGTGCTCTCAGCAATGGTCAGTGATGTGCTCAGCAATGGTCAGTGATGTGCTCTCAGCAATGGTCAGTGATGTGCTCTCAGCAATGGTCAGTGATGTGCTCTCAGCAATGGTCAGTGATGTGCTCAGCAATGGTCAGTGATGTGCTCAGCAATGGTCAGTGATGGGCTCAGCAATGGTCAGTGATGTGCTCAGCAATGGTCAGTGATGTGCTCAGCAATGGTCAGTGATGTGCCCTCAGCAATGGTCAGTGATGTGCTCAGCAATGGTCAGTGATGGGTTGAACAGGGAGGGCTTGGCATGGTTAGAGATGCTCTCTGTGTTACCACAATGTTTTTAGGCTGTGAAGTGTCTTCCCAAGGAAGGGATCTTTTCCTTAGTGCCAGGAGAAGATGGAGATATCTGCGGTGGTCACTGAGCACCCTCACTGGGCTCTTTTACTGGTGTACCGTGGGAACAGGCTGGATTTAGCAGGGGGCTGTTCCTGTAAGCTCCAGGATCTGCAGTTCAGGGTGTTTGGAGCAGGACACCTCCACCTCTGCTCCATCCAAGCTGAGCTCCAGCAGGCAGTGGAGGGCTGGTGTGCAGATGAAACCATAAATCGAGGTAGTTAGCCAGGCTCTGCCCAGATTCCACCCGCAGGTGCTATCCCAGTTAAAGCCTGGAAGGACATCCCAAGAGTGCATTGCACTGTTGGACGTTGCAGTGTGAAGCTCTGGACTGCCTGGATGTCCTCACTGAAGTCTCTCAGCTCACAGTTTGAGTCTCTCTGTCTCACCCTTTTTTGTTTGTTTTTTTTTTTCTTGGTATGTTGACACTTGGGTGGCTGTTGACAACCTGGTTTTGCTTTCCCTGCTAGTGGTACTGGAGAGCAGAGCTGGTGGGCTCCATGATCCCGGCAGATGTGTCCAGAAATGCAGCACAGGGAGACAGCACAGGCCAGGAACAGCTGCCAGCACAGAGAGGCTTTTGCAGGGAGAGTGGTAGGATTTGGTCTTCATTTTAAGGCAGATTTTTAAAAACACATTTTGTTTCAATCAGTTCAGATTTGCTTCCTCAGCAAACACATCCAAACCAAGTGTACAAAACCTCCCATGCACAGAGGATGTGCTGTGGATGTTGGGAGGAGGTTGCCCAGAGAAGCTGTGGCTGCCCCTGGATCCCTGGAAGTGTCCAAGGCCAGGTTGGATGGGGCTTGGAGCAACCTGGGACAGTGGAAGGTGTCCCTGCCCGTGGCAGGAACTGGGAATGGGATGAGCTTTAAGGTCCCTCCACACCCAAACCATTCCACCACTCCATGATTCTGATCCACTCTCCTCCTCAGAAGCCAAAGCTCTGGAGACAAACTGGGATGTTCGTGATGCTGGGATGCAGCAGGGCTGAGAAGGAGGGCTGGCTTTGCACTGTGGCATCACTTCCTCACTGTGCACCCAGCTGGGATAAACCTGTGCTGCTGCATGCACTTATCCTGGCTGGGGAAGCTGCTCAGGGTGGGCTCGGGGTGGGGTTCCTCTGCTGCCAGCACAGATGGGCTGGGGAAGTGAGGGTTTCCTGGGGCAAAGCTTTTCTGAGGAAACCTCCTGCTGCAATCAGAGCCTCACATATGTGTGCACTGCCCTGGGACTGCTGCCAGCACCCTGTGACACTGAGGTGGCCGGGGAGGTTTGGCTGGGAGCATCCAAGGAGAGGGTCCTGGGGAAGCAGAGGGAGGGCAGAGCCTGTCCTGGCACGAGTGGCAGCAGCTGTTTCCCAGTGGCAGTCTGACATGGGGATCCTGGGGGGGATAACTCTGTGTGTTTGGGCCTCCCACTCCCCATCCCTTGCTCAGAGATGCCCATTCAGACACTGGAAAAACACCACAAATTTGTTGGAAAGGTGACTGGAAAAGCAGGGCTTGGTGAAGAGGCTGATTTCTGTCGTGGGGTGGGTGGCTGAGCAGTGCTGGGGGTGCACAGCTGGCTCTCACCCACACATCTGCAGCACAGCTTCCCAGGAAAAGCTTTAGGAAAGCTTTAGTGGGCTCTTGGGGAGGAATGGGCAGCAGCTGGCAGTGCCTGGCCCTGGGAGCACAGGGTGGGTGCCAGGGGCACACCCTCAGCTCTGCTCTGTGCTGGAGCCACTGCCCTCAGTCCTGGTCTCCCCCAGCACAAATCACAGCCATTTGCTGGGAAAACCCCACCTTTGGGTAGGTGGGTAATTAAAAAAACCCTCAAGCAGTCCCTGTCCAGCACCCTGGGGTGTTTGCCCTGCGGGTGCAGGTGGCAGTGTGGAATTCCCAGCAGCACACAGAGACTCAGAAGGGTTTTCTGAGCTGGCTCCTCTCACATGTTGCCTCCCACTTGGTAAAGGGCAGCTTGTTGTGGGTCCACTGCCCCTCAGACAGGGAGCTGGGCTGCCCCAAGGCCAGTCCAAATAACCCAGGAGCAGAGGAGCCAGGCTCTCCCTTGCCTCTGCTCCTCCATCCCTGGCTGCAGATTGCTGGAATATCTGCCAGCGCGTCCTCAGGCTGCTTCCTGAGGGCTGTTGTGTGCAGCTGTTTGTTGGTTTTTTATTTGACTTTGCAATATTTTGCTTTTTATCACCAAGTGGAGGATGGAGCCTGGAAGTTGGAGCTGCTGGCCAGGCTTGGCCACTGACCTGCTGGCCCAGCTGCCAGGTGCCTCCAGCCAGGGCTCCAGTGCTGGCACAGATGGCAGGCACGGCAGGGCACGGGGCTGTCTCTTTAAGGCAGAAACGGGAACTCTCTGGCTGCCACTTTGCGGAGTTTAGCCCAGATCCCCGTTTTCATTAGCGCTTCATTTCATCTCCTCCTCTCCCCCCCAGCCCCACCTCCTCCATCAGCATTTCTGCATCCTTTGTGAGCACCCACAGCAGCAGGTGAAAGTCGGGCTGGCAGCTGCACACACCCACTCTCACACCTCCCTGCGGGCTGCACGCTCCTCTGCCGCGGGAGAAATCCCTTCCACACTCCGAATCTCCCTCCTCCCGGGCGGGCTTGGCCGGGAGCAGCATCCCGGTCCTCCTGAGGCTGCTCTGCCGCTCCTGGCGGCTCCGGCTGCGGCGGCAGCAGCGCCGGGCACGGAGGAGCTCTGGGACTCCGGGGACACAGCTCTGCAGGGAGCCCAGCTCAGATGGGGGGCGACAGCTGAGCCTGGAGGGGCTGGAGCATCATCCCCAGCATCTGGAGCATCCTGGAGTCCATCTGCAGCATCCACGGTATCCTGGTACAGAGCAGCCTGGCATCTGGAATACCCTGGGTACAGAGCAGCCTGGCATCTGGAATATCCTGGGTACAGAGCAGCCCTGACATCTGGAATACCCTGGGTACAGAGCAGCCTGGCATCTGGAATATCCTGGGTACAGAGCAGCCTGGCATCTGGAATATCCTGGCTACAGAGCATCCCCAGCATCTGAAGTATCCTGAGTGCAGAGCATCCAGAGCACCTCGCTGTTGTATTATTCCCTGGTCCAGTGCATCCAGAGCATCAGGGTATCCAAAGCATCCTGCCATCCCTGGCATCCTGACAACCCTGCCATCCAGCTCGTCCTCAGCAGCCAGAAGCAGCATCCAGGGACATCCCAGAGCAGGGGGATTTACAGGCACGAGGAACTGCTGTGAGTAATGGGGAGGGAACCTTGGTCCTGCTGATCGGCTCCTGGGAATGTCACTCTGCCCTGAGTGCCGGTGAAGAGAGAGAGTGGGGGAAGAGAGGGAGAGGAGGAGAGGAGAAGGGAGGACAGACACAGAGCAGACAGAGATGATCCTCCTTCCCCAGCCCTGATGATGATCACGTAGCACAGGCCACGCTGCAGAAGGTCCCCAGCCCCAGAGCCAGCCCTGCCCCAGCTCCTCATGGAGGGGCACCTGGGGGCCCCCAACGCCAGCGTGCTGGGGGAGCACTCCCTGCTCGTGGGCAGCAGCTGGGTGGCCGCCTTCCTCTGCTTTATCATCCTGCTGACCACGGCAGGCAACTCCCTCCTCATCCTCCTCATCATCACGCAGCGCTCCCTCCGCAACACCTCCAACTATTTCCTGGTGTCGCTGTTCATGTCGGACCTGATGGTGGGGCTGGTGGTGATGCCCCCGGCCATGCTGAACCAGCTCTACGGCCGCTGGGTGCTGCGGGGGGACTTCTGCTCCCTCTGGGCCTCCTTTGACGTCATGTGCTGCAGCGCCTCCATCCTCAACCTGTGCGTCATCAGCCTGGACCGCTACCTGCTGATCACGTCCCCGCTGCGCTACAAGCTGCGCATGACGTCCTGCAGGGCCCTGGGCCTCATCCTGGCCACCTGGACCCTGGCCGCGCTGGCCTCCTTCCTGCCCATCAAGATGGGCTGGCACCAGCTGGAGTTGGAGGTGCGGCCCCTGAACGTCAGCGGGCAGGGGGACGAGGAGCAGTGCCGGCTGCTGGTCAGCCTGCCCTACGCCCTGGTGGCCTCCTGCCTCACCTTCTTCCTGCCCTCCGCCGCCATCTCCTTCACCTACTGCCGCATCCTGCTGGCGGCGCGCAAGCAGGCCGTGCAGGTGGCTTCCCTGGCCTCCAACGTGGCCACCGCTGAGGAGGCCACAGCACAGGTAAGGTGCCCACAGGGATGTTGCTCTGGCAGATCCCACAGTTTGGGTGCCTGGGCTGTTTCTGCCTCCTGGATGGCCTCGGGGTAGGAACCAGCTTTGGCAACAGCAGGGAGGGAGATTTTGGGCAACATCCCCCTCCCTGACATCCTCTGAGGTGCCCCATGCCTTGTCCCAGCAATGGAGAGCTCTGAAGCTGCTCATGAGCACAGGAATAGCGTGAGCAGAAGCAGAGAAATAAATAAGATTCAGGCAAAAATGCTCAGCAGTGCAAAATAAACGGTTTCGCCCCCTTCTTGGCTGGCGTCATCCTCGAGGGGATTTAATCTTATCTGACTTTCCACTCGTAAATCTTGGCCGTGGTGGGTGTGAGACATACGGGGGAGAAGGATTTTAGCTAATAGCAAATGCCAGATTCCCAAGAGCACCTTATTTTGAACAGAAGCTTCTATTTTTGTTACCTGCTCTATAACAGGAGCTGCCAAACCCCTCCTCGTGTGCTCGCCGGTGGAACCGGAGCGTGTGGGTTTTATAACAAAAACGTGGCTGCACTTGTTTGTATTTCTCCAGGAGAAGGTAATTGCCACTAAATCTAACAGCTTTAATTCCCTGTAATAGGCTTTATTGACCTCATATCCTACAGGGAAAAGGCAAACTTAATTGCCTTTAAATATCTTGATTTAGTTTGTTCTCTCCAAGAGCAGAGCCAGGAATCCGGCCAGCTCCCCCACATGTAATAAGTTGCACCAGACGGTCAAAAGGAAAAGGAGAATTAAATAAATATCATAAAGTGTTTATTTTCTCACAGGATGCCAGGATTTTGGACTCCACAGAGTCAAGGGATGTTCAGGGGCTTTGCTGTGCCATGGAAGAGCAGCATCTATCCCCCTGTCATTCAGCTGAGGCCCAAAAGGTTCCTTGAAGCCCCAAATTGGCTGAGGAACAAGGTGTCAGCCAGGGAACCCTCAAATTTCATCTTTTAACCTTTTTCATCTTCATCTCATTTTAGAGATTTTTGTTCTCTTTTTGGGCCAGAAGCTGAGTTGCAACAGGGCATCATTTAATTTCAGGGGAGGGCTGAGATAATCACTTAATTTTAGATTGCAGGAGGGGATGGAGGGCTGGGTTATGGTGTTTGGAGGCTGAAATGTTTCATGTCCTGCTTTTAAAACCATAATTAGTTTGCTGCTGTAATCAGCAGCTGGAGCTGCCTGTTTAGGGCAGAGTTTATCCTCACATAGACTGAGATGGGTTTTTCTCTAAAGAGCAACCTAATGACAAACACCCTAATTTACAGTAAATAAAATCATACTCTCTGTGTTGAGGGTTTCTATTGCTTCCCCTTCCTAATTTGTTGTGCGTGCCCAGCTCCTGCCCCTCGGAGAAGGGAATTACTGGCAGGGTTTTTGCAGGATCTGGAGCACCAAATGCCACTGTTCTTGGGCAGAGGCCAGTGCTGATGCTGGGGACAGTTGCCCACCACTCCCTGTCTCTGGCCACAGGTGCCACGTGCCCCGAGCCAGCCCCTGGGCAGCAGTGAGAGCAGGAGGTTCACCAACAAGCACAGCAAGAAGGCTCTGAAGGCCAGCCTGACCCTGGGCATCCTCCTGGGCATGTTCTTCGTGGCCTGGCTGCCCTTCTTCGTCACCAATGTGGCTCAGGTAAGAGCCTGTGGGGGATTTATGTCAGGTGTTCAGAAGTTTTCCCTTTGGAATCCAGCTGGGATCCATTGGAGGCACCGGAAGGTCTTGCTGGACCTCTGGGACCAAGGATACAATTCCCCAGGGAGCCAACAGCAAGGAGAAAGCTCTTCAAAAGGGATCTGAAGGTTTCCTTTGAAAGGGGAATGCTGGTGTGCCTGGGAAGCCCCTCTGGGCTGGGGCTGAGGTGGGAGGCTGCTGATCCTGCTAATTCCTGCCGTGTCTCCCCAGGCAGTTTGTGGCTGCGTCCCGGCCGGATTCTTTGACGTGCTCACCTGGCTGGGCTACTGCAACAGCACCATGAACCCCATCATCTACCCCCTGTTCATGAGGGACTTCAAGAGAGCCATGGGCAAGTTCCTGCCCTGCTGCCGGCGCTCGGCGGAGCCGCGGCCCAGCGCCGTCTCCCTGTCCATGAGGAACTCGCCCAGCGGGCCCCGCGCCGCCGCCTCCCTCAGGAACGTGCTCAGCCTGCAGGCTGACACCGACTCCCTGGGCTCTGGGGCAGCAGCCAGTGAGCCCAGGCTGCCTCCAGCCCCGCCAGGCCCTGCCGCTCGCCCCCTCAGCCCCTGGGACACGGAGCCCCCCGGCACCGAGCTGCAGCTCGGCACCCCCGTGGCCTGAGCGGGCACACACAGCTGGGCGTGCTGCAAGGATCCCCCAGGAGCCCCACACACACCCTCTGGGAGCTGATTTGCCACAAGCCATCTCCCAAATTCTCTGTTCCTGCACATGGAGCAGCTCATGGAGGGGACGGTGGCCCCAGGCACTGTCACAAGGAGGATCAAACTGTGCCAAGCCAGGTGTTGCTGCTGAATTAACCTGCCTTGTCTCTCTCTCTTCCATCCCTCCTGTGCTCACAGTCACCATCCCCTAACGCTTCCTTTCCACCCCTGGTGAGTCTGAACCTCAGATTCCAGACTCTCTGTCTCCCTAACCTCAAACCAAGGCTTGGTTTTGCACACACAGAGCTCAGCAGATCTCCTCCCAGTGCACCGAGGGGAGTGGTGGAAAAACATCCTGTGGCTCATGGACAAGAGGTCTGGAGCTGCTTCAGCAGGAACACTGAGGTTTGGGGTGCTTCAGCCATGGAACATCACATTTCCCTGGAGCTGGATCTCCTCACTGGAGTTGTGTCTGTCTCAGTTCCTGTCACTCAGAGCACTCTAGCTCAGAGGCATGGCCATGTCCTGTCCTGCAGAGCTGCACTGCAGGGGCTGATTTTGGTGCAGAATGTCCAACAGTGATTTCTGGGTGCTCAGTGGGGGTGTGCCGTGCAATCATGGTGGCTCTGTGGGTAGTAATGGGATCTGCTCCTCCCACAGGCTCCATCCCACAGCTTCCCACTCCTGGCACAGAACCATCTCTCCTCCCTCTGACAATCTAGCATGTCCTCGATGATGCAATTAGAAACTTTCCCCCTCTTCAAATAAGAATCTAAAGGAATATTGTATTTTAAATGATAATGCCAGCCCCCTCCCCAGAGCCATAAGCAGAGGGAACACTGAGTAAATGTGACAAGTGGGCACTTCAAAAAATCAATAAAACAATTTATTTTAGTAAATTCTTCCCCAAGTGCCTTTGGGCTAGCAGTTGGCTGCTGTGCCCTCCCTGGACCCTTCACTCCAAGCCTTCTGCCTAATTCCAAGACTGTTCTGGAACTCCCTGATCCCCAAACAGACACAGAGCACCCCCTGGACATGGGATGCTGGAAGCAGCAGCCACATGCCAGGCCACTGTCAGTTTTCTTTCCACATTGTCCACAGATGTTCCAGAACTGAACAGGAGTTTGTATGACCAACCCAGCACTTCTTAGCCACAGGATGAGTGACCAGGACACACCGAGGGCCGAGCACAGGCTCAAACCTCAAACTGTTCTATGCATTTTGCCACAGATGGAGCCTGGGGCTGGTTTGAGCACCCAGATCAAGATGTGCATCTTCCCATAATGGCCTTATATAAATACAAGTTGGACTACAACCCGAGTTAAAAAGGAGCAGAAAAAGGCACTGTGGAGTCTGGAAGTTTGTTAAGTACCAAATCAGCCTCGGGAGATGGACAGAGAGAGAGGGAGAGTCACCTCTTCAAGCCAAACGTTCAAAAGCAATAATTCCTTACTGTCTCATGCAGGCAGTTCTGTGTAATTAGGCGTTTGCTTGTGGACAAACCCTCGGATGAGCAGAGAAATCCCATCCCACCCCTGCAGCCAACAGCACCAACACCAGCTGGCAGAACAGCCCCATCCCTGTGGGATCCCACAGCCAGTCCCTCCTGTCTCCACAGCGAGGCACCGCTCCAGGTCACAGCTGGGCAGGTCTGAGCCCCCTGGCATGCTGGATTTAGAGAGAGGAACTGCCAGGCACTGTATCCAAACCATGCTGAGTCACAGCATCACCCCCAGACCCAGCCATGTCTGACTCCATGAGGAATGATCTGCAGGTAAGGTCTGCAGGGAGCTGGGAATGGAAGGAGAGGGGGGGATTCATGTGGCTGCTGGGTCAGCAGGGAGGAGAAGGGGGAGAACCCTCTGTGAACCAAAACTGGAAGGTGGAAACCAAATATTTCCCCTCTCATGAGTCAACAGGACCCCACAGATGGGGATGGGAGGGTTTGAACCCTCCCTTGTGGCAAAGCATAAAACCTCAGAGGTGCTCCAGAGGGAGGTTACCCACCTGCCACACTCCTGCCAGATGCACTTGCCTGGGCTCAGCAGCAAAACAGGCCAGAAAAGGGGCTTTTATGGAAGATGTGGATCATTCCCACAGGGTTCTGGAGCTTTGCTGGCAGGGGATGTAGAGCTGGGTCCTTCCTTCTGCTCTGAGGCTGGGGATGAAGAGAGTGGAGCCAATCCACTTGTATGGAAGGAGGTAGAAATCAAACAGATCCATGTGTATCCTGTGCCAAGTATTGGTTTTGTTCTAAGCCAATTAAAAAATATGTCTGGATGGGGCTTTTAAGGCTGGAGATGTCTGTGGGACACAAAAGGAAATTCTCAGTGGCTTGGAGAGCCCGGAAAGAATTTTCATAAACTATCCAAAAGCCTCTTGGTTTTTCTGCTGCTTTCACCCAGGGTCCCAAATATGTTTCTAACAGGAATAGGGCCTCCAGCACCCACCAACCCCAATCTGGAGACAGGAAAACAATCTTGGAGATGGGAAAGTGCCCAAACCCTGGCAGCAAACCTGCAGCAGGCGAGGGCAGAAAGCCTGGCAGCCCCAGCCTTTCCCATCCTGGTCAGCAGAGCTGGAGAGTGGATGTGGATCCATCTGGAGTGGGGCAGGTAGAGCCTGGAACACACCTGAGATCTTCAAACCCAACTCATCTCTGATGGAAAAATGTTTTTAATTTCCTAGTAGTGAACCTCTCTCTGTGAAATGCTTCAAATCCCCTCAGAGCCATCTGCTTCCCCCAGTCACAGCAGGGACACAGTGCGAGGGGTGCAGCTGCTTCCTGCAAGGATTTGGATGGGATCTGCCTTGGATTCCTGAGGAGCAGTGCAGCCTCAGGCAGGAATCAGCCCCCAGTGCAGCCTTGGGCAGGAATCAGCCCCCAGTGCAGCCTCAGGCAGGAATCAGCCCCCAGTGCAGCCTCGGGCAGGGATCAGCCCCCAGTGCAGCCTCGGGCAGGAACCAGGCTTCTGTTGCCTCAGGGAGCTGCTGTGGGCAGCGCTTTGATCCAGTGCCACACTCTGATCCAGTGCCACACTCTGATTCAGTGCCACACTCTGGTCCAGTGCCACATTTTGATGCAGTGCCACACTCTGATCCAGTGCCACACCAGTGCCACGCTTTTCTCCGGAGGGGCTGGAAACTGCAGCTGCAGCTCCGCCAGCTCCATCCTCTGGGAATCCCAGTGCCACAGATGTGCTGACAGCGGGTTTTGTGCTGCCTGAGCAGCTCTGCCCTAATTTGCTCCTTTCCCCACTGCCTGCTCCTTGCTGTCCGTGCTGTGTGAGCAGTCTGGGCAGGGAGGGGAGGGTTCTCCCAGGGCAGAGCTGGAGGAATTCCGTGGGTGAGTGCAGCTGGCTGGGAGAGCCTCACCCCCAGCCTCATCCTCCTCTTTCCTGTTGTTTTCCTCTCCCTGAGTCTCGCTGCCAGCTGTCCCCTGGGATTTCTTGGCTTGAGGGGAAAAGAGACTGCCAGTGCCCTTCTCTTCTGGCTGGCATTCCTTGGTTCTAATGCCCACAGCTTTTAGGATTGTGTCCATCTGCTTCATGTAGTCCAGGTGGCCATTTACCTGCAGGAACAAGAATCCTGTGAGTGGGGAACCCACAGGGATCCAGCTCAGCCAAGTCCCTCATCCCAACAGCCACCCCTGCTGAGACTTGAGTTTGGCTCTGACAGATGGAAAGAATGAGGTTGGAAAAAAATCACAGAATCATGGAATTGTTAAGGTTGGAAAAATGCTTATGATCATCAAGTCCATCGTGCTGAGGCCACCACTAACCCAAGTGTCCAAGTGCCACATTCACACATTTTTTGAGCACTTCCAGGAGTGGTGATTCCACCACTGGATTAGTGCAGGTGCCCATCAACCAGCCTGAAGTGGCTGCAGCATTTGGGGCACACTCTGCTGCTGGATGACTTTTCCTCTGAGATGTTTAAAAGCCTGGACCTGGCTGAGTTCCACCTCCCAAATCCTGGGTGCCAGGAGGGTAAAGGAGGAGCTCTGCCCCAGGGAGAGACACCCAGCAAGGAGAGTTCTCTTAGTTCATTTACCTGCTTTTGCTAAATGTGTCCTCCAGGTGCCTCAGCTCCCTCGTAAAAGCCAGGATTATCTTATTTAAATTAGGACAGAGTCATTAAACCTCACACAGCTCCCAAGCTGAGATTCTTAGCTGGAAGCTGCACTGATGCATCCCGCCCTGTATAAAACTGGAAGCCCAGGAGTTATGGGTTCATAAACCAAATAAAGGTCAACAGTACATGTAAAAACCCAGACAGTTTTATTGCAATGATAAATGATGAATTCCACTATAAGACAACCCTTCTAAGATGGATGTTGGGAAGTTCCCTTCCAGGTAGGGCACAGGAGGAGAGGAAATCTCCTCTGTGGGTGATTGTTCTTGATGCTAAAGGCCATGTGGCTGGAGAGGCTGAAATTCCTTCCCCATTCCAGATGTACCAACAGCATCCCCAGATACCTCAGCATCTCAGATAAATCCAATTTTTAGCAGTTTAAATCTTCCTGACCCAGCCAGAGAGCTGTCTTGGCCTTTTATTTTCCCAAACTTTGCTAGTAATTAGGGAATTTCCATGGCAGGGAATACCCATAACCCCAGTCTCAGGATTCTTGTTTCTCAGACACAGGGATGACTCCCCCAGGAAGGGATGATGATGGTAAGAGCTCTTCACAGAGCTCTGTAAAGACCTGGACCCTCTGCTCATCTCCTGCTTGCTCCTGCCTGGTGCCAGAGCAATCCTTCAGCTGCCCCATCCCTGGAAATGTCCAAGGCCAGGTTGGATGGGGCTTGGAGCACCCTGGGATAGTGGAAGGTGTCCCTGCCCATGGCACTGGATGAGCTTTAAGCTCCCTCCCCACCCAAACCACTGTGGGATTCATGGCTGTGTCAGCACCAGGGTTCCCAGCACACCTCTCCCAAAGCTAAAGACAACCTTTTCTCCACAAATCCAACCCCCTGAGCTGTTTGTGTGAAGCAGCTTTGGAGGGACACATTTGGCTGCACTGAGGCTTGGAGCAAACAGAAGGGTTTAATCAGCACATCAGGAAAACAAATATATGACTTGAATGCATCCAGATGGTTCAATGGGCTCTGGATGTTTTGAACAGATTAATTAATTAAAATAACCATGGAAGGACTGGGAGCTGTGGACATTGTCCTGTGGAAAAGTACAACCCTTTTACTGCTCAGTCAGGGGGGCTGGAGGAAGGAATGAGCATGGCCTTGGGGAAGGTGGGCAGAGACAGGAAGGAACTGGAGTTACTGGGAGCAGGGGCTGAAGGCTCTTGGTCTGCTGCATTCAGAACCTCTCCAGTCACACCATCTGCCTGCCCTGCCTGGGAATTCTCAGCCTGTTGTTACTGAGCCATTAGTAAGAGAGAACAAATTTCCTCTGCCACCCTAAGGACTGATTTTCATTGCTCCTCAGTATCCAGCAGCTTCCACTAAACAACAGGGAATTCCTCTTCCCTGAGCACCAGGATCCCTGAGAGATGCTGGGTATGAGCCATTCTGAGGACCTCATGCAGGTGAAAGAGAAACTGAGACCTCATGAGAGTCTGTCCCTCCTGCAGCTTTGCTCAGTCTCTTCCAAGGAAACTCAGTCCTGTCTCTAGGATAGCAGAGGAGAGGATTCCATAAAGCTGGACCAGAGCAACCCCTGAGAAGTGCAAGAGGAAGGAGGACTCTTCTCTGCTGCACTGAGCCACCAGCAAAAGAACAGCACACAAACTGCCTTGCCAGTTTAAAGCCCTCCTGGTGGGAAAACCCAGCAATTCCAGCTCTCTAAAGCCTGTTTTCATCTTCAGTCTGAAAGCCTGAATTCCTCTGCTGGGCAGGTGGTGCTGGAGATGGGAGGGGAACATCTACAACAATGTCAATAAAAACTTTAAAGGGAAATTTTAATATGTCAGAACAAAGTGCAGGGGGAATTTAGGACAAAAAGAAGGGTGTGCTCAGCACCAGAGCAAATACATTTCTGCTTGCTGTAAGGAAAGCAGTGGAGAGGCTTTATTGGGATTGTTTAGGTGACTTCTCCCAGCCATATTTCTCTTTATGGTTGCTTTGACTCACTGGGACCCACGAGCCAGCTGCCTCTGGCATTGCTGCTGCAGGACTCCAGTGCCACACCAGGGAATCTCCAGAGGACAAAGCTGATGGCTTTGCCCAGGAGGATCCATCAGCCAGTCAGTTCAGCATGTTTGGAAAGGTTTTCAAGTCCAAATCCACCCAAAAGTATCAAAAACGTCACTGAGCACAATCAGTTGTGATGATTAAACTGCCAAGGAAGTGTTTCTGTTGGATACAGAGGATGAAGAATCCTGGCTTGTCTCTGGTTTGACCTCCAGAACACAGCATGCCCTGGAGCAGCTGCTGCCAAGGGCAGGCCAGAGGAAGGGCCAGCAGGAGGGAGACATTCCCCACGATCCTGGCACTGCCAGGACTCAGGCACACACACAACTCAGTCACAACACTGATGTCACAACAGTGATGTCACAGGGACAAGCTCGACATGGCAAGATAACACTGCATTGCTCACTCCAGAGCCAAGGACCTTCAGATCCTGTCCAGTGTCCTCCAGTAACAGCTCCTCCACCCATCCTGAGCAGCCAGCACAGGGGTGCACATGGCTCCAAATGCTCTGCAGGGCTACAGAGCTGCCAGAGCTCAGCTGAGTGTCCCCCACCCTCTGCTCCCTGCGGGCAGGGGAGGGACAGGGCAGCTCAGCTGTGCCTTCCTCCCGCTCCCTCTCACCAAGCCCCCTATGGATTCACAGGGAATCACTGTGGTGGGGAATGCACAGGCCACTCATATACCTGAGAGTTTCACTGCTTGGATGTGTTTTAAGCCCATCAAATCCACAGAGCGAGTTTATTCTGCAGCAAAAGATCCCCTCAAGTTCAAGCATATCTGCAGAGCTTGGTTATTTCAGCAGGAGCAGCAACAACCTTGGAGGGGATTCTTCAGGATTCCCTTTTGGCTAATACTGTCTGTTTTCATAGCAAATGGTATTTTGTGGGGGGTGAAGGAGCTCTTGGAGTGAGCTGCAGGTTCTGGAGCTCAGTGGATAATCACAGGAGCCCTCAGCTGCCCTGGGTGTCACACACACAGTGAAACCACAGGGCAGAGCCAGCTCAGCCCCTCTGGGTATTGCCATTGTTTTCTCTCCCTCTCCCAAAGCTACAGTGAATGTGCTGTCCAGGAAAAGCACTGGAGTCCAACCCTGCTCTGCACTGTGCTGCCAGGTCTGGGAGCTGTTTCCTGTTTCCAATTTCCCTGCTGCTTTCCAAGATCTCCTCAGTTCTGGATGCTGCCTCTGAAGCCACACAGCCCAAATGGTGGCACAGGCTGATGGATGGCAGGATGGATCCCAAGCTCTGCCAGGCTATCCCTCAAAGTCCAGTCAGCTCTGCCAAGCTGGCAGGCTCCTCCAGTCACAGATATTCCCACATGTCAGTGAAAGCCCTAATTCTGAGTCTGGCTACATCCTGCATGACAGAGGGCATCCACAGAATCCCAGAATGGTTTGGGCTGGAAGGGACCTTGAAGATCCTCCAATTCCACCCCCAGCCATGGGCAGGGACACCTTCCACTGTCCCAGGCTGCTCCAAGCCCTGTCCAGCCTGGCCTTGGACACTG
>JAOTQP010000856.1:1109044-1148902 GCA_026413545.1 Cichladusa arquata
CCCAGGCTGCTCCAAGCCCTGTCCAGCCTGGCCTTGGACACTGCCAGGGATCCAGGGGCAGCCACAGCTTCTCTGGGAACCTGTGCCAGGGCCTGCCCACCCTCACAGGGAGGAATTCCTTCCCAATATCCCACCTATCCCTGCCCTCTGGCAGTGGGAAGCCATTCCCTGTGTCCTGTCCCTCCATCCCTTGTCCCAAGTCCCTCTCCAGCCCCTTTTGGCTCTGGAAAGGGCTCTAAGGTCTCCCTGGAGCCTTCTCGTCTCCAGGATGAACAATCCCAACTTTCAGCCTGGCAGAAAATGTCCTGGGTTTTCCCACAGTTTTCTGATAGCTCACAGCAAAGCCCTGATGCTGCCTGGGCAGAGGAGCTGGAAAATCCAGAGACAGATCAGATTGCACAGCAGGAAACAGAAAACATTCAACATACCTTGACACAGGCTGTGCTGAATGAAGTTAGAATAGAAATAGAATTCTTCTGTTTGGATTCTCAGGAAACAATGTTTTCTCAAAGTGAGGACAGTGAATACATCCACTAATTCAGAAGCTGCAATTTAAATGGATTTATTTAAAAATTGATTCAATTCATCAACTGATTTTGGCACCTGCAGCAATGGTGCATCCTAGGCACCAACAGTCCTTCAGAAACCAATAAAAATATATTTGAGGAAAAATTGATAGAGCTGAATTTATTTTGGAAATCCTGACAATGCCATTTGCATTATTCCTCTTTAATGTTTCTGTATCTGAAAAATTGAGGGAATAAAGATTTATTCTGCTGAGGCTCAGAGGCTTTGCTTTCACATCATCCCTTTGCACCATCACAGTCTTTGTGGACAGAAAAGGGCTCTCAATTCTTATTTTTCTTCTCATTTCAAAACTCACTTGACTGGTAAAAGTTCTCCTTTGTCTGCAGTGATATTTTTTGAGCCAGACTGTAATTTTTCCCTGCAATCATCTTTCAGCCACAACAGATTGATCCAGTCATTGTCACCCCTGGGGTGGTAGTTGAGGGATGTTCCCCTCAGACACCCTCAGGCAATTCCACACCAAGGCAAGAGCTTTTTCCAAGAGTTTTTTCCATCAAAATTTGATATGTTTTGTGATCAATGTTGAAAATTCTGAGTAATCACTGGCTTTTGCTGGATTCATCCACTACTGAAAATCTCTGCCAGCTTTACTCTCAATTTACCTTCAGCAATTCCAAGAGCAAGATGGAGAGGAGTAAAATACAGAATATAACAAGAAAAATCCAGGAAGCAAGTGCAGGAATCAAGTTCTGGAGGTCTAAGGGACAAATGGAGAGCAGCTGTACATCAGTGACAACAGGCAGCATAAAATTGGGAATTCATATTCTGAATTAGTAAGAGAGTCCTTGAAAAAGTTTCAAGAGAAATGTGCCTTCACAAATGTCCCTCTGTTGCCAGTGATGCACTCCAAGCCATCCCACTGAAGGAAACAGCTCTTCCATTGATTTTTCAACTGTTTGTGGAGCTGCTGTTGTCTATTTTTTGTTGATGCTCTCCCCAATGACCACCACTCATTTATATGGCAGCTAGAATTAAATACTCTTTTTTTGATGCTAATCCAAGTAGGAATTATTTAAATTTGATGGCTTAAAGAATGTTTTTAAAGACCCAGCATAAGATGTGCATATAAATATCACTGGGGAATAATTTGAATATAATATCTCAGGCCACAAAGGACAAGAGATCCCCAAAAATAAAGACTGGATTGATACACTGAATTGGAGTGTTTCTAGAAAGAACTTAGGGGACCCAAGTGTCTGCCAGAAGAAACCACAGCAGGCCACTAGGGACCCAAAATACTGGACATACTGATCACACCAGGATTATGGAAATTTTTTCAGGATTCCACACAAGAACATTGAGATGAGGTTTGGTGTCCATAATCAAAAGGCTCCATCAGGACCAGCCTGAAGCAGAGGGTGACTCCTGGAACACCCAAAGGGATTGTCACCCTTCTTCTCCCCATCTTGCTCCAGGAATACACAAGATTGGGCAACTCAAGCATTACCATCTCTGCTGCTTTCAAACCAGGTTCTCAGCCCAACCCTACAAAACAAGGTCACCTGAGATTAACTAAAGGAAATATTGCTGGTTTTGGGGACAATGACTCATCCCTCATGAGCTGATGGCAATACATCGTCTGGCCAAGAAATCCTGGGCATTTGGGAAATTCCAAGAGCTGTGAAGTAATGCCACATCTCTCCTCAGCAATGTGATCTCCTATAAATCCTCCTCACGGGGATTTGCAGCAGGTTTAAGCCCTCCCCTTCCCCCAGTGTCACCAGGGCAGTGACACTTCCATGGTATTTCAATGACATTCAGCTCCTATCAATAATTCAGCTGCTCTAATTGCAGCATCTCAAACACATGATGTGCACAAGGTGTCAGCAAAGCCAGCCTCCCCCTTGATTACCACTTTTAATTGCCTGTTGTGCTGGGATTTTGTTTCCACGTTAGCTGAGCAGGTCAGAATCAGAGCTCAAAGGGAGCAGAAAAATAACACAGAATCAGCATTCGTGTTCCAGCAGAAGACAGGAAATTAAAAGCTGAATTTTCTATCTTGAATTCACCTGCCTGGACACTCTGTGTGGCCACTCCTGAAGAATCCAGCTGAACACTATTTTGGGAAAACTCCCCCTGCTTTGCTCCAGAAAGGGCTGGGATGGGGAAAGCTGCCTGCAGAGCCAACAGCTACAGACCTGCCCACTGCCAAGCAGGAAAGAACAGGAGATGCAGTGCATGCACTTGTAGGAACTGTCCCATTTCCACATGCAAAGTGCTCTAAGGGGGAATAGAAAATCTGTCAAAGCTGATTTGTGATGCCAGTTGTTATGTTCCACAGGAGAAAGATATGCTGGCATCACAACTTTGCTGGCTCTGCAAAGGAACAGTGAATTTCCTCAGCTGGACTGTGTTTGATGGAAATACTGACCACCCATGAGCTGCTCAAAGGTGGCACTGGTGCATTCAGCTCTTCTGAAGCAGAAGCTGCAGTCCCAGGGATTCAGCCCTGCCCAGGGTAGCTGGGGCTGTGAACACTGTCCAGCTAATGTGGGAATCCCCTCTGGCACCATGGGGGAATGGGAAAATCCCTCCTGTAGATCTGCAGGAAATTGTGGCACTCTGCTGGTTCCTGGTTGTGGGAATTCGGGAATTTGGGCACCAGCCTTATGAAATTTGAGTCTGTAAAATGGTTCTCTCTGCCTTCAGAAGCAGCTGAGCATCCCCAGGCTCCCACAAAGCACATCCAGCTCCAGCAGTCCGTGTGTGCTGGAGCAAGGAGGGACATCAGCCTTTGAGGTTTGTCAGCCACAAAGCAAAAACAAACTGCAAGTTATTAATGGCCTCGTTTGCACCTTTTTTTGGAAAAGCTTTTTCAGTTTCTTCCTCTGTTCTAACACAGTGACACTGCCAGCACTCTCTGCTTGTGTCCCAAAGGGAAAAACATACTGAAAATGTATTTAATGTGGGATTCTTGGAGCCCCCAAATCAACAGCAAGGAGCACAGAAGATGAAGCCACTGATGATTCCAGGGCTGTGGAAGCCATCCCTGTGACCTCACAGCCTAACAGACAGATGGAATTGTTTCCACAAAGCCCTGCATGTTCTCCTGAGGGGAGAGGGGCTCTCCCAGCTCCTCCAGGCAGCTCCCTGAAGCCGAGTTCTGCTCCAAGCTCTTGTTCCTCTGATCTTGCCCTTGGGGAGGTGGCACTGCTCACTGGGAACAAGTGAAACAAAGGAGCAATGACATACTGGCAACCTTTTTTTGCCTTTCCAACTCCCCAGGGTTCTTAACTAATCCACATTTTGTAACCACAATTAATTCTTTGCTGCAAGTCTTGGGAATACAGTGGGAAAAAACCACAATTTAATGTGTTTGGAGAAAAAAAGCTGACTCACAGAAGTGCCAAATCAATTTGATTTCACAGAATTCAGACTTTCCATCTGCTTATGGTATTGATGCACCTGAGTGCCTTGAATCTGTCTCCCCTCATAATGGGAATTTTGGTCCCTTTTCTGAGAACTCACAGGAGGGTGGATCCAGGTAGGGGCTGGTCTCTTCTCACAGGTGACAAGTGAGAGGACAAGAGGAAATGGCCTCAGTCTGTGCCATGGGACATTTAGATTGGATATTAGGGAAAATTTCTCCATGGAAAGAGCTGTTCAGCCCTGGCACAGGGCAAGGATGGAATGCCCTTCCTTGGAGGGATTTAAAGCTGTGTGGATGTGGCACTTGGGTACATGGGTTAGTGGTGGCCTTGGCAGGGCTGGGGGAACAACTGGCCTCAGTGGTCTCTTGAGAGCTTTTCCCCCCTCACCAATTCCACGATTCCAAGATCCATCCCTGCTCTCCACTGGACTTCCAGCCATGCATTCTCACTGCCTCTAAACCTGCAAGTTCATCCCTGATTTCTGCTGCTGTGAAACTGCCCACTCCTGACTTCTTGCTGACTTCTGAGCCTCCCTGAAGATGCTCCCTGAGCAGTTCTGCAATATTCAAATATTAATTCAGATTGCACCAAACAAACTCCCCTGGGAACAAACAGCAATCAGGATAATCCCCTGCAGCTCCATGACTTCCTTGGTCTCTAACAGGCACTGTCAAATAAATCCACAGAATAAATCAGCCCCTTTGTAACCATGAGGAAGGATTTTATAACTGAGTTTGCTGAGTGGGAGGACATTTTTCTCTCTGCTTTTTTACTGACAGTCAGATAAAAAACACACTAATCAAGAGGGACAAGAGATGGAGGCCTTGGAGGTGAATTCCTGTTTATACTGAGGGTTCCTAATCCTCCACTCATTTGAGGATTCTGGTGCTACCACAGCAAAGAGAACCAAGCTGTTTGGATCCAGACCAGTTTTCATTATGGATGGACTGGGAGATGCCAAAAATACTGATGGTGCCTTTGTAATATTTTCATGCTGAGCACCTTTGCATCAACTATACTTTATGCTTCTATCACAGCTTGTCTTTCTCCTGGCAGAAAACTCACAGGGACCTCCAGCAAGGGTGTCTGCAGGGGTGGAGCTGGTCTCCATAAAGAAAATACCTGTATCTCTATATATCTCTAAATATCACTATGTATTTTTCTCTTATGTTACTGCACTGTACTTGCAGCAAAATCATCTTTGCTTTCTTGCCACTTTAAAAAATATTGCCCCTGGATATTTCCTTTCCCATTCCTGTTCCTTTTATTTCTAAAATGTTCACCAGAATGCACTGTATTTCTTCCCGTGGTCTGGAAAATGGATCAAGGCAATGACACCTACTTAACATAGATTTTTCCTCCCCAAAGCTTTGCAGTGAGATGAAGGAAGTGTCAATTCCTTCTATGGAGAGCAGCACTGGGACTGAGTGCTGGCAGCAGGCAGCTGGGATGCAGACACACAGCCCTGGGAGATGAGCAGAGAGCAGCTCTGCAAACGTTATTCATTCAGCTGAAATGTAAATCCTGCTCCTCTGAAGGGAGTGGAGAAGCTGCTGTGATCCAAGCAGGAAAAAGTGTGCAGGGCTCTGGAGGGTTTCATGCTTCAGGAAGCAGAGGGTCATGAGAAGGAGACTCTCTGAAGAGAACTCAGAAGGAGAGGGGTGACATGGACTGCCTGACAGGAAATGTCACCCCAGTGCCACCACTTGCCATCTTGGGCCATTTTCGTGCCAGCAGCAGATGTCAGAGAGCAAATGAGCACTGGCAGCTCTGGGATGGTGAGAAAATAGATGTGGGAGTGTGTGGAAATGCTGACAACCCAGAGAGATGCAAAGATGCATGGACCACGTTTAAAAGCCTCCACCATGTGTTTAAAAACCCTCCCTCCTGGGAAGACTCTGTTTTGCTCCTCCAAGTGTTTGTTCTCTCTGCTCAGCACCAAGTCCTGTGTGTGCTGCCAAGGGCTGTGCAGAGCTCAGTTATCATGAATGAAATGAGCTGAGAACAGTTGGGTATTTATAGGCTCAGCAAGCTGGTGCTCCAAAAAATCTAAAAGCTCTTCAAAGTGCCTGTAGCTTCAGAGCAACACTGACAGTCCCTGCCAGCTTGTGGGGACACTTAGGAAGAAGAGTCATGGCAGGAACACCAGCCATGGAAGTATCCTGAGCTTTGTGCTGGGCATCTTCCAGTTTGCAGAGAGTAACTAATAAATTAAAACACTAAATTGTAGAAAAAACACATTGGCATGTCCAAGATTTCTGTGGATATGGATACACAAGATAAGTCCTGCATAGTTTTCTTTCACTTCTTCTGTGGAGGAGACAGCAACATGGTGATGATTTTAAGATAATTGAGTTGGATATTGCTTAGATATATTGCCAGATGTTCTAACAGTGGCTTATCACTAATGATACCAGACAGCTTTGAGGAAGCTAAATGTTTCCCAGATACACCAGTGAATCTCTCCCTGTTTCCTAGAGACACACACTGTGAAAAGGCAGCAGGACCTGGCAAAACAACTGTTGCTATCACAGAGCTTCTGTAACTCCAAAGCAGTTCCGGCTCCTGCAGCCCTGGGGACCAAGGTCCAAGGGCCAGGAGCTGCCCCTGGCTGAACCTGGGCAGTGTGGAAGGCTCCACCCAGATAAGATAGTGGATTGCACGTGCCGTGCTGGCGCGTGTTTGAGATCCTTCCACGTTTTCCAGCTGCTGATCCCACCTCCCCAGGATCCACACTCACAGGGCTTGGGCTCCTTCCAACCCAAACCATTCCATGATTCTGACAGCAAGGCCCTTCTTCAGGAGTAATAGCATCTTCTATCTCCACTATGAGATATGTCAGTATATAAAAAAACCCCAAGCAGATTCAACAGGAGAGGCAGATTCTCATTGTTTTGCTCAGTGTTGAGCACCAGCTGGGCCAACAAAATCCAGAGAGAAGTGTGGATGAGAGTTCTCTCAAAGACAGGAAAGAGGGACAATGCACCTAGAGGGACTCTCTTCAGTCCCCACCTTCCCCAGCACAGTGAGTGTGGGGTTACAGTGCTTCAGGCAAAGAATCATGGAGAAAAAATGAGAATATGAGAACTTACTACAGAAGAAAGGTCCATGTTCACCATCCTCCTGTCATCCAGGTCAACTGGCTGGAGGCCTGCAACGTTGAGCTGGACAGAGGAAGTTCTGTAAACAAAGCTCAGCAGCCAGTCCCCCCTGGAAGCAGACAAGAGTGGGAATAAATCCTATTGTTCATCCAATGCCATAGGGAATCAAAGAATTCCAGAACACTTTGGGTGGGAATGGACCTTAAAGCTTATCCTGTTCCACTCCCTACCATGGGCAGGGGCACCTTCCACTAGACCAGGCTGCTCCAAGCCCTGTCCAGCCTGACCTGGGACACTTGCAATGTGTTACTACTCACACCACGAGGAGAGTGGAGTGCACAGTGATGTCTGGACCAAGGCCTGCTGCAGGTCTGTGTCATGCAGCAATCACACTAGAAATCACTTGCTGGATTCAGGGCAGGTTTCTGGGACACAGGGGTGTAAGTCTGAACTGAATCTTGATCCATGGTTGTCATCTCTTCACCTGCAGTGAGTTTAAAAATCTGACCCTTCTGTTTATTCCTATGTTTGCTTAGGGATTGCACATTGACGTATTTCATCTTTTTCATGTAGTGATAGGTCCTCCAGCCCATAAAGCTGTAAAGATGATGAGACCTACAACACTGATGTTGTGACATAAATATTGACTGTGAAGCTCCTGGGAGTGCTCCTGATTTATAGGTACTGTAGAAATACATGGCTTCAGTGACAGAACAAGGAAGAGTTTGTTCCCACTCTAAAGCAGTGCCATAAGTCACTGTGACAGTTTCAGGGTAGACTGTGGCATGAGGAGAGAAGGAAATACAAAACTCTTCTGAGCTGAGCAACAGCATAAAATCTGAGCACTGAAATGCTTCTGTACTCTATAGAGGAGATTTAAGAGGGACATGAAGGGGATTTGTGCTCTGTGATGCTCCTGACACAGGTGCCTGTTCCTGGCTATTCCCAAATAATCCACACTAGGAGTTGTAAGTCTATGCAGAGCCCTGCAAAACCTTTTCAACACATTCACACTGCTCAGGTGTGGGTTCTTTCAAAAGCTGAGCCAGTCCAACTGATTTGGATGAGGTTTCCCACTGGGAATTTGCAACCCTGCCCTTGTTAAGTGGGAGGGGACAGCTCTGACAGCTCACTCTCCCTGTGCCCTTCAAATTTTGTACCAATGTTCCAAAGGCAAAGGAGAACAAGGACTGAAGCTGAACAATTGGGCTCAAATCTGATCTCACAGGAATTCTATTCAGTGTAATTCATCCAACCTAAATAGTTACTCCCAAAGTGACAGAACGAGGCCACCCTTTGTACAAGCAAGAGACCGGAGGAATCAGAATCAGGTGAGGCCTTACCACAAAATGTTTCTACGATCTTTTTCTCTACCTCAATCCTCACAGAAATTCCCCAAATCTCTCCACTCCCTTCTCTAGCTGCCAGCTGTTACCTGAATAACCCTCTAGACACACACACACTGTATTTTATTCCAACAGCACAGGCAGGTTTAGAAACTATAACAAAATCTTTTTTCTGTGTCTGTGTGTGTGTTACAGGAAATGGATACACGAAGCTTTTTACAGTGAAATTTCTTTTTGTAGAACACAGAGAGGAATAACATTTTCTGGGTAAACTCAGTTATATGCAATTATTTCTATCTTTTATGGCTTCTTAAAGGAACTCAGAGCACTCCCAGGGAGGCAGCTTTTCCTTATGGCACAGGAAGAAACACTGCAAGTGGTGTTTACATCCAGCATCTCTGAAAATCCTGGGATCCAAAGAGGACAAAAGCAACAATTTCCAGCCTAGCTGAGAGGTAGGATTGATAATTGATTGTTTTAACCTTGAATATTTTAAACTAATTTATTTAGTTATTTTTTCTAAGTTCAAACACTCTGTTAGAATCACAGTAACACAATACTTCCCCAACTTCCACATATGTGTGCATGGAAAACACCGGCAGCATTTTCACCTGTCCTTGACCCGAGGGCTCACAGCTTTATAAACTGTCTTAACTTGCAGGTTCTTTGTTAATTTTCTTGCCTGGTTATTTCTCAATTTATTTCCCCATGCTCTTAGTCCTCCCCACTTCATTCCTCAGTGTTAATTTCCCCTTATCTAATTGTGCTGGTAAGCAGTGTTCCTGCCACAATTATCTTCCAAGACATAGTCATTAGGTTTGAAGCTGTCACTTGAATACTTAATAGCTTTCTGAGATTGCTTCAGCTGTTTCAGACCTCTGAACCTCCCTCTTCTCACCCAGCAACTCCCATAACTCTGCACAACAGTTGTCTGCTTTTATTTCTAAAATGTTTTTAAATGTGGTTTTAAAAGGCTGGTATTTGTTTTGAAGGCAATCTTTGTATTCTTTCACATCCTTACTAAATTTGCTCCAGCTATTCCAGCTATTCTTCCTTTCCAAGTTAAATATCTTGTTCATGTGGACTATCTTGACCAGAAACCCACTCCAGATATAAAACCCTTCAATTTGCTTGAGCTCCTTCCCTTCCAATTGTGATTTTTACATCCTTTTCCACATAAGCAGCCACAAGTAAACTGCATCTTAAAGCTTTTATAGATTCTAATTTCCATTCTTTATGTCAGCCAACTTAACTGCTGTGTTTGTACTCCTTCACACAAAGCTGAGATTTAAAGGAGCTCTAGAATATATCAGATTACACACACAAACACACTTTGGGCTGTGAGTAGTAGAGCACTGTCCCTCTATGAACAGGACCTACATGGGCTTCCCATGGCACAGAGAGCCAAGAACTGCATCACACAGCTCCAAGTGCCTCCTGAAGCTGCCATCTCCAGTGGATCTGAGGGAGAGGCCTGCAGGGGACGAGGCTCTGGCACTGCTGAATCAATGTCCTCACCAGCACTTCCAAAGTGCTTGGAAGGGATAAATACCCCAAACCATTTCCAGGCTTACAAGGCCAGGCACTGAGCACACACTGACCTGCAGAAGCCATTTATGATCCTGCCTGACACCACTCTGGTGAGAGCTTTCCAGTGCTTGGCTTCTCCTTCCACTGGAGCTCCCAGCAAGACAACGTCTTCAATGATCCCTTGTGAGTCTGTCAAGGTGAAAGCAGAACAGTTCAGATTTAGAAGATGGATCAGAAAATATTCTTATATGAAATATGTTCTCATGTGCACTACAGAAAAATCATCATTTAGGTGGCTTCAATTTGAAAGATGGAAACAATGGGAAGGAGGATCATAAATAAAATTTTGCATACATCTTAAGTGTCCACAATTCATGGAGTTAGTAAATGTGAAAAATTGAGATCCTCAAAGTGCAAAGTGCAAAGTGCAAAGGACCAAGCTGATGGCAAAAGGGAGAAGTGGCCTGGCCTCTGCCCAGAAAGATGCTGTTTGAGCAGCAAACCCCTGGAAAGGTCTTTCTGCAGCCTCACTGATGTGGGTTTGCATGGAGCTTTGAAACAGGTGAAAGGGTTTGAGATCCCACAGAGTGAGCAAATGTCATACATGGCCTTCCAACAGCTGATTCTATGAAAAACATGACCTGAACACGCAAGAGGAAATCCCAAATTGTTCATATTGATTTGGAAGTAGAGACAATGGAGGCACTTGCCAATACCCAGTGAAGATCTATCAGACTGGTTTGATTTCCTTCTGCTGTAAGCTGAATGCCCAGGACCTGATTTGCTGAACAGCAGTGTTGACTTTTAAGCATAATAAATCTTCCTCCCTTATCAGAGACCTGCAGCTGGGCAATTTCAGGAGGAATAATGATGGAATGAGAAATATTGGGCAGCTCTGCTACTTTCCTAAACTCCTGAACAATATATCAGTATCTTCCATAAATCTTTGTAAAGAGAGATGAAGCCTCTGATGCCACAGCAATTAAATGGAAGACTCATGAGCAGAACATTCCCAATCTAAACTCTGCACCTGTGGGAAACCAGGCTCCACAGACCCTAGCTAAACCCAAAATTTGAGGGAGAGGTGCTGCCTGGGTACTTTTCAAATGTAAATCACTTAGCTTCCTTTCCCTGATGTAGCAGTAAAGGAGCTGCCTGCAGTGCCTGCATCCTCCTCCATGTAAATCCCAGTGCCTGACAAATCCAAATGAGCTCTCCTGGAATTATTTCTTATTGCAGAGCAAATTTTGCTCAATCAAAAAGAGCAAAGGGCAGTTCAATTTTGTGAGTGTAATCCATAAGCAATAAAACCCTGCTCCCATAATCATGGGCAATCAAAAGGAAACCCAGAGCCTTGCTAATGGGATGCTCATTCCAACCAAGGTTCTAAATTCCATGTCCCTAGTGTGAGCCAACTGAATAAACAAGCAGCTAATTCATCATGATCCTGAATATTTGGGCAAGGTGTTGGAAGCTTTTGTTTCTCCAGTCCTATGTCCAGCTTATTGCTTGTTCAGAACAAAAAAAAAAAAAAGCTTAGCCTTGGCTGAAAAATGCTCATTTTCTTTGAACGTTGATGGAATAGAAATCTGGGAACAGATCACTGGCCTGCAGAGCAGCTGAGGCTCGAGATAAATGAAATGTATTTCACAGTTTGTAAATCTTTTAGATGATGAAGAACAATAAAGCCTGCAAAAGCAGTGAAAAAAAAATTAATTCATTAGCTCTGTTTTATAGAGAGTGGCTACTGAATAAGGAGTTTTATAAATGAAAATTTCCAATCAAGTCCAAGCAGGTGAGAACAGAGTGAGAATGAGAGGCCAAAATTCAAACCTGATTAAGATGATTTCTCCAGAAAAGTTGTGGAAGACAGAAGCTGTCCCAGAGACCATAACCAGTCCTGGGAGCTGGGCTTTGCTGTGCCCTTGGGATGCAACTCACTGGGAAAAGGAAAGCACCTCAGCACATCAGTCCTGACTGCAGGGGGAACAGGGCTGGAATTCAGCTCTGGCTGTGCCCAGATGTTGCAGGGTAGAGTTGGCAGCAGTGTTTCCAACACCAAGCACAGCAGGGATCACAGCCCAGTGGGATATTGGTCACATGAGCTGTGATCAGTACCAAACAGCCAGTGTGTGACACCTCACTCCTGTCACACACAGCTGGCCTTCAAGGCTCAGGCTCTGGTGGGAACAGCCATTATCAATTTGCATTAGTTTGCTAATTGCTAATTATTTACTAAAAGGCTTGGGAATCACGATGAAGAAATCAGAGCAATGATCTTCCCACACAGTAACGTGTCTCTGATGGCTCATTTACTCCAGCTTCTGCCATAATGGCATTTTCTGGAAACCTGCTGAGCTCTGGTTCCCAAAGGGATCCGTGATGAAGTATCCAAAGGTTATTCCATGGCTTTGCAGAGAAGCATTTGAACAGAGTCTGAGTTCCTGCCATGGTGTTTCACTGGCCAATCCATCATTAGCTATTTGTCTTCAGAAATGCCACTGCCATCTGGATCCAGAGCCCTGCATGACAAGGCCGTGTGTTCCTTTCGTGTGAGACATCCAAGTCCAAACCCAAATCAGTCTCAGCTGTCCCAGGTCCCAGCTCTGTTCCTTCTGTGGCTTGCTCTGGAATGTGCCTGTGAGAACGCCTTGGCAATCTGTGCTAAACATGCTGCTTTTCATCTCACAAACAGCTCAGCTTTCAGAATTCAATTAAGGAACTGAAAAATCACTGTATAGTGAGAGCTGTTCTGATACATCACCATGATACTTGGATTTCTTTGGAGTGGCAGCCAACCTTCCAGACCCCTAAGAATTTCCTCCCTAAGCTATTGGCTCGTGTCATTCCAGAGCCTGTAGACTGAAATAAAAACCTGGAAATACCTCAGGCCTTGGCATTCTCAGGACACAAAAAGTGTAGATCTAGGGCCAGATTAGGATCTGGGTTCTGGCTTCAGTGTAACTCCATAAGGATTATTCTGGATTTGATGAGATTTATTTTGAGAACAGAATTCCTGTATTTATCTTAACTCAGAAGGGAAGTTCTGGCACACAGCTGTCAGTCCTGACCTCCATCCTCACTTGACTCTGTTCCCACTTTCTTGGACTTTACTGGACATTTGCCTTTATAAAATTCCCTATTTATGATTTATTGTGAAGCTAAATGGTTAATGAGTTAAATTGCTGCGTGGGGGGAAGGCAGGCTGCACACAGTCACTGCTGACTCAACTCCAAGATACAATTTCCATCAACTGATCATAATGATTTTATTCTTTTTTTTTCCTAAATTAAAAATAGAAATCTATTAATAAACAGAACCACAATGGGTAATAAATTGGCAGATGGTTTTATACTTGACTTTGGAGGAAAATTACCATGAAAATAGCAGATGACAGTGGCATTTCAGTGACTTAAATGGAAGGCAGGACTCAGGGAATCAGATACAAGAGCTGCAGAGAGCTCCCAAGAAAGGCAAAGCATCCTCTGCTGGGATCAGGCAGTGCACAGGCAGCTCCAGACTGATCACAAATGTCATGTTGTTGTTTACAGACCAAAATGACCCACTGAAACCCCTGAAGTGAAGACAGTAAATTTTTCTGCTAGACTGGGGAATGACAGCAGAATTTGGATCCAAAGGCATTTAAACCTCTTTTTTTTTGTTTTTGTCCTATCCTAAAAGAGCTAAGCTGTGTTCTTCCTCTTGGAAAAAAAAATTCTCCACCAGGAGTAATAAAAACAAAAGAAGAAATGGTTAGAAGGTGAATGTTACCTTTTTCCTGAGCCATTTCCTGCAGGCAGAAGTAAATTACTCTGGCACCCAGGCTGAAGCCAATCAGTGTGACAGGTCTCTGGCCCTGAGAGAGAAAGAGAGGAAAAAATGCCACCAAATGGTGTTTTTTCTGGGAAGAAAAACTGGGCTTGGGGTCCCTGAGAGCCTGAGACCCAGAGCACCTGCTTGTGCATCACCTTTGAAACACTGGAGCAATTTGGCTGCTTTCAAAAGGATCAGGTCTCAAAGTCATGCCCAGTTCAATATGGAGAATTCTACATATCTGAGTATTTTGTATTGTTTTGTTCTTCAGAAAATCAACTGAAAAAAATCTATCAGAAGTTACAATAAAGTGCATGTTCCAAACAGAACCAAGACAGATGCTGTCACTGGTTTGAAATTTCCAAATGAAAACCTTATTCAAGGAAAACAAAATTTTCCTAGAAATGTTTCAATACACAGAAGAGGAAGCCCTAATACAAAAATACTGACCACTTCCAGACTTCAGGCTGAATGACAGCAACAGCATGTGATGGTTATAAAAAATGATGTGGCTTTAAAGCTTTAAGCTTTTATTTTGAATAGCCTACTAAGGTTTTCTGTAAGATTTAAGGAAGCCTAATCCAAACATCAATGAAAAATGGCCTTTGTAATATCCAGGGAGCAGGTGTGTGATGGACACCCCAGACATCTCATTAACTAGTTTTAGATTCTCCAGCACACTGGAATGTGTTTTTACAAAGCAAATGTTTTACAGGCAGGAACAAATGCCCCGCAGCAAAATAAAGGGTTTGTATGAAATAAAGTTTATTGAGTTTTTTAGGATTGGGTTTTTATGAGAAATCAAGTTTGTTCCTTCTCTGCTGTTCCACCTTGCTGGGGGACACAGCTCTGGGACCACGGCTCCCCTTGGGCTCCTCTACAATCAGCAGTGACTGATGTGAGACAAACATGGCCAGCAAAAACCAGTGCTGGCCCAGCAAATGATGGCAAATTTCTGCTCTTGGGGGGCAGAAATGCCTTTTTTCAAGCCTTTTCAGAGAGACTTCTGTCAGGTACCAGCCCATTCCCCTTCTCTGTAGGCAAATCCATGGCTCACTGGGCATTGGCTGCCACCCACTTTTCTCTCAGGTTATTTTGCTGGTGCCTCTTAATGATCAGTAAATATTTTTAACACTTTTTCTTTTCCTTTCCTTTTCACCCATCCTCACCTCCTGCTCTCTGACTTCCACTAGGTGTGTGGGCCTGGCTGTGTTGTGACATGGTTAAACCATGGGTCATTTATGACCTGGATCTCTTCTTCCTCATTGAGAAAAGCTTTAGGTTAAATAGAACAAATCTCAGCAGGATTTCTCTGATCCACTTGGGACCTCCTCCTCTTCCCCAGTGAGCCAGGTATCTGCTGGTCACCTTCATTTGCAGCACTCTCTGAATTTTTATTTTCTTAATTTTTGTCTCTCTAGAAAGATACCATTTAACCACCCTCCCTGGGTGAAGTTTTCCAAATCCCTTCCAGGCATTATTCCTGGATAATTGTGGCCAGCTACCTGCTGTCTGCTGAGCAGGATGTGTGCCAGGTGTTTGCCCACTTCAGCAGAGCGATGCAGACACACTCCCCAGGGGTTGTCAATGACACTGGCAACAGTCAGGAGTGATGCTGGCCAAGTCAAGGCTGTCACAATCCCTGCAAAACACAAAGGTCTCTTAGAAAACTTCAAAATCAAGAGAGTTCACTGAAGTTGAAGGCTAAGCCTAGGAGATTATGTCATTTCCAGCTCTTCTTTCCCAATAGCTGTGCTGAGAAATGCTTTACTGGACTAAAGATAAGAAAGAATTTGATATTCTGGCACAGAGGGGTGAGTGTAACCTGAGCGTTGGGACATGTCTGTGCAGCAGTAAGTGTGTAGTAACATGGGGAAATGAACAGTCACAGGTGAAGGAAGGGTTTCCAGCAGTAATTTTAACAGAATGACTCAATGACACAATGGCTCAGCAGTCCAGGAAAGCACAGCTAAATTGCAGGTGTGGTAGAGGAGGTTCTCAGGTCACTTCTGCTGGGCACTGCCTCCTCCAAAACATTCCTTCTTTAGGAAAGCTCCTTTAACACTGAAACTGCACAAGAGCCACTCAAGCAGATCTCATAGGATTTCATTTCTTACCTGACAAGACAGTGAATTTTAGGGCTTCTTGAGCCATCATGTTCACAAAACCATTCAGCAGGGAATCCAAGGCATTGCCAAGCTCCATCAAGTACTTGGATTCCCAGGCCAGGCAGTACTGCTCACTCGAGTTCAACATGCTGCTCCATGGGACTGTGAAGCTCCCTGGGAAAGGTTGCAAAGATGGAATTCAAGTTTGGAGAGAACACAATAGCTGAGGAGCCCAACAGAGGATCAGAACAGAACCTGCAGGACACTGGAATATTCTAGAAATGCAGACAATGACACTGAAGGGCAGAGCAGAACTGTCATCTTAATGACTTAAAAGCCTTCCCACACTGCTCCTTCCCCAAACAATGCAGGGCAGGTTGAGGCAGCTGCTGAAAGTGACACCCTAAAGTGACACAAGATCCCCACTGTGGTTTGTCTTATCTGGGGACATGTGGATTGGCAACTAGTGGCAGCTCCAAAATGACAAGGTGGCAAATTCCATAGAACTCCTGTCCTCAGTCCCTCTAATTGAAGGGCACACAGACAGACACTGCTGTAAGGAGGAAAATGGATGACAACCCTAGTTTTGCTCTTTAAAACATTCTAGCAGATTACTAGTTATGGAAGAAGAATGTGTGTCATCTGTAACTCCCTTTTAAGGGCAAACAGACACAAAAAGGTTCCTGGAGGGACACACTTGCCTCTCTATCTGTGCCTGGGAGCCCTCCAGCCCTGAGGATTTGGACCTCTGGCAAGCAGACAAAGAGAGAAGCCAAAGCACAGCACTGCAAAGGGAGGAGAAGTTCCCTGTGACAGCAAACTGCAGCCTGGCAAGTGACAGGGTGAGACATCCTTCTGCATTAATGATATCCAGAGTTAATTATGGTGCCTCTCAATAAACTGGCAGCTGTTCAGGCAGGTTGCTGAGCACATTAGCAGACAGGTGACATATTTTATATGACAAGCTACACTGGAAAATAAAGCACTACAGGCCTTTCAAGGTTTCCCCTGTAAGTCACCTCCGGAGTGCTGTGCTTAACAGGATTTACTTGACAGAACTTTCTTGCCAATAAACCTCATTAGCTGGCAGATACAGAGAGAGCAAAAACACACTATTTTCTGTTAATTCCTGGAGGATAAACATAAGGTCTCAGAGACACTTCGTACTAGTGCTGGCAATCATCTCCCAAACAGACCTTTTCTGGCAAAACCATGCAGCAGTTCCTAACAGAAACAATTGTGCTCTGGCTGCTCCCAGTCCTGCTATCACCATCAACTTAATACCTTTTTTTTTCCTCTGTCTGCCTGGGATTGCAGATTGGGTGTGAAGTCTTATCGTGAGAGTTGATGTGGTTCAGTTACCATGCCCTGGAGATGTGGGGCAGACATGGTGCTTTGTGAGCACAAACACAGCCTGGGGTTGGACACAGCCATGGCTCTTGGAGCTCCTCTCAGTTTCTTCATCATGCCCTTACCATATTTGCCAGTGCACAGCCATCCAGTGATTGCTATGGTGATGTGGAGCTGCTTCCCTTCAGTAAGTGGGAGGAATTCAAACTCTTCTATGGCTCCCACACGTTTCTTCATCTTGTATCCTACACACGGCCAGGAAGAAACACATGGCTCAGAGATGGCACAGAAAGGACACCCTCTGCTAACAGCAGGAGTTCCTTAAGAAATTAATTGGGTAATCTGGAGAGGGTTTTTTTCCTTTCCAAAACCCTCAGTCAGCCCATGCATTACTTAAAGCTTGGTAAGGAGCCAACATATCTTTCTGAGTTTGTGTGATCTGAGGGAATCCAGCAGAAGGGGTTTTTTTCTGTAACAGCTGCTTTTCTCTATGGCAGCATCTTTCTAACCCAAAGCAGTAAGTTTTCATTTCCTTCACTAACCACACACCAAATATTCTTTCCCTATTTGGTCACCAGGGGATACACAGTACCTTAATCAGCACTGAGACAAAAAAATCTCAGGGATAGCACCTCAAATCACTTCCCTCACTCTGCACAGAGCTCAGTGGGGTCATTAACTGTGTTTGCAGACATGATCCTGTGCTCCAGTAGTTGAGAATGATGTGGTCAGTCTCTCACCAGTAAGACCAGCTCCTGCTGCTCCAAAAAGGGATGCCATGACAGCAATCCCAGCAGTTGATCCTAAAGCAGCTGCTCCAGCACTCCCGATGATTGTGGCAGCTCCTGCAGCAACCAGAGGGGCAGCCAGGCCTCCTGTCAGACCTGGGGATGCAGCAAGAGATATCACCAAACTATTTTCCCTTAAAGACCCCAGGCAGTCATTTCCCTCTGCTGGGAGAGTGCTGCTGCTGCAGCTGGAAGAGCTTTTTGCTTGTCCAATGAAGGGGCTTCCTGAGACCCTCCCCAGGCCCTGAATGTCTGCCCAAATTCTTTGACTGACCAGAAAAATGAAGAATAATTTCAAAGTCAGAGGAAGACTGTGTGGTGATCTGGGGTGAGCTGTGCTCTGTTTGCTCAGAAAACATTGATCTAATCTCACACTTTTGATTTCAGAGTTGAAGATCTGATATTTTTGTAACATGAGAGTAAAGAAGAAGAAAACATTTTTAAGGGTGACAGCCTCAGTTTAATACTTCCCCCAATTAGTGAAGCTACACTGGAATAACTTTTCCAGCTAACTCTTTCATGTTTATTTTTGTGGGGCTGAAAATACTTTCCTTGGAGTCAGACCCCTCTCTGTCCCTGGTGCTGTGTCCCCAAAATCCCAAGGGCAGCCTCACCAATCACTGTTCCACCCCCAACAGTTGCCAGACCAATCAGCAGGTATCTCTTCAGCTTCTTCCTCCTTTCCTTCTTTTTTCTTGACACTTCTGCAGTTCTGTGGGGGGATTAAAACACAAAAATTAAGGGAAAAGCCCCATGGATAACAATGCTGCATCAGAATCTGCTTTTATTCTCCTCAGTGTAACTTCCTTCCCAGGAACAGTAAAATGGAACATGCAGGTGTGGACTGTGACAGCGCACTGAGATTTATGAGCATGGATTTAGAGATTTAAATTGAATGGATTAAATGGACCACAGATTTAAATTGAAACTATTTAATTGCTGACAAAAGCCAACAGATATTACTTACTCAGAAAACCCTTCCTAATAGGGCTGAAGCATGAAAAAAAAAAAAGAAACAAAAAGTCAAAAGCATTTCATTAACTATATGTTGCCAAAGTGTCCTAAAAAACCACAAGCAAGCTAAAAAGAAACAGGGGAAAGTGTTTGAAATAAAAGGGAATGGGGTAATTTGTGCTAACAAACAGAGATGTAATTAAACTGTTTTCCAACAGCAGTATTTACTTTGAGCTGCTTTCTAATTGCACATCACAATGTAATAAAATAATAGGAATTAAACACAGCAATCAGTGTGCATTTAAGGTGTGTTTTAGAAAGCTTATCAGAAAGAGGTAAATAAACCTAAAAGGAACAAATACCACTAATTAGCCACTACTTTTGACTCCTTTCCAGTGTCTTTGCTTTCTCTCTTACAAGAAGTGCTTCAATTTGAAAGGAAAGTGGGAGAAACGGAGGATACTGGAATAAGTTGTTTCCTTTTGGCCTGTTTACACAGCAATTAATCCAGGCCTTGAAACGTGACAATTTATCTTGCTTCCAAACTTGGATATTTTCCCTGTTAATCCTAGCCTAATTTTGGATTTTCATTATCCATATAATTGCCTAATCCTTCCTGGAACCCCCTAAGCACACAGTAATTTTGATTAAGACAATTTTACACGAGTCCCAAACAATATGCAGCTTTGTGAGGCGCAGCAGGAGGAGAATGGAGCTCAGTGGGTGAAATCCCTGAGTCACTGCACTCACTGGCAGAACTCCCACAGACCTGCACGTCACAGGGACTTTGTGTCCACAGAGACCTTCCAAAAAACCACTGCTCATTACTTTATGCAGCTGCACACATGGTGTCTGCAGAGAGCAGCACCTCTCTGATTTCTGTACAACCACAGCCCCACGGACAGAGCAGTGTTTGGCTATCAGAGAATCATGGAATCACTGAGGTTGGAAAAGATCTCTAGGACCATCAAGCCCAAGATGTTCCCAATCCCCACCTTGGCCCCAGCCCAGAGCACTGAGTGCCATGTCCAGTTGTTCCTTGGACACCTCCAGGTATGGGGACTGCACCACCTCCATGGGAAGCCCCTTGCAATGCCTGACAGCCCTTTCCATGAAGAAATTCCTCCTGATTTAACCTGAGCCTCCTCTGGCACAGCTTGAGGCCATTTCCTCTCATCCTTTCAAAATGCTTTACTTTGTGCCTTAGTCACCAGTCTGAATGCTTGGCTTTGGATAGAATTGCTCCTGGAGTTCTTCACAGGAGTACTGCAGCCAGGCTGTTCACAGCTAAGCTGGCAATACCCAGCAATTTCTGTTCTACATCAGGTTCATCAGCTTTTACAGTCACTGCACTGTATATCAGGCTGAGAATAATGCCAAGAGAGCTGGAACATGTCTAACCTGGAGTCAGCTGGAATAATGAGCAGTTTGATTTATGTGGGGAGAAAGAGAGTGGCAGCTAAATCCTGCCTGCCTATGCAGTAAATAAAAGGAGAAGTTTTGCCTGTCACTGCTTCCCTTCTGGAGCTGCCAGCAGCTGCTTCCTAATGGCTCCTCCATTACCATTATCACTGGATTACCAGACTGCTTTTATCCACTGTCATAATTAACTGCTGCTTCTGGCATTCCTCTACCCTCACTGAGCTCAGATGTGCAGCTTCTTGCCTGAACCACAAATTATGCTCAGAGAGATTATTATGGGGAATTTCAGGTCATTTTCCAATAAGGAAAAGTGGCAGGAGCATACACTAGCAAGCAAATGTTATTATATTTTCTAGTTTCTTAGAGAGTTGTGTACAAAAGAAAGGTTTTCATCTGCAGGTCAGAGCACATTTGGTGCAACTAACATGGATTTAAGTGGTTGGAGCATTATTTTTAGAGGATTGTACATTTAATCTTGTAGGTTCTGGGCTCAATCCAACATATCCACAACAGCAAAGGCAGGAACAAAACCTCCTGTTAACAAATATCAGTAAAAAGACCAGTGTAGGAGCTGCCAAACTCCTGGTTGGTTATTACTGTTCCAAAACCTCTTGCTGGTCAAAGCTGGAAGCATCCCAAGCACATGATGGTGCTCCTAGCCCCAAATTCTGTGAGGTCAAGGTGGTGACAGGCTTATACTTTGCTTCCTTTCCCCACTGACTCCTGACTTCAAACCAAAGAAAGGGTCATGGATTCCCCACAAATCTCAGCCTTGTTTTAGCACAGAAATGACAATGTGTTCACATTGCAGTTCTGGGCTCCTCTCACCATAAGGATTTTTCTTTTTATCCAACACACATTTGCTCCCATGGCTGCAGTTTGGGCAAAGGACAAGACAGGAATCCCAGGCTCTCACTGGGCTGGCAGCAGGGTTTGAAATCCACGCTGTCCTTCTGCTCTTATCAGACACAGCTTAAAGGCCCAGCACTGAGTTTGTTTCCACAAACTACAGCAAAACAGTCCCCATTAATCCCAACCCTTGCTCCTGCACACCAAACGTTTAGCAGTCCACGATCTTTGAGATTATTCTGACTTTTCCTTTTTACAGTGGGCTATAAAGTTAAGCATTATTTACATGCAGCTGTTACTGGAAGATACCCATCACATGCTGGACCCCATGGTAAGAGCTGAGCTGAACCATGGCAAGGGTGTCAATTAAAGGCTTTATTAGCATTCCGGGTAATCTCATAACCCTTTGCTGAGTTGACAGATGAAAATATTTCCCTTGAAAGTCCACTATGGACATGTTTACTGCCTTAAATATTGCTAAACTGTCACACAATTCCTGCCTGATGAGAGGAATATAAAGATATTCCTTTATTCTAAATAAAGAGTAATAAAAATAAAAAATGCTATTCTAATAAAGATATTCCTATATTCCTATATATTCTTATATATAAGAATATATTCTTATATTCTTAACTTATTTCTTATAGATAACAAAAATTACTCCTATGTTAATAACATAGAATTATGAGCCAGCTCTGTATGTATCTGAAGATTCATCCTGCTGCTCCCAGAAATCTCCCTTCAATAGGAGTTATCCAGTTGTCTCTTAAAGATGCTTAAAGACAGATCTAGAGACAATGAACAGCTGAAGATCTAATCCTGATTTTCTGTAGGAACTTGGTGCTGCAAGAGGCAGTTCTATCTGAAGGGCATTGGGCCAAGAGGCAAGAAGATCTCTGTGATGTATTTATGCAAAATCTACAGTCTCTGAGAGGCAACTGGAAAGAGGAAAGGAGGCAGCTCAGTGCAGAACAGCCTCTACCTGTGTGCAAGGCCAGGTCTCAGCTCTGATTTTAAGAATGCTGAGCTTTTCTGCTTGTCTGTGCTGTGAGGGCTCTGCAACCCTAATCAAGCCATAAATGATTACACCAAGAGCCATGCTGGGAATAATCAGAAACTGGACTTAGGCACAAGTAATTACTGCTAAGTTTTTGAGCACTGGCAGCATTTTTTGATCCCATATCAATCCAAATGTTCTTACTCTGACTCTTCCTCTTTTTGTTCCTTCAAGCTCTCAAGCAGAGATTCCTCCAGGACTTCCAGATCTTCCAAGGGAATTCTCAGCAGCCAGTTGACACGGCAGATCAACACCCTGGCTCGAGCATCATAGGATCCTTGAGAAAAGCCCAGGAAATCAGTCTGATCAGTCTTATTACACAGTTGAATTAAGGAGCAGAGTAGTCAAGTGACATGTCACAGAGCAGCTCCTTCCCCCAGGCTCTTTTTTTCTATCAGGAACATGAGAAGAGACTGATAAATGGAAAATCCTTCTTCCCTGCGAACAGAGCCACCACACCAGGTAATGGCTCTGGCAGGAAAAGGATCTGAGATCCTTTGGTCTCCATCCTCTGTGGCAGAGGCCTGCTGGCAACTTTTCAACAAAGAAATGCTGCAGCAGGACCACTGCTAACTGGAAATATCAAACATGTCTGTGGGGGTAACTGGGCAAAGCCCACCTGGACTGCACCAGTGCAGGAAGATGGATTTTGTAAAAATGCACATCCATGCAAAAGCTTTACCTTCTTCTTTGGTGGCAACAAGAGGCACTCAGGAGTGTAAAGCTACACACCAGCTCCCCCAGCAGCACCACAGACAAATGTTTGCTTTTACACTCCCTGCAGGAGATGCAGGAGTGGACAGTGCACTCAGACAACACAAGACAACAGAACTTATTAGTCCTGGTTTTGTAAGCAGGTGCTCTTGAAGAAAACACATCTTAAATTTAATAGATTTTAAATTATTTGTGCCAACTCTTGCTTTTTAAAGGTGTTTTAGCAGCACCTATGCTTCCTGATGTTTGGCATTTATAAATGGTTCTTGGTAGATTCTGGGATGAAAAACACAATTGTTTTTCTCAGGGTGGGTGAAGATATCTGCAAGACTCAATAACAAAGAATGTTTATGATACCCGCTGCACGTAGATCAAATATGGCATTGGGCAATCTATTAAGATTGTTCATTTATTACCACAATTACCAAGATAGCCAACTAATTCTGTGACCTTTAATGACACTCTTGATCAGGTTTGTGCTTAGTTGAGAAATGAGGACAGAATTTATCTTCGCTCCTTCCCGAAATGTGGCACATCCTGCAAGTCCAGGCAGGTGTAACGAGCCCCCTCCTTTTTTCTTTTTCTCTTTTCTTTTTTTTCTGTCTGCTGACACTGCTGGGCTCCTTCCTCACCAGCCTGGTGGGAAGGCAGTGAGGCTTGGAAACATATTTCTCCTAAATTCCAGCTTCACAAAATAAGTGTTTTTTCAATAACTGACTTGTCACTTTTCCATTAAAAATAAAGCAAGAACAAAACTTGCTTTGTTCTGCAGTGCAACAGGCTAATCAGCAACCAGTGAGTTCTTTCTGTGAGAACATGTTAAAACACAGAGATTTAAAAAATGCAAGCAGTGATAGAATACAGGCTTCTTTTAGAATTGACCATTCTGTTCAGCAGACAGTCTTTATTTCATTAATTTTATCAGACTAATCCACGTAATGGATTGCAAACCAGAGAATTGTTTTATGTGTAATATAATATACGAGAAAAATCACATTTCTTTATAATGGGCTTCACAGGACACGGTGAAATTTATACTCTGAATTATTATTTTTTTTCTCTTTTCAGGCAATCAGCAGAAAAGATTTTAGGCTGAGATTTTCATAGCAGCTTTAGTGCCCTCCTAAAGGAAGAGGTCACCTGCTTCCCTGGAAACATTGGAGAAAAACCACCCCACTCCACCACCATTTACATCTGCTTGCCAATGCATGGTGGGTGAAGGTAAGGAGGTGAAGAGCTGTTCAATTTTCAATGGGTATTATTAATCATTCCTAACATAAGAGTTGTTTTTCCTGAAGGGTATGCAGGGAAGGAGTGTGCAGCTTTTGCAGAGAAGAAACTGAGATGAAATAGGATAGTACCTTTTTAAGCACTTTAAAGTATCAGATGTAAACTCAACTATATTATTTTTACAAAGAACAAATGCTAAGTAAACTTACCATCTTGAAGAGAGAAGGATAAAAGGTCCTAAAAAGAAAAAAAAAAGAAAAGTCAATTTAAAACTGATGATGTAGGTCTGGAAGGATCAAAATGGAGGCATGAAACCCATCAGACTGACTGAATTACTGCAGCAGCTCAGTTCATAAGTGGGAAGCAGAAAGTTACAATTCAGTGAGGCAGCACAGAGCAAAACCAGTCCAAAATTCTCTGAAGGCCAGTACAAAGGGCTGGACAGAAGCAGATAATGCTTGGTATATACTGAGCATCTCACATTTTTTGTTATTTTGTTATCTTACATCAGACTTAAAAGTTTGGAGGAACAGGCCTCTAATCCTCCCACTCTAATGCCTCCTGCTCCCTACAGTCATATGTACTCACATATGCAACATCACTAACAGGTTTGAATGTTCCTCTAATGGCCCCTATTTTTTTTTGGCATTCTGGGAATTCACAGCTCTAGGCAGTAAGGCTGAACTGGCATGAAGTTCTTGTGGATTAAGTGAGTTAAAAAATTCAGAATTTATGGCCATCTGTCAAGATTGAGGGACTTGACTTCTGTGCTGGCTCTTTACCATAAAAAATGGAAAAACAAATCAATTCAATAGATGGTTTCTATGGATAAATCCATGAAAAAGAAGCCAGTGTTTTTACAACTGTGTTCTCCTCTTTTATTGCCACTGGACAAATTCTAAGCTCTTTATGTGACTACATTAAGCACCAGCTCAGTTGAGCTGCTTCCCTCTCCTACACACAAATACAGCACAGCTGAATTTTACAGGGAATCCTTTCAGCCCTCTGGGAACACAAAAAATGCAGCCAAAGATGTAGCAGGCTGCCAAAGAGTTTACGATTATTAGTCCTGTAAGCTCCCAAGCACAGTTTGTATTGTAAAAACATCACTAATCTGAGAGTCCTACACATGAGAAGTACAGAATGCAGAACAAACCATCCTGAACCAACCAGAAGAGAGACAAACTGCAGACTGCTCCCCAGGCTGGCTGGTGGGATGTGGGAGTTAGAGACACCAGTCCAGAGGGAGGGATGTAACTGGTTTCTCAAAGTCTGAGTACTGGGAGTGCCCAGGGATCAGATACATGGGCACCATCCCCTCCTCTCTGGGTGCATTTCTGGGGGAAGGGCTGGCACAGAGGTGTCAAAGCCCAGCAGAAGGTGCAGGGCTGGGAGCCTCGAGCAAAAAGCTGACCAAGAATAACGTGAAGCTTGTGACCTTATTGCCACAATTTTCCACAGACTGACGTAAGCAGCCTCTGGAAAAGGGTGATGGTTTGTGGACAATAAACTCTGCCTGAGTGAGGCTCAGGGAGACGGGGCAGTGACTCAGGTCCCGCCCTGTCTGCCCAGTATCACCTGGGGCACCTCGTCAGGCAGCACTGACAGAACCAGAGGGCACAGCCTCAAGCTGTGCCAAGGGAAATAGAGGTTGGATATCAGGAAAAAGTTTTTCACTGAAAGAATAATAAAGTACTGGAATGGTCTGGCCAGGGAGGTGGTGGAGTCACCATCCCTGGATGTGGCATTTGGTGCCATGGTCTAGTTGAGATTTTAGGGCGTGGGTTGGACTCATGGATGATCTTGGAGGTCTCTTCCAACCTTGTCATTCCATGATTCCCTATCAAACCACCCCAAACAACTCTGGCCTGAGCATGTACACAAGTGCCTTTCAAAAAGTCAGGGATGCAGGTAGGTAATCAGGTGATAAGCTGGGACAACTGTTTTTATGGCATCCGTGCCAGTTAGCACTCTCAGATTTAGGCTGCAGTTTAGGCTGTGCACGTACTACACATGCAGGCAGCTGGAATCCAACCAGCAGTGATTAGATTAGTTCACAACTGGGTTGTTTTCCTCCCTAAGCAGCAGTTGTTATATTGGAGCCTTATTTTGAAGTCTGTTTTGAATCTCTATGAAGACTCTATGACAAGACAACCACCCATATGACTGAGAAGCCTTACAAAAGAAGGGAATCTTTATTCAGTCTTTGCCAACTTTTTCTGAGTTGATGGAAGTTCAAAACACATTTCCTTAACAACAGAGAGCCCCAAATCCACATTGCAGTGAATGTGGATAGGAAACCACTGGAAAATGGGCATTCTAAGTATGCTGAGAGCAAAAACCATATTATTAATAACAACTTTCAATGTTTTATCACCTATCACTGCTTCTACACCTCTTTTATTGCACTGCCTTCCCATACCACACCCACAGCCTGCTATGACTACTGTTTTTAAAGGATTCAGTTTCCACCATCTGCCTGTATTAGTCATCTGCAATGAACACAAAGATAACAATCCATAATCCTCAGATGTTCATTGAATCAATGATGAGCTCATATCTAATCTCCTGACTTCATGGATCATCTCTTCAGCTCCTTTGAGAAGAAGGGCCTTCAAACATGCAGCATTAGTGCCAGCAAGGCCCTGACACTGAGCACGCCGAGTAATTAAAGCAGATACTTAATAAACAGTAAATATTGCGTCAGCAGCAGCTGAATACAAAGGAGCACAAGTACCATAAAGCAAAAGATCAATAATTCATAAAGCTTTGTCCCATAGCTTGTTTATTTCCAGGTAAGAAGAAAAAAGCTGATCTCAGCTTATTGTTGATATTTCCCACACAGTCTTTTTCTCCAGTGTTGTTTTCCACACACACCTCTGTTGCCTTGTTCGACTGAAATCTTTCATTCTGTCTCTCCTCAGACAAAATCAATCACCCTCCCCACATGCAGATGGCTGTGTAAGGGATTGCTGCTGTAGCATTAGACTGATAGTTATTCCTCATCTTTGCTTTCAACTGATCAAAGCTGTCTATGGTTTCTGTATTCCACCCAAATCCAGGGGATTTCCTCAGTTTCCTGTCAGAGCAAAATCCCGTGTGCTCTCGCTGATCCAGAGCCACTTTTGTACAAGCACATGGACTCCTCATGCAGCATAAACTTGGAGCAGGCACAAGCTAAATTTCACCCCTAATAAACTCAGCAGCAATGCAGGAAAACCTGCCCCAATATAGAGAATCCATCCTGAGGCAGAGAGAATGAAGGAAAATACACAGGAAGCACATCAAGGTAGAAAGAATGAGTGTGAATGTACTGCATTTGAGGAAACAGCATCCAAAGAGCCACTTTTATTTTAGAAGATCTGCTCTAAATTATTAATTAAGAATAAGATCTCTGTTGCTGTCCTTGTACTATTGTGGGACTTTGGGCAGTGGAACATTTGGACCAGGATCATATCCTCTGAGGCATTTCATGGACTGACAGGAGACAGCAAAAGGTAGCTGAGGAAATGGGAGCTGGTCATGGTGACCAGGGAAGTTCCCTCTCTCTTATCTCCCCTAACACAGCCGAGTTCTCACATCTGCTGTTCTGCCAGGCCATTGCTCAAGGTGAGTGTGTGATAACCCTTAATCAACCAATACCAGAGCACTGGCTGCACATAGGGTGTCTGGCACAGGGTGGCACAGCACAGGGTGACATTGTCCATCTTCTGTGCAGCACCAGCAGCAGCTTAATGCTCTCTTTACCCTGCATGGCATGAGGTTGGATGAGGAGAGATCTGCCCCAGCAAAAGAAAATGGTGCCAAAATGCTTCACCTCTTTTATCTTTCCATCAGCTTTTACAGCAGAACATTATGGAGCAGTCCCGGTTTCACTTCCTCAGCGAAAGAAAATAAAGTCACAGTAATTTCCTTCTGGTCAAAGTGTACTCTGGGAAAAGGACATTTAGACACTGTGCTCCTTGGAGCATGTGGAGGTGGTTTGTGATACATGTATAGTGAAGGGGCTTTTAAACAAGTGAAAATCAGGGTGTCACTAAAATCTGTACAACACGTGTATGAATGGAGACCACTGCAGTAACACCATCAAAATAAAAACTTTGTCAGTTCTCTGTTCTATAGAGTGAAACCATCAAAGACACAGCTCAGCAGACAGTGGCCATGCCTCACATTCATCATTTCCATGAGGTCTTTATGGATAGACCACCAGTCCCCCCTCAGCTGCTTATAAATAAATGCCTGTCAGAAATACTGACCTTATTTCCCTGACTGCACAAACAGCACTTCTGCTGCAAACAGACAGATATGACAAACCTCTTTTGCAAAGCAAACAAGGGTGAGGCGAGCACCTGGACTTACCTGGGTAATGAGAAGTGGATTTTCTTTCAAAATGGGATCCTTCAGCAAAATTTCAGTCAAAGTTTCTGTGCCCTCACCTCCTAAGCCATCAGCAAAGGCTGTCATGGCAGGTAAGACAGCATCAGGCAGGTCCAGCCACTTCACAAAGCCCTTGATGAATTCTGTCCTGAAGGAGCTGTAAGGCAACAGGAGCAGTTAAGGCTTCACAAGTGGGTATTTCAAGGCTCCATTAACTGGGTATTTTTGGAAGCTTTGAGCAGTCTTTGGTTTCAAACATTCACACAAAAATCAAAGCATCAGGAGTCAGCAGAAGGTGAATTGCTAAACAACCTGGCTAAATAAACAAGGAAACAATTGAGTGGGGCTAGACTTTGCTTCAGAACATGCTTTGATGTCTGCAGTGTTAATGGATGTGGTTTGTGCTGAATTGTCAAACTCTTACAGGTTCAAGAGAGAAAGGATCTTCTACTCCTCCAACTTCAGAAGACCCCTCACAGAGTCTGATACCATCTCTGGTACCCAAAATGCAGCTGCCCTGCCCAGCCCTGGTTGCTCCTGTACCTTTGCTCGTTTTCAGGGAACAGCCAGCCGAGGGAGATCCCGCAGAGGGCGGCGCAGGCGAAGCGGCCGGGCTCAGCCAGCTGCCGGCCCAGCAGCACACACGGCTCCCTCTCCCCGCCAGGCTCAGCCTCCTTCTGCTGTTCCACAGCCCACCCTTTCCACTTCTCTGCAGCCATTTGCACCTGCAAGTTCAAGGAGGAAAAAGCAGCAGGAAAATAAAACCAGCACACAGTTGGAAACCAGGAAGTGAGGAGACAAATTGCCTTTGTTTTTACTGCCACACTTGCTACTGGACCTAAGTCAAGTCTGAGCAGGTCCAGCTTAACTATTGCCCCCAACACACTGCTGTGACACAGGAACTGGACACAGATGAACAGCTCTCCAATTCTCAAACGTTTTGCATAAAATTAGCTGTCAATAAATATTTCAACCTGCAAAAGGACAATTTCCCTTTAGGATGGAAAAGGACTAGGTTCCATTGAGGCCTATCAGTCCCACACTTACTGTAAAAATAACATGAAAATAAAAGCTCTGCACCTGGTACAGGGACCAGTACAGCTGCCTGGGAAATCATTTTCCTCTCTCATCTCAGCCCAAATTGCTCCTGCTTGTTTTGCTGACAGCATTAGGAAAGTTGAGTCCAGCTGCAGCCTCTGAGAATGACTTTGATGTGTCCCATGGTCATTGCTGTGCTTTGCTTGTAATATTCCTCCTCTATACAACCTGCCACTGCTTTTCCCCTACAAATAAGACCTCTGCACCACACAGACCTTGAGCTGGGCCAAGATATTATTCTTTAAAGTGTAGGTGAGCACACTTCCAAGTGAAGGGGCTCCAGTTGCTGCCCTGATGGTGCCAGCAGCAAACTGAGACCTCAGGCAGAGGTGACAATAGCTCATTTCAAATTCAACCTGGGTAACAACCTGCTCAGGGCTCACTTCCATCTCCCAGAATTTCTACTGATTTTCTTAAGATCCAATCAGTTTCTAAGAGGCACAAATCACCCATTTCATTTTATACTTCAAATTAAAATGTTTCCTTTCTTCCACACCCTGGCTAAATAGGAATTAGGAGCCCATGACCCTTCAAGTGACCCCTAGAGGACGTAGACACCATTTATAGATTGTTTTAGAGCCCTAAAAGAAAGAAGTGCAAGAGGAGCTGCTCTTTTTAAAGAGATTTTATTATCTGCATGCCATCTGTCATGGTCCTCCAGGAAAGGTGTTTGTCCTGCCTTCCAACTCAGAAACCTAAATATTCAAAGTTCCAGAACAATTTTCCCAGGAATAATGTAACGCTAAAGTTTCAATATTTTTACAATTATTTGTCATGTCTGCTCACTTCTGGACACATTATGGGAGACAGCACTGAAAAAAAAAACCCTTCCCTGATCGATTTATTGATTCCTTAACTTGGGCTGATATGAAAAGTGAAGCAGATAAAAAAAGATCCAAGACCAGTGCAACTGCTTAACCTAATTTCCTAATAGCATAAAATATGGAGCAATAATGGAGCAACACCACGGTGGCTCTTGGCATGCAACAAATAATTCAGAGTGGTGAAAACTAAAATATCTAGAGAAAGTTTCTGGAAGACTTTACTCTGGAGATGCTCAGATCCATGTACTTCCCTCTACACAGATCTCTTTTTCTTTATAAACATGTAGGAAAAAATAGGCTTGGGATTTTCAGACATACACCATAAAAAAAAAAGGGCAATGTGTGATTTACTAAAGAAAATTTGGGCCAAGAAGTTCTGCTACAAATCTGAGATGAGGGAACTGAGAGTTAGAAACATATTCCAAAAGTTATTTATTCCAAAAGTTTTTTATTCCAAAAGTTTTGAAGTCTCATGGCACTGGAATTCCAATCCCTGCCTTGAACAACGTGCTCAGCAATCAACAGCATTGCCATAATCTGAACTGCCACTTGAAAGAGAATTTTGTATCACTTCCACAGCTCTCATTATTCACACAAAGCCCTTTGTTTTCTTAAGAGATGGTGTGTTTTATACAGCAGGTCATGCAATCCTGTTTGGCAAGCAGAAAGAGAATTCCTTTGGGGATCTAAAACTGTGCAGCTGAAAGAGGAAACACAGACAGGGTGGCATTGCGTTTGTCCTAAACTATGACAAAAGCGACATCTCCACAACTGCCCAAAGTTAATGAGGCACCTCATTAACTTCAGAGAAGCGATTGTAGGTAATTATTCAGACGGGACAGTCCCGTTACGGCACAGTGGGGACAGCAGAGCCCGACTGTGGTTACGCATTGCACACAACGCTGTGACTGTGGAAACATTTGGGCAAAAGAGATTTTTGGGAAACGTGCACATGGCTCCAGATGTGCTGGCAGCACCACGGCCTCTGCTTTTAATCTGTAGATACGAGGTATGAACACGGAATGGCGTTAATTCAGTTCTGTCTCAATGCAAGAACACACAAATGTGAAAAGGATGGGCCACAGGGACCAGAGCACGAGGGGGCAGGGACATGGAGAAGCCCAAAGCTTAAGTAGTTGGAGAAGTCAGCGCGTTTAATTCAGCTAATTCTAAAGTTTGCACAGCAGCGCCTAAGAAGCGATGTCCTCACAGTGCAGCGAGCAAAGCTGCGGAGAGGGAAGAGCACATTGAGAAGCGTGAAGGCACCACCTGAGCAGGGGAAGCTGTGAGGGCGGACACCGCCACAGCTGCCGTGCTCACTTTTACCACAAATCATTCACGTCTGAAGTCTCGGAAGATCCAACACAAGCACTTATTTACGGAAACCGGCGCCTCAGGCCACGCTGAGGGGAGGGAAGCAGCGACCAGAGCAAGGCAGCAGCATGAGGGGAGGATCCGCCCGGTCTGAGGGGAGGGTCCCCTGGCCTGAGGGGAGAGTCCGCCCGGCCTGAGGGGAGGGTCCGCCCGGCCCGAGGGGAGGGTCCCCCCGGCCTGAGGGGAGGGTCCGCCCGGCCCGAGGGGAGAGTCCGCCCGGCCCGAGGGGAGAGTCTCCCAGGCCCGAGGGGAGAGTCCCCCCGGCCCGAGGGGAGGGTCCCGCCCGGCCTGAGGGGAGAGTCCCGCCCGGCCTGACGGGAGGGTCCGCCCGGCCCGAGGGGAGGGTCCGCCCGGCCTGAGGGGAGGGTCCGCCCGGCCTGAGGGGAGAGTCCCTCCCGGCCTGAGGGGAAGGTCCGCCCGGCCCGAGGGGAGGGGTCCGCCCGCTCCCCCTCAGCCCGCCCATCCCCTCTGCCACCCGCCGGCCCGGCCCCGACCTTCTGCCGGCCCGGCCGAGCACCGACTACCGGGATCTGAGCACCGAGCAGCGGGAACCGAGCACCGCGAACCGGGAAGCGAGCAGCGACTGCCGCCGCCGGCGCCCGCCCCTTCCTGCCCGGGCCGGGCCGGCCTTGCCGCCGGCACTGCGCCATCGGTGCAGCCAAGTGTGTCGGGAGCAGCGCTGGGCTGAGGGGATGGAGGGCACCGAGGGCATCACAGAATATTCTGAATTGAAAGGGACCCACGGGGATCATGAAGTCCAACTCCTTCAGTGAGTGGCCCATAGAAGGGATCAAATCTTGGTGTTGTCAGCACCATGCTCCAAGCAACCGAGCTGAGCCCGGGATCATCTGAAGGGATGGTGAGGGATGAGGGGATGGTGAGGCATGAGGTGATGCTGCCTACTCCCAGTTCTCATTCTAATTCCCTCTCTCTCGGGCCACTGTGTATTGTTACCCAGTCACTATCTGAAATCAGGAGCTAGCCAGGTACGGTAAGCAGGGCATGGGACTAAAGAGCTGAAACTTCCTAAACAAAATGACCAGCATGAGTTAAACTTGAGAAGAAGCAAATCCTTTACATTTTGAAATAGGAATATAATCTCATTAGCCTTTTCTCTATAAACTTAATAGCCACTTCAAAGTCTTGCATGGTTATTGAGCCTTATCTATCAGATGGGAATCTGTTCAAAAGATATCAGGTTCCAGAGCCTCATGACTGCCACCAGCATCTGTGAACTCTGAACCACCTGTGTGTTAGTGGCTCTCAGTCTGGAAAACATTTCATGGAACTGCTGAAGGCAGACTTGGAAGGTGCTGCTCCATAACTCTCTGAGTCCATAGGAATTCTTTCAGAGGGCCAGTGTCTCCCTGGAGATCACACTTCTGTATGCTGCCCTTTCCTGTTGACATTTTTTTTTTTTTTGGCTCTGTAGAAAGTAGTGTAATAAAACAATTATTTTGGAAGGGCAGGGTGAAGCATAATAACACATTTTACTGATCATGTTCATTCTGTTTTCATTTCTTCACACCCATGTGCTGAAAACATACATGGGCTGGCAGGATCCCTTGTGAGTGATCTGTTCAGGCCAATATTAATACATTTGTTACAGACCTTTACAGTACCAGTCACCCACTGGTGTTGGTGAAGGGAACTCGACAAGAATATTGTCTGTGAGCTGAAAGACTTGCCCAGGATGTCTGAAATTATTTTCAGTGCAGCTAAATATCTGGTCCAGTCTTTATTTTTGGAATAATATAGCATTTGGTTTTGAAACTACCTGCCTTTTTCCCAACTGGAAAGCTTTTTTCTGGTTGGTTATTAGCAAATGTCATATGTATTCTGCAGAAAGACTGTTGCTGTCCAAAGAGATGAGAAAACCCAAAGGATTTAATTCCCCTGAAGGCTCCTGTTCCTGGCAGAAAACAAACCTGTGTTTTCCAAGATTTCAGGAGCACAAGAGCTCCTACCCTCTGAGTCTAACCTATTTTATTGCTGTGAGACACTCTGCATATTTATATACTTAGCAACTGCAGGACATCAGTTTCCATTCTTATCAAGCACAAATATTTACCTGATCCAAGGTCTCGTGAGATCCTTGACACCCTTAAACATGTCATTTAACTAGGGGAATCTATTTTTTCCCCCTCAGTTTAATTTTAATTGGGTTTCAGGGTATTTTCTTAGCAACTAAGCATTTTTTAAAATGAAGGATCACTCCAACACATTACTGCTTTGTTTTACTCACCAGCTCAGCTCTGCACGCTCTCTAATACATCTTCTCAGCTGCAATTCCTGTCAATAAGGAAACTGGGAATTGTTTTGTCATTAATTGTCCACAAGGAATTGAAACAAAGAAGTCAATGAGCAATTAATACTATTTAAATTTAATGGAGACATTCCATTTAAAAATATCACACGTGGTGTGGCGCAGCAGTTGATGGATTTCTGTTTTCTGTGAGCATATTCAAGGGCAATGTAAAGAGGGCAAGAAGAGAGGTCCTGCAGGTTGCCAGATAAAGGAATGCAGGTGAGAGGAACTATTTCTCTGCTAAATAATTTTAGCCTTGCCCTTTACATGCCACAGACTCAAGATTGGGAGTGTTGGTTTTGCCTCTTCCGCTCCAATTTTGTGTGTAACTTTAAATGGCATCAGCTGACATCCATCCTTTTCCCAGTCCCTTTCCCATCCCTGCCAGGGTTAAAGTAATAATCTGGGCTAAAACTGCTTGTTTGTAAACACCCACTGCCTGATTTAGCAGCCTTATTTCCCACACTGTCCCAAGGAAAGACGTTTGTGTGTTCAGAGAGTGGGAACAGCAGCCGTGGGGTTTTGCAGGACATCATCTCTTGGATGTTCCAGATAACATCCTGCAGGAGGGGACACGGACATGAACAAAATGGCAAAAGCAAACCAACACAATTACTGGGATAAAAATTGTGTGGAAAACACATAAATATTAACATATAAGTAGTTCATTTTGTTTGCAGTAATGAGATTTAACAACAATGTGCATTGGCATTGAGCCAGCTCAGCCAACTGTTGAATTTATTCTCTGAGAGATTGCTTTAAATCCATAACTCACTGGTGTGCCCAGCGTGCACCTTGGCCCAGTCCCTGATCTCTGGGATTCACAGATTAATTGTTTCAGGCAACAGTAACAACCTGGATCTCCTTGTCACAGGAGGCGGGGGAGTCCTTCTTGCACCTGCAGCGGAATTTAGGAGTGCAGCAAAGCATCAGAGACATGAGCAACCCCAAAGTAAGCAGGAGACAAATTACCCACTTCACCCTCCCCGAGTACATAAATGGGAGGATGAGCATGGCGAGGATCACCCCAAGCAGCAGGAGCAGCACGAGTCTCTGCACAGCCAGGCTGGTGTGTGCTGGGCTGTTTTCCTCTGTGATTAAAATGTCTTGGCTGCTCTGAGTCCAGCTATTGCCATCCAGCCCCACGGCACAGATGTACACCTCAGGGTTTGAATCGAGGCTCTCCAAGCGCTCCAGGATGTCCTCTTTATCCTGGAGCGTGCGGATGAGCCCCCCTGACACGAAGGTGGGTTTTCTGCAAAGAGGGCAGGTGATTATCCAGATGTTCTCCTCTTTCCTGAGGATCAGCTTGAGGCAGACGGCGCAGAAGGTGTGCTGGCAGTCCAGGAGCTTTGGGACTCTGTAGATGCTGTACTTGTTGAAGCAGATCATGCAGTCCATATCCAGAGTGGCTGTGTCTGAGCACTGGTGGTTCAGTTCCAACCTGCTCATTTCGGGAGAGTTTGTGTTCCTTGGCTCAGCAAGTGGCCCTGAGTTTGGAGAGTCTCGTTCCAAAACTGCTGGTTCAGAAGCAGCAGGACTGTCTCTCTCTGTTCCTGAAGGTCTCTCCATTTCTTCAGTACACTCTTCAGTGAATCCCACTCTCTTCTTGTGTTTTGAGTTTTGTGTTATGGATCCTGCTCTGCTCATTTCTGCAGCACCTCCGGCCGCGGGTGCAGGACTGTCTGCCTCAGCCTGCAGTGCTCCAGCAGCTGACGATCTGTTTTCCTTGTTTGGCTTGTCAGTGAGTTTCTCCATGGAGATAAACCTCAGTGCAGCTTGTCTCCCCTTAGCTGACGGATTTCCCGAGTCTCTGGCTCCTTTTATGTGTTGCTGTACTCCTGCTGTATGCCTGATTGATTAGTGAGAGCCTTAAGCGAGTCGTGCTCTTACAATACGATGTTTTTATGACACGGGGACCAGAGTTAATGATTGATTTCTCAGCCAAGACAGTTTACAACAACTGATAATATCAGTGGGTAATTCCTGTCCAGAAGCAGACTCCATGGCATTAGCAGATCACTCTGACAGCCAGACACTACCATTATTATTAAATTAGAACCCTCTGAGCTGAAAGCAATTTCGTTGTTCTCTAAACAGTGCTTTGCTGGACAGTGACAGGCTTGGGGGAATGACCTGTTTCTAACACTGGTGTGCTGAATGCAGTGCTTTGATTAGAGTGTAAGTATCACAAATTTTGAGCTCTCTGGGTAGGAAGTTTGGTTTAGAAATATTTACTACCCTACAGCAACAAGTGAAGAATGAGATTGAAATTATTAATTTGACTGTTGAACGTCCAGTTGTTATTAGCTCTTTTATCCTAGGGAATCTTTTTTTTCATCCTAGGATAACTCTTTTGTCCTCTTTGTTTTAGTCATCACAGAGATCCCAGTACAAACTGAAGCATGACTGAGGCCCACATAGGCTCTCTCAGACTCCATGAGAGAGCTCTGGAAGCTAAAAGCAAGACCAGTGTCCTAGATAGTGGGACCATCTTCTTTCCTGTGGTGTTCACCAAACAACCTCATGCACTTGGGAATGCCCTTCCTGAGTGGTTTTGTCAATATTCATCCCATCTGAAAAAAATGCCTGAACAAAATCACTCAGTCTCTAAGTTCTTTCTGCCTTTTTATTTGAGGAGTCAAAGAAAGATGGTTTCTCAGCAAGAATCCCACAGAAGGGAGGAATGAAAGAAGGAAGGGAAGGATCACTAATCCCAAATACCCAGATGAGGTTAGTGGTATCAGCAGAAGACACAGAGTACCACCCTGGTAGCCTCCAGTGCACCTGAATGCTCACACTGCCTGTGCCCCCATGTCCCAGCCCCTCCCTCACAGAGAGGAGCAGCAGAAAGAAATGAAACAACAGCAGATGAGGAGGGCAAGGAGTTCAGGAAGGCTCTAATCTCACGAACTCACAGGAGGGGGGGATGAGGTGAGAAGAACTTGTTCTTATTTGCTGAGAAATGGAAGGTTTGTCGTAAGTAAACTTCATCAAAGTGCCTGAGCACTGCTGTGTTTCTGCTGACGTGGCACATGGTGCTGCTTGATGGACTTTTGGCTGACCCCAAATTTTAGAAGCCTGAGTATCTCTCAGTTGCAGAAGTTGGTATCAAAGTGCAGGAATGTCTGGAAGTACACTGGTGAACTGCAAGACTCATTCATCTTTAAAAAGAGAATTTTCTTTTGCATTTCATATAACTCTATGTCAGCAGGTTCATGCTGGTAAAAAGATCCAGGAAAGTAGAAAACAGACTTGCCACTATTACAATAGTTTAGAAGCTTCAAATTTGCTCTGTCAGTTCCCATGTCAAGAATGGAAATGTCTTAAAAATTCCTGATTCCTAATTATTAGAACAATATAAAAACACCATGCAGATGTTGGAAGTTGAAACAGACACCAAGAGGGACAACTACACTCCTAACATAAAAAATTTAAAACATGTCTATCTGCTCTGTGTTCTACCAGTGGGTGGGGGTGACTTGTCTGTATCTTTTGTCTTCCATGCTGGAAAAATAGGTTTTTGTTGTCCTCCACTGACAAAGTTTTCAGCCAAGCCCTGACTCCGGCTCCGCTTTGTCTCTGGTGTCACGAGTGATGCTCCCAGGCTGGCATGTGATGCTCCCTGGCTGGCATGTGCCTTGTGCTTATCTGAATTGCTCACAGCCCGTTAATGCTCCTCAGGCTAATTACTGCCTCTTTAATCATTTGCAATCAGTTTGTATACTCACACTGTTTTACGGCTTTTAGTGTGTTTGCATAAGAAAATGTGTTTCTATGAAATGCTTTGTATGGAATTGTTTATAGTAGGAAATAAATACAAAAGAGCAGTTGTGTCGATCCTAGGAAAATCCTCACATGCCAGAAGCAAAACATCCCAGAAGATACTGGGGATACTCCTGTGAGCTTCTCCCTGTGCTGAGCTGTGGTTCAGTTTGTCCTGAATTGGGACAAGAACATAAGAATTATCTACAACCTAAAAATCACTGTGATGTGAAGCCTCTTGTATTCCTGGGACTGTTAGCATTCCTCACAAAGCTGTTTGGATGTGCCTTCTGAGCTAGGAATTGGAAATTCACAGACTCCCAGAATCCCAGATTGGTTTGGGCTGGAAGGGACCTTAAAGCTCCCCCAGTGCCCCCCCTGCCATGGGCAGGGACACCTTCCACCAGCCCAGGTTGCTCCAGGCCCTGTCCAGCCTGGCCTTGGACACTTCCAGGGGATCCAGGGGCAGCCACAGCTTTTCTGGGTAATTTGTTCCCCAAACTTATTGCTCTACATTGGGAAAGACATGTGAATTACAGCTCTGTCCATGGAAATATTGGGGTGTCAGGCAAATGTGGTTGAGGTGTGGGATGCAGAAGTGCTCCCCAGACTTGGCAGTCACCATTGCAGTGCCTCAATCTCAGCAGCTCTTACAGAAAAACACCATGGAGAACCAGTTAACATCCTTTTTATTGTATCTCTTTATTATCTTTGCTGGGAAATGAAATCAAGAGAGGAGGAAGGGACAAAAAAGAGGAAACTGGTGTGTCTTTCCAGGAACTGGTGGCTCTCCATCCGTGGTGTGTGTGCCCTTCTCACCCTGAGCAGCACAGGGAGCCTCGGGAGCTCTACCTTTTCTGAGCCCCCAACCAGGCGTTCCTTGCTGGGGAAAACCAGCCAAAATCTGGAACTCCGTGTGCAGATTCCCCCTCCTCAGCACTGGAGCTTGCTTCCTTGGCATTTGAGCTTGAAGTAGAAGCGGTAGGAATTGTTGTAGGAGTGCAGGGTGCTGGCGAAGCACGAGGCCACCGCGGTGTCACACAGGCAGGTCTCTCTCTCGCACCAGCTCTGCTCATCGCCTGCAAACGGGGGGGAAACACGGAGCCCTGCGGCGCCTTTCCCGGCCAGAGCCACCGGGGGGAGCGGGAAAGAGCAGCGTGTCTGTCCCAGTGCTCCCCCTTCCCAGCCTGCCCACATCCTCAGTGCCCATTTCATCATCCCAGCCGGCCGGGAGTGGGGCTGGATTCACCCAGGGATGCTCTCCTGAGTGCCCTGCTCCGCGCATGGGGTGTCTGAATGTTCGCTACTCACTGCAGGTGATGTTCCCATCGCTGGAGGTGAAGCTGTACGGGGTGAGCAGGGGGCTGCAGCTGCCTTCCCTCAGCCTCCTGTAGCAGCAGTCGTGGGCCTGGCAGCACCTGCGGGGACACCTCGTCAAACCACGGGCCCGGCAGGGCAGGGCAAGGTCCAGCCTCAAATTTAAGGCGATGGAAGAGGAGGCGGCAGGGCAAGACTCGGCTGGGGAATGGTGCAAACCCGCGCCCAGCGCTGGAAGGCAGGGGCTGAGAGGGGATTTTAGGACCCGGGGCTGGGAATGGTGATCTGGTGTGAGCACTCACCGGTCGGTGGGATCCACCGGGGTCCCGGTGCGGGCACTCACCGGTCGGTGGGATCCACCGGGGTCCCGGTGTCAGCACTCACCGGTCGGTGGGATCCACCGGGGTCCCGGTGTCAGCACTCACCGGTCGGTGGGATCCACCGGGGTCCCCGTGTGAGCACTCACCGGTCGGTGGGATCCACCGGGGTCCCGGTGCGAGCACTCACCGGTCGGTGGGATCCACCGGGGTCCCGGTGCGGGCACTCACCGGTCGGTGGGATCCACCGGGGTCCC
>JAOTQP010000856.1:1162207-1172766 GCA_026413545.1 Cichladusa arquata
CAGGTTAAACGTTTGGGATGAAATTCTGTAGTGTCACCACCACCCAAATGAGAGCAGCCATCCCAACAAATCCAGGAGAAAGGAAAAGAAAATGCTGCCCAGCAAAGCGACACGGCACCTGTGTTTGCGAGTAGGAGCTACTGGAGACATCCTCAGGACAATTTATGGGAGGAAAAGCAGGACAAATCCATCAGAAAGCCAGAAATGAGTCTTAAAGAGCTCAGGGGAGTGCCAAAGAGAATGACATCCTACTTTGTACAAGTTGAGTATTTAGCCAAAAACCAGCTGCCTTGTTTGGGGTTTTTAGGTTTTCTTTTTTTTTTTTTTTCTTTTTTTAAATTTTTCCTTTCCTTATGTCCATTATATATTCAGCTGCTGAATTTAAACTGATCAGCTTAATGTTGCACATTATTCCAATTAAAGGCAATGTTTTTTTTTTTCCTTTTAAAATTTTAGATAATTCCCTATTGCCTCTCTTTTGGCAAGTGTATTTCTCAGAATTCCAAAGAGCATCCCATTTTAAGGCTAAACTAAGAAATGTTAAAAGCTTCTGTAAACATTTCCTCTTCCTCCCCATAGTTGCACAATTTGAAGTCCAACTGCAATTTTTAAAATGAGGTAATTTTTGTGTGCTCATATCTTGAGGAGTCCTTTTCGGGACGAGCCGAGAGGCTGTGCCAATCCAATTGTAGTGGGAGAGCTTCCACAGCAGGGCACACACCAGTTCCAGCAGCTATTTCAGTTATTTATCTTCTCAATTTCATCCAAGTCGTCAGTATCCAATTTGTTTATCTTTTTGTCTGGGAAAGAAGAGAAATATTTCGTAACACTGAGCAGAGAAGGGAATGCTGCCCTCCTCAGCTGGACTTGAGTTCTGGTTTATCAGGGAATGTTCAGTCAGGGTTTAAAAACATCAATTAAAACTGTTTCCCTTTATCAAAGGCCCATCTGGGTACTCCAGTGTTACCCACCCCTGGAACACCCACTTCAAGGACTATGCAGGCAGCCAGTAAACACAGCCTGATTTATTCTGCTCCTGGCACAGGCAGCAGGTCACAATCCCAGGGGATGCTACACCAAACACTCCTGCTGTGCTCCTCTGTTTAAGGCTCAACAAACACCCTTAGACCTGCTCAGCATCCAACCAGTCAAATTGTGCAGTGATTCCAGAGTTGAGAGAAAGGAGAAAGGCTGAGGTACGTACTGAAATGTTCCTGGATTCTGTTGAGAATGTTCATGCTGTGCTTGCTGTCCACCATGTTAATGGCCAGCCCCCGCTTGCCGAAGCGGCCGGTGCGGCCGATCCGGTGCAGGTAGGTCTCATTGTCTGGATTGCCATCCTTATCCACGGGCAGGTCAAAGTTGATAACAACAGAGACCTGCTCTACATCGATCCCTGACAAAAGAAAGCATCAGGTTACACGGCTTCACTTATTTAGAGCAGGAACAGCCACCTCAGACTCTGAAATGGAGCTTTTCCACAATATCCTCAAGGAGTACTTGGAAATAAAAACTATCAAGCTGTTAGGGCAGAGAGTCCCACTGAAACAGCCAAAGGCACTTAAATATTTTGGAAATTCTACCAGCACTTAAATATTATTATTAATAATATATTAAATATTTCGGAAACTCTCTCCTTCCCTGCAAAACTCTAAAGATCATTTGTGTTTTTCCAAGTATGATTCTGTCTTAACTGCTCTAGGATGTCAAATTGCACCACAAATTCATACTGGGATAGTGAACTGGATTTCACTGTTTTTCAGTTTTCTGTACTTGGGCACACACATTCACTGCAAACCCTGAATGTCAGCAGCACAAGGCAGCCTTGGTGCCAGACTCTCACTTTTCCATCTCAAGCAGCAGGAAGCCAACAAGGAATCCTGGCATACAGTGTAAGGACACCAATTTCTCCCAACTGGAACACCTGAGGATGTGAATTCTTCCTGCAAGCTGCCCAGGGGTATATGTTATCTTAGGAAGTGCTGCTTCCAGCCCTCCCTGTGATGCCTTTTTGGGCTACCTAAAAACAGGCCAGACAAAACTAAGGGAATAAAAAGTGCTTGTATTTATTTAAGGGCCTTCAGGTACATTTCAGGCAGACGAAGCCCCTCGGGGGGCTACACCCAAAAATGGACCAGGGTTTTCATACTTTTATAGGTTTGGTTCATTTGCATATTGGGGATTAATCCTCCAATTACAGCTTCAGGTAATTAAGTAATTTACCCCAATTTTGCTCCTCCCAGCTCAGTTTTCTTTAGTTTGCCAGGGCCTGAGGCAGTGAGGGGTCCTTGATTCCCAGCCCAGAGAGGAATTGTTGTGTGTGACCAAAATAGGAGAGCAGCAGCTGACACTGTGTGTGGGGTTTAGAGCTCCAACTACAGAACTGCAGGATTACAGAGACATGAAAACCACAAAAGCTAAAATCCTAAGGCATCACCTGGCCCCATCCCCCCGTGCCCTACCTCTGGCACAGACGTTTGTGGTCACCAGCACCTTCTCCTTGCCCTCTCGGAAGCGCTCGATCACGGCAGCTCTCTGCTCCACCATCATCTCCCCGCTCAGCAGCGCCACCTGATGGCCCTCCCGGGACAGCTCTGCCGCCAGCCACCCCGCCGTCTTCCGGGTCTGCAACACACAGCAGCCCCACGTTTGGGACGGGCTTTTAGTGCTGGAAAGCAGCAACAAACCTCTCTGGGGGCCCCCCGGCTGCTCAGTTTTGGTGTCCCTTACAAACTGTATCAGAAGGAGGACAATATACCTCAGCCACCACAGGAGTCCTTGATTAATAAAGGACACGTTTTCTTTGTGCAGTGCTCCTTAGATTTCACTCTGCTGGAGACTGAACACTACATGCATACACTGAACACTCAGGAAAATTGTCACAAACCCACAACTACTCAGCTTGGAAAATGGCAGGGTCAGACCTGAATGCAGCTGTGAAATCCCACAGAGGCTCTGCACAGCCTTGAATTTTTGAACAGTTTTTTGAACTCCAGTTATGTCTTGAGAGAGCCTAAAAGCAAACTGCTGCAGCAGACTCCAAACACTTTCATCCTGTCTGAGCTCACTTTGCTTGGCTGTTCTGTGCTGTCAGCACTGATTTTTCCCTAAAAATTACTATGTCGGCTTCCAGAAAAAGAAAACCAAGTCTCAGCATGATTCACAGTGAGATCCCAGAGGTGTATCCTCAATTACCTGAGGGAAATGAAGTCCTAGGAACAGCTCTGTATCAGCTAGAGAAGCAAAAGACTTCCTAATCCCTCATTCTGCCCTATTTTCATCCATTTTCCAACCCCACTTTTTTTTTTTCAGTAGTTCAGAGTTTTGGGAAAATGTGCATTACTCTGACCTTTGTTTCAGAGGACTTCAGGAATAACTATGACCATTCAGGAATAAAGAAGTCCAACGTTGTCTCCTGGATGGACAAACCCAGAGAATCAAACTAGCCAGCACTAACGTGGCTTTCAGGATTTCTCTCAAAGACTGAGCCAGAGAAGCCAAAAAGGGCAATTTTGTTCTTAGCTCCTTTCTGGAAACAAGTGTGTGGCTTGGTTTTAGCACCTGCAGACTGAGGGGGTCACCAGGACTAACACTAACACTCCCTGGAAGCACTCACATGGCAGAAGATCATGGCCTGGGCGATGGTGATGGCGCCGTAGATGTTACAGAGAGCCCGGAACTTCTCATCTCTGTTACTGCACAGCACATAATACTGCTTGATGGTGTCCAGGGTCTCCTCCTCACGCTTCAGTTTGATGATGTTTGGGTCAGGAACAACTTTTTGAGCAAACTTCCACACAGAATCCTCGAAAGTGGCTGAAAACAGGAGCATCTGGCAGTCCCTGGGGAGCATTCTGAAAGAGAGAGAAATAGGAAGGGCTCCCACACAACACTGTCATCTCCTGATATCCTGATGGAATTCATGCTATGGGCAAAGGAAAACCATAACCCTGGAACTGGTTATTTCAGTGGCTGGAAAGAGTAATACCACTCTTACCCACCATGATCACTCCCTCATGGACCACAGGCATCCAAGGACCTTCTGAAAAAGGAACAAACCCTGCTCCAGGGACAGGATTTTTATTCTGTAAGGAAATGAAACTGCTTGTCATTCCCTGACACTGTGCCTGTGTGAACCCCTGGACTAGAGCTGATCTATCACTTCCATCCATGGTTCACTGGTGAGGACAGTGGTCCCAACTGCAGCCCTGTCCCTGTGGCAGCCCCGTACCTCTGGATGCGGATACTCTGGTCCTGGTGGCCCTGGGTGGCGATCATCACATCTGCCTCATCCAACACAAACACCTTGATCCTCTTGGGATCTATGAACTTCAGTTTGGAGCACCAGTCCAGCACGGTGCCAGGTGTGCCGATGACGATCTGCTCCGAGATCTTCTGCCCTCTCTCCACTGCCAAGACAGAAGGAAGGGCTGCTCTAGGGTGGCTGTGCAGACAGGGAAATGCTCTGGCCCAGCTATTTCACCCCCTGACTGCTCTGGTGCACCTGAGGAGCACCATTCCCTCACTCCTGTTGGTGGTGTTTCCCCTCACTCACGTTTGTTGCCTCGAACAGCATATGCAAGTTTCAGCTCTGGGTAGAAGTTTCCCATCTGTTCAATCACTTTTCCTGTTTGAAGTGCCAGCTCGTATGTTGGGGAAAGGCACAAACACTGGAGGAACAGAAGGATAATGAGTGAGGTGATCAACCTCCAGGGCAACACTATCACACTTGCTTTTTAAAATCCTGGCTGAAGTTTTCTTCAAGACTAACATTCAAGTGGCTGAACAGTTTCTCAGCCATCCCATGAGGAAATCTGATTTGAAAAGCACCTCTCCAGACACTGTCTGCTTTGTTGTCAGAGTTGCCTTCTCTTCCACCCCAAACCCACTTATATCCAACGTCCTTCAGCTGCACTACTTCTCTGATTTAAGTCCCCACAGGAAGATTTAACTCCTCACAGAGCAATGGCATTCTGTGTGATGCACAGGAAGGACTGACAGGAACAAGCTTTGAGCAAAACCCACATCTTTTGCACAGAAAGCATTTTGATAAATCCCCAAACCTCCATCCCCTTTAAGCAGTTTAATGAAATAACACTATGGCTCCATCAAGCCATGAATTACATCTGAAGGCCTCCCAGCAGCCCAGGCTCTTCACTAGATGGCACTGCACCACCCGGGAAGGCCCCAAAACAGCCACATCCCACCAACTTTACCTGTGGATACTTGTTGCCAGGCTCAACCCTGCTGAGCATGGCCAGGACGAAGGCAGCTGTCTTGCCAGTACCGGACTGCGACTGCGCGATGAGGTTCTGCGGGCTGGGGGCACAGCAGGCACAGCTCACAGGGGGAAGCACCATTTGAATCCCAGCACATTTACCCCTGCTCTGGATCCAGGGCCAGATGACCAGCCATGAATTACTTCCTGCCCAACACCCTCCTTCACTGTTTCTCAGTTATGGAGATTTGGAAGGAGAACTGTGGTTTTCTCCCAGTAATCTCCCATTTCACGTCTTCCCCAGTGTCTCAGTACCTCACACATTCCAGCTCAGGGTTATGGAGAGGAAAATCAGCACCTCAGCTACTCCTACCCACCCAAGATTCCTGAGCTATTTCATATTATTCCTTCCCAAACTAATGAGGAAAATGGCAACGACCTCCCAAACCCCACAGCACGACATGCTCAGTACCAGTCCTAGGAAATGGACAAATCCAGAGCTGCTGTCATATAGTTAATAATCACAGAAACACTGTGGCATGGGAACCCTTTCTCCATCACCCTCCTCCCATCCAAAATTCAGAAGCAGCACACTGAACCTTTCAAATCCTTCTAATGTGGGAGAATGCAGAAGGAATGTGTACGTACGGCTCAGCAAGCATCATGGGCAGGGCATTCTCTTGGATCTTAGATGGTCTGTTGAAGCCCATGGCATAGACTCCTTGCAGGAGCTGTGGTTTCCTGAACAGAGAAATTTTTATACCATGACCTATTTAAGTCCATTTTGTTTTCATCTGTGTACAAAAAGGTGAGAAAAACCCTCGAGAAGATATCTCTGGTACAATTCTACCCATGAAATAACTATGGTCAGCATCTGGAATATACAGCAGGAAGTCTGGACAGGAAGCTTTGTAAAAACCCCTGGATTTAGTAAGTCAGCCTGCATGTCCCAGCTCCAGGGCAAACCCTGTGTCTAAGGCCAGCACTGCTTGTTGCAAAGCAGCTTTTCAGACAATCCAGGAATCCCAGAGCAGAAAGCATTAATCCTGTCCTTCAGGCCAATCCCATTTTCTCAGCCATGTCTAATCTTGGTGCCAAAATTATCACTCCTCGATGACTCAGACACGGGACAAAGCGTGAGGAACAGGAAAAGGGGATCACAAGATCCTTGCAAGGACTTCAGGAAGTCGTGTGCATTCTGTAATGCAGCTGAGCAATGCTGGCTCAGGTAAATGACTGATAATTAGCTCAGTTTGCTGTGGCTACACTTTGTGATCCGTGGCTGCAAGCCAGTCCTCACACCCAGAGCTGTGTGGTGACACTGCTGGCCAGCAAACTCTCATCTGCTGCTTTCTCTCAAGGGAGCTTTCTACTCTCTCATGTAGACAAGAACTCAGAACAACCTAAATCCTGGTTATGGTGCTGGAAACTCTCAGCTGATGACCCCCAGCTGCTCCCTCGATGCTGACTGCTCTCAGAAGGGCTCTCCTTTCAAGGCAGGTTACATCCTGCCCACATTTCCCACTGCAGTAACTTCCTATTCAGCACAACATGCTTTTGCAAAAATCCTGTATTACTTTCGAGAGCTGGAACAAAAGCTCTTTGAAAACATAACCTTGTGCTGCTCCAAGCAAGGACAGACAAAGCCCAACTCTGCACCAGTTGCCAAGGATACCCCGAGTCATAACAAAATGAAGACTCAATTAGGCTGGTTGTCCCTGTCATTAACTCCCTGGGATTGTTTGCTTTTTGAAACACAGGAATGAATTAGTCTAACAGGCACTGCAGGACCTCAGCTTCTTTTTGTAGACATTCAACCACGAACACTAACAAAGCAAAACATCCTGGCATTTCATGGGGAGAAGGCTCTTCAGCTCCCATTTTCCTGCAGAGCTTGTAGAGCAACAAACTTGAGATCAGTGCAAGCACAACAATCCCAACAGGAGGCAATCTTCAGCACATTAATACATATTTCCATCAACTATGCCTTAAATACAGCTGTCATCCCTTGAAAGCTGCACTGGTAGAGGTTTTCAGTGGCAAGGAAGTCAGAAAATACTGGTCTCTCCAGTACATAAATCCAGTATTGCTAGAAAAGATAAGGTTTTCCTTTTGTGCTGTTCACTGCTGTTGCTTCAGATGGAAACCCTCACCATGCACCCAGATAAAGCAACTCTCCTTGCATTTAAATAACACAAATTATACACTCACTTACTAATGACAGGTTGGCAGTAACCTGAAACACAAACCCATCTACTTTCAAGTGTATGTCCTATGCAACCAGGGAATTTTTCAGGACATGAGTTTTTCAGTTCCAGCTACCTGATGGGCTCCAAACTCACATCTGCTCTGGCAGTTTTAGCAAAACTGCTCTCTCCCCCTGAGCTTAACAATAAGGATCCCCATGACAAACTGAAAACTCCAGTTATAAGGGAGCCTATGTAATATATCTGATCCCAGGATTTAACAGCTCCATGCAGAGAAGGCTCTGGCTCATCCCAGCAGGCACTTACAGGCGCAGCTCCTCGAAAGACTTGACAGAGTAGAGGGGAGATGTGGGGTCCCTCTGCAGCACCTCCACCTGATTGGTGGTGTCCACCAGGTTACTGCGGATCAGCTTGTTCAGTAAGGACTGGGCAGCTCTGTCCTCTGCGAAAGGAGGTGGAAAACATAAATCCATCAGTCATAGCCTGCTCCAGGTCTTGCTCCCACTGAACTCCTGAGCCAGTTAAAAGGGACAAAATCCCTCCAAATTCTGAAATTCTTCATTAGAGTGTAATGGTGTGAAGAGCCCAAACCTCCTGGATGAGACACTGAGAGATTTTCCCATTTAATACCCAGGAAGACAAATCAAACAAGCACTGTTCTAAGGGGGACTTTAACAGATGCAAATATCTGCTTATTTAAGATTATTTCAGCTTAGCATCTACCTGGGACAGGATCAGGCCTCCTCAACCCTCACTCTGTCAGGTTTGCAGGGTTTTATTTTTAAGGAAAGTCTGAGGATAAATGGTACTTTAAAAGACTTCAGAGCAGAAACACAAGGGCTGAGGATAATGGAGATCCAAACGAGGTGAAACTGCTGCACTTTGGGGTTTTGCTACTAAATCTGTTTCCTAAAACCACCTTCTGAAAGAATTTGAGCCTTTACCCACCTCTGAACAGCCACTGCACAAATGCAACTTGTTGGTTGCTACAGCAATCCCAGCTCCAGGTTATCCAGCTGCTCCTGTATCCAGTCCTGCCTTGAGGATACTGCTATCCCCTTATTTCTCTCCACTCTAATCCAGGAGTCTCCCAAGTTATTACAGGACACAATGCCTTTAAAAGTGTTATGGAGGAAGGACATGCCTTACAATTATGTCCTTGGGGCAGGATACAAGATCAGCGGTCCTGAGACATAAGGCAGGCTTACTTTAAGTATATATTAAATCAATATAATTATAATTAAATTAAATTAACTTACTTGCCAAAGCTTTTTTTTTTTTTTTTCATGAAAGCACTTACCCTTCTCCTCATCCTCCGTCTTCTCCACATTGTCATCTGCCTTGACAACGGCACCTGGATTGGAATGGTTTAGGTTTAGGGGGGCACAGGTGAGCTCAGGCCTCAGGGACAGCCCACACCCCCAGAGCTTTGGAATACCCTGGGAAAAGCTACAAAACAGCTCATTCTCCTGAGGAGAACTGCACTGTTGTGCAGAGGATACCCAAGCTCCAGCTCCAAGTGGAGTTCAGCAGCCACACCAACAGATTTTGCTCACACAGCTCCCTGAGACACCAAAATTTTTAGTCTGTGCTGCTGCTTAATCTCAGCTCTTCTGGAATCTTATGATTTACCAGGAATTTACTTTGGCAGCAGTACTCTGAACCTCCACAGGGAAACATTCCACCCTTTCCAAGCCCATCTAAGCAGCTGGAACTCACCATTGGCATCTGGTTTGGTTTTTTCATCCTTCAGGTGTAAAGTGCTCAGCTAGAAATGAGGAAAAACACAAAATCAGAGAAATTCAAATATAGCTCCCTATATTCTAATTCCAGCCAGGAAAACCTGAGCTTTGGATTTATCAAGTATTGCACAAACCCTATTTAATTGGAAGGGACGAAGATACAAGAGGAATTTGATTTCAAAAGTTTTAATACAACTGTTTCTAACAGGAGTTTTAACAGAAATACGAGCTGTAATAACACAGGGAAGTGGTTATTTTCTGCCCTGTAGCCTCCACTCCCTAAGGGCTCTGCTGATGGAACATGGGAGAAAATCAGCATTCCAGGATGGAAACAGGATCCAAGCACTGTCCTGGCTGGCACAAGCTGCCCCAGGACGAGTTTGTTCCAGCACCTGAGATGTGCAGGGAGAGCAGCCCCGAGGGTCTTCCCACATCCAGGGGCTCAGTGAGTGTTCTGTGCCCAAGCACAGAAAAAACACAAAACAATTTTTCTGAGGCACGAAGTTACCTCTTTTCATTGAAAAAATACGAAAGAGGGATTTTTTTTTTTTTTTTTGGATGGGGGAAGCTGAGGCTGGATGAGTGCCCAAAGCGGTGCAGTGTCTGGATGGAGAGTGAGGGGGACCGCAGGGACGGCTCTGCCCTTTGGATATGCAAAAAATAGATGAAGGCGAAGAAATTTTTAAAATAATGGTAAATAAATAAATAAAAAAGTACAAATTGGGGGTACTGCTTATAAAGGAAGAGCCCAAGCCCAGAGACAATCGGATACCCCGGGCCCAGAAAATGGGGCGAAAAAGGGTTTCTGCCATCGCTGTTTTCTGTGAGGAGGCGGCGGGGGCCGCGCAGCCCGAGGGACCCCGCGGCGATGGAGCGGAGCGGGCCGGGCCATCCCGACCCCCGCGGGCCCCGGCGCGCACTCACCGACTCGGCCGCCGCCTCCTGCTCGTCCACGGCCAGGGCCCACGAGTCGGTGGCCATGGCCGGCCCGGGGTGGCCGCAGCAGCCGCGATGGCGCCGGGCGGGAGCGGCGCCTGCGCACCGCGGCACGGCCCGCCCCGCCCGGCCCCGCGCACCCGCGTTCCGGGCACCGCGCGTTCCGGGGGCGGCGGGACACGGAATGGGCGGGGAGCGCTGGGATGGGGGTGTGCGGGGTGAGGGGAGAGGGCACGGTGTGGGGTGAGGCTGTGAGCTCTGTGAGCTCCGTGTGGGGTGAGGCTGTGAGCCCTGTGTGGGGCTGTGAGCTCTGTGTGGGGTGAGGCTGTGAGCTCTGTGAGCTCCGTGTGGGGTGAGGCTGTGAGCCCTGTGCTGTGTGGGGCTGTGAGCTCCGTGTGGGGCTGTGAGCTCTGTGCTGTGTGGGGCTGTGAGCTCTGTGTGGGGTGAGGCTGGGAG
>JAOTQP010000856.1:1174357-1198891 GCA_026413545.1 Cichladusa arquata
GTGCCGTGTGTGCTGTGTGGGGCTGTGAGCTCTGTGCAGTGTGGGGCTGTGAGCTCTGTATGGGGTGGGGCTGTGAGCCCTGTTCTGTGTGGGGCTGTGAGCCCTGTGTGCTGTGTGGGGCTGTGAGCCCTGTTCAGTGTGGGGCTGAGCAGTCAGTCCCCTGTGTGTTGAGGGGGGCTGCAGTCCCTGCCCGGTTCCCTGAGTGCTGTGGGGCTGAGATCAGCACCCTGCTATGATCTGGGGTCTGGGGGTCAGCCTGTGTCTCACCTGATGTGGGGCTGTGTGGCATGGCCATCCCTGGGGGTCAGGCCCCCCATGTGGTGTGGGGCTGGGGCTGTGCCCCCTCTCTGCTTTGGGGCTGGGGGTCAGGCCCTGCTGTGCCATCTGCTGTGAGGCTTTTTCCCATGGAACGGAGTCCCTTTGGGAGCCAGAGCCAGGGAAAATCATGCAGACACTGTGACATCTGTGAGGAACTGCAGCTCTGTCCCTGGAACAGGATTGGAGGTGAAAACAAGGTAGTAGCATGAGTCATGGAGGTGTAGAAGTGACAGGAGCTGCAAGAGTCATTTCTGTCCTGTCTCCTGCTCTAGGGCAGGAGCCAGCTTAGACCCGGTATCAAACCTGCTCTTTAAAGGTCCTGGAATAAAGAGGAGTAAAAGGGAAAGTAGAAATGAAAGAAGTGTCAGAAGAGCCTGTGGGATTTCCTCTCTGGGCTGCTGTTCCCTTCCTTGAGCCTTGTTTGGCAGAGCAGCTCTCAAGGAGGATCTGAATTTGTTTTTATTCCATGCAGCAGAACCAGTAAAATGGCCAAGCCTGCAGGCATCAGCCACAAGTTCCCAAACCAAGGATCAGTTCCCTGACTCAGTATTCCCCCTCCCCTTTAATGGAGACACTTCATTTGTTCCCACAGCCTGAAACTTCCACCTGAGCTGTTATTTCTTTCTGTGCTGAGAGATCTTATCCCAGGCAGGGCTGGACCCTTCACTATTGCTCTTGACACCAACTGTGGTTGGTTTTTTCCTTAAAACTAAACTCTGTCATTATCAAATATTATCATCTGATGCTTTTCCATCAGATGATAATTCAGTTTCCTGCTTGGAGGTGGTAGCCCTGTGTCCCTCAATCTTTTGGAATCCCTCCCCAGCCCCACAGGTGAACTTTGGGGTCTGGCAGCTTTATTTGTGGAGGTGACATCATGGCATTTTTTTCCCATGGCAACAGGAGGATGCTGAGCACAGGAGCTGAACGTGAGGAGATTTTCAAAGGGAACAGAAGAATCAGCCAAAGGCAAGTCTGAGACATTAATTAGTTAATTAGGATAAAAATAAAGATGAATGTGGGAAATCCCAGAGGCTGACAGGCTCATGCTTCCAATTTAATGTTTTCTTGCAGACACACCTCCCATAAGCACATTTAATTGGGATTAGTCCCATTTTAGAGAGGGGAAAACAGAGGCACTGAGAAGACAACTGTGATCAGGCAACATTGGCTGGGGGCAGATCCTTCCAACGCCTTCTTCCTGCTCCTTGGCCTTGGCTGCAGTGGTTCCTTGGGATTTTCAGGGCTGTTCAGCCTGTCAGTGAGGTGTGACTGTGGTGGGTGTTTCTCTGTTCTGTCCATGGGGAAGGACTTTTCTCCTCAGTCTCTGGAGCAGGAATGGGCTCTGGGAGGTATGGGCTTCCTGTGGTTCCATGCAGGGTCCTTGATTTTGCTGGAGGCTCTGCTGTCATGTAATTCCATATTTATTCATTTAAACATGAGATAAATATTCAGATTAATTTAGATAAATGCTTAATTCCCCTTACCAGCAGACTTTGGTTTTGCTGGAATGAGAGATCTCCCAGTGGTGGAGGTTGGATGGTGGAATTTAATTGGAATTATCTCTAATTCTTACACACTGAACGGGTCACACACAAACCTGCTGCAAGGAGGAAGAAGAAGATGAAGAAAAGGAGGAAGTGAAGGAGGAGAATGAGGAAGAGAAAGAGGAGCAGGAGGCAGTCCCTGCCCAACCCTGTCATCACTTTTTAATCATCACAGTCTCCCAACAGGGTGATTATTTGTTTCTTCAGAGCATTTCAGGCTGTGGAAAATGGCATTTACAACAGAACACACATGGAGATCATGGGAAGTGCTTGTTGATGTCCATCCTGCAGGATATTTAGTTTAGTGTTGGGGATTTTTTTTCAGTTTTGAGCCCATCTGGATCTCCCAGCACAAGAGCACCACACTTGCACACTTGAGTGAGCTGGATAACGAGCCTTGAAAGCCTGTCCTATGCTTGGCCAGTCCCAGAATCCACCCAGGCATGAACCAGGACTGGAAATACTCCTCTGTGGTGGTTAGAGATGCTCCTGTTGCCTGGCCCCAGGTGGGTAAAGACACAAGCTTAGACATGTCACTTAGTTGACCTCAAATGCTACTTTTAGCTTCTCCTCTCCTTGGATTTGCCTCATTTATACCCATCCCATTCCCCCCTGCTGCTCTCTAGGAGGGGCTGGCCCTCATCAATGGTGGGGTGTCCTGGGCAAAGCCAACCTGGAGAAGGTGAGGAGGAACAAACACCAGCTGGAGGCTCCTGTGAGCTGTTCTGGGCAGCACTTTTGATCACCTCATTGATGCCCGTGGTGATGCAGCTCCAGCATCAGCACTAAATATCAATTCCCTCCAGAACAACTCCATGTGCCTCATCCACCATGTCACATGCTGTCACATCTTCTAAATAAATACCCTGCTGCTACCACGTTTGTTGGTTTGAATCCCAAGATTTCTCCTGATATATGTTATTTTCTTCCTAGAAGCCACAAGCCGTGGTAAACAAACATTTACAGGCGCTGGGAACACAGGACATGGGTTTTTCCATGGCTGACTTACTTGTCTGGCAAGAGCCATAAATTCTGGAGGTTCAGGGCTGAAGTCAGCCCTGGGAGCTGGGCTTAGGAAAAAATATCTTGAACAGGCATTTGTTTGTGGAGTTTCTTGCCATTTCCTCTAAAACAAATAGTTCTTGGGGAACAAGATGGGTCATTAGGGATGCCACATGTCTGCTCATCCTGACCCTGTGGTGTGGATGTGTCCTTGGAGGCCAGGGGGAGAAAGAGGAGCTTTACCCTCGGTGTGCTCTGACCCAGGCTTGGTGTCCAGCTCTGCTTTGGGACAATGTCAAAGCCTGTGCCACTCCAGCTGCCTCAGTTTCCCCTTCCTACAAGTTGTTTTTCCTGGGTTTAAGGGTAAGTTGCTCAGGGCAGGGACTGTATCCCGTCAGGGGCATCCCCCAGTGACAGCACTGCTCCTGTGGGGAGGGTCCTCCTAGACCCCCATGGGTGGGGGCTGTGGTTGAGGGGCTTTGGGTGCTCCCGGGGAGGAGAGGGTGCATGAGCTGAGATGGGAAAGGGGGCAACAGCAAGGGTGGGAGAGAGATCCAGCCTAGGGCTGCAGAGGAGGCCAGTGAGTGGTGATACATCCTGATTTTGGGGGGCTTTAGGGTGCTTTCCTTCCTTTGAAAGAGGAAGGGGATGACAAAGGTGAATGCGGTGGGTTCTTCCCCTCCCAGCAGCTGCTGCGGAAAATCCCGGGGAGACAAACTGTGGGGATGGGTAAGGGCAGTTCGCAGCCTCTTTTGTCCAGCAGCCTGCCCAGCTCGGGGGCAGCTCCTCCGCCCCGATGGGCTTCGCCCCTCGCCCTTTCCCTCCCCTGCAGCCCCCGGGCTCAGGAGGCGAGCGAGGGGAGGGGGAACCGCACGGTGTTCGGGGGGATTGTCATGGTTACCTCCCCGGCAAAACAAATGGCTCCGCTGGGTGATGATGATGATGATGGTGATGGTGACCCAGACAGCTCCGGACACTTTGAGTCGGCGGTGGGGAGCGAGAGACCCACCCTGGGTATCCGGACCCCCCCGTCCCAGGGGAGCCAGGCACCCTCCCGGCTCCGGGCACCCTCCTCCGGGGCACATGTTGCTGCAGCCGGTTCGGTAAGACCCTTCCGAGCCCCCCGGACCCCCCGGTTTCCTCCAGCCCCGGTGCCCGTGGGGAGGGTCCGGGGGTGAAACCACCGGTTGCTGAGGTGGCTGGTGGTGCAGCGCTCCCCCACCCCGAGCCCCGGCGCTTGCTCCTCTCCCTCTCTCCCTCCCTTTCCCTCGCTCCTCATCTCCCTCTCTCCCTGTCTTCCAGACACAGCGCTCCGCAGCCGTGCCTGTCGCCTTCGGGGTTCCTCCTGCCCCTCCTGCCCCCCCTGCCCAGCCGCAGAGGGGCTGGAAGAGTGGGTGAAGTTGCTCCAACCCCCCATCCCCTTCTTCCTTCTCCTCCTCCTCTCTCCCAGCAAAGGTAAGAAAAGCAGTGGCTACTCTCCAGTTGCTCCTGCACCTTTTTAGCTCCGCAGGGGTGGGTGTGAGGGGTGTGTGTGCGTGTCACTTCCCAAGGCTGTGCACGATCCCAGCACAAAGCTGCTCACTGAAGAGATCCCTGTCATAATATTTGTGCAGGCACAAGCCCACACTTTGCAAGCTGCTGCTTCCCAGCCTTGCTTTTTCCCAGCTGGATGGTGAGTCCTGGAGCATCCCATCCCTCCCCAAAAATTGTACAGACATTAGTAGTGACTGTGTCTGTCTCTGTACAGGCAGAGGACAGGGATGGAGGGGGGGATGATGCTGGGGATGCTGTTGCTGTCCTGGGCAGCCAAGTGGGATAACCTGTCTGTGGACACACTGTTTGGGGAAGGAGAAGTGACCTTGGCAGGGTGAGGGGGGCTGATCCCCCCAATAAGGGTCAAAACACTGAGACCTGGCTGGAATCCACCACTCTGGCTGGGGCAGGGCAGGACAGGGCTGGATGGAGAAGGGCTGTGCTGCTCCTGGGGGCCCTGGGTGGATCCTCCTTGGATCTGGATACACCCCAGCAGGAAGCAGGCTGCCTGGTGGGTTTAGCCCAGCTGAGGGGTGTCTAGGCCAACACTCCCCCTCTGGCTCAGCCCAGGGATCTTCCCCCATCTGTGAGCCTGGCAAGGTGGGGGTTAACTAACCCCTATGTCAGAAATGTGTGATAAACAGCTCTAGGAGGGGGCTTGGGACATGAATCCAGGTCTGTGAGACCCAACTCTGGGGCCAGGCTGGTGGTCCAAGACACTTGCTGACAGAGTTATAGCTGACAGACCCCAAATCTGCCCCTGCCAGGGCTGTCAATCATATCCCAGCCTGGCACTGCATCACCTCGGGAAGGGGGAACCAAGTTGCTTCCACTGGGCTCTGGCAGGAGCAGCTACTTCCCAGCCTTTCCCCAATTTCCATATCTCAGGCCTCAGGGTGCCCTTGGGGCCAGGAATCCTTGTCACTGCCTTGTTGTCACCCTTTGGGGGGTCTGCAGTGGCTGTTTTCCTGGTTTTTCCATCAAGTGGGATATTCCACTTGCAGATTGAGGCAACGGGAGGCTGGAGATGGGAGAACAGCTCCTGTAGCTTTTCCTGAGAGTCTCACAGGTCTGCCATGGTGGATCCATGGCTCTTCTATAGCACAGGACAGTGCTAGGAGTGCTTTTTCAAACCCCATTTCCTCCTATTGCTTCCTAGAGGTATTTTGGGGGTTGGTCCCAGTTTTCTTGCCAGGTTTGAGCCTCGTGCTTTGGGATAAAGCAGCTGGAGGGCTCCTGCATGTCTTAGTCATGACCTGCAGTGATGTGGGTCAGGTAGGTGAAGTCAGGGGTCCCTCAGCAGCTCCCTGAACCTTGCTGCCCCTGAAAACCAGGGAGAATTTCCAAGGGTGACTCCACTTGAGAGCCCTGAATATTTGGGAAGTGCAAGGCTTCTCCTGTCTTGGATTTGCAAACAGGGGGGAGTTTGTTTCCCCGTGGTCATTGCCCAGGAATGCTGATGGGAGGCTGTGGTGCAACAGGCATCCTTGGCCACCTCTGTGCACTTGTACATCTCCACAGGGCGCTCTGGCTGTCGTCATCCCGGCGAGCCACTGGATGTCAGTGTTGATTGAGACAGACGACGTGGAAGGAATGTTTTACCCAGCTGCAGAAAACCAGGCATCCTCTGAGCAGTGGACATGTGCCCCAGGTGTAGCTCGGACCTGGAGGCGACATCTCCAAGGGAACCCGTTTGCGGCCGCTCAGGGGTGGCAGCAGGGCGGGGCAGTGATTCAGCCGCTCAGAAATGCGACTGACACCAGGTGTGGCATCAGGGCTGGGCTTCACACGGATGCCTTCCTGTCCTGGGGGGCAGAAGCAGCCGGCTGCCCCTGATTCCTGCCCTACAGGCAGCAGGGCCGGGTGGAGCTGTCGGGTTTTATCCCAGCTCCTGCTTCGGCTCTCCCTGTCCTGTTGTTGGCTGCGAATGCCACAGTGGTGTGGTACAGCTGGGACCCCAACCCACTCCTGGGAGTCGGGTCCTGCCAGAAGCCAGGCTGTGTGCTCACAGTTTTGCTCTATTTTTCTTCTCAATACACCTCAGAGGAGCATTATTCTACCCCTGTCTTTACTCCAAGTGCTCAGACAGGTTTTTTGGGGGCACATCAGTGCTTAGTGACACAGAGGGACACCCAGGAAGCTCCAAGCAGTGCTCCAGGCACCACCCGCTTTTTTTCAGGCACTATTTCCCATCCTATAAAACCCATCCCCGGCCTGTCGGGAGTGCTGGGACAGGCGATGCAGGGCTGTGCAGGGCTGGAGCTGTGCCGGATGGAGCCTGTGCCGGGCTCGCAGCCCCGCGCGTCACCGGGACCGTCAGCAGCAGCATCAGCGCCTTCCCCGTCAGCCGGGCGCAGGAACTGCCCGAGGGGATTGCCTGGAGCGGGGTGATCACGTTTCAGTGTCTCCCTCCCCTCCGAGGCCGGGAAGAGCAGTGGATTGCCATGGAAAGGACGCTTACAAAGGAAGGGGATGGAAAAGAGCTCGATGCAGCAGCAGCCTGGTGTGCCGGGCTGGCCAAGGGACCGTGTCTGTCTGTCTGTCTGTCTGTCCCCAGCCCTGAGGTGCTCCCTAGCTGATGGCATTACAGGCATACTTTGAGGGCTGAAGGTGTTAACCAGTGGTTTCCCTTTTTGCCAGATGCAGTGTGGGGTCAGGAGGCACCTGGCCAGCTGTGTGGGGTGGCCCCACACCTGCTGTGTGTGGGAGGCAGGACACGTTTGGTGGCAGTGAGGGGACACGCTGAGCACTGGGTGGCTCTGGGGATACCCTGTGCAGCATCAAGCTGTTGGTAACTTTCTGGGGATGCAGGGTCCTGCCAGGTCCCATCCTGAGAGTCAGGCCCTGTGGCCTGAATGGAGGCTGAGCACACATCCCAGAGCAGCAAAGGCAGGGTGGGGAGCAGGCAAGGGGCTGGTGCTGAGCTCCTGGGGGGCACAGGGGAGAGATTCCAGCCTTCCCACTGCTCTCCCTCACTCCAACCTCTCTGCTGCTCTCCCTTTCCATGCTGCAGTCACTTGATGGCGTTGGTGACACGAGCTGTGTGGAGCAGCCCCATGGCTCTGCTGGCAGCATCCCCTATCAAAGGGTTTTTGCTGGGAAGAGCCCTCTGAGCCCTCTCTGTCCTTGTGGGGCCGATTTTTTGGCAGTGGGAGCTGGTGCCAGGCTTCTCTGAGCCCCCTCGGAGCTGCAGGAGAGGTGTAACTTTCCTGGCTGGATTAAACAGGACGTGGCATGGGGCTTTGCATCTCCCCAAGGGTCCCTCAGTGCTTGTCCTGGCCCAGGTGGTGCAGAAATCCCTGCTGGCAGAGTGGTTCCCATGGGAGTTATGCCCCCAGTCTTCCATGGGTGAGGAGATGTGAGGGGCTTGGGTCTCACCCATGGCTCTGCACTAAGTCCTTGCTTCCAAGCTGAAGTCACCTGGAGTCCAAATTCACCCCTGTGGCAGTCCTGTAATGAATTCCTGCTGTGCCAAGCTGGTAGAGAGCTTCTTCCCATTATTATTTTTTCCCTAAGGTAAAATCATTCCCCCTCCTTCCTCCTCCAGCTGGCATTTAATCACTTCCCAATACCTTGATGGCCTCTGCCACATCTCGAAGTGAGGGGACCTTCATTATCTCTCCCTGTGGCAGGTGAATTTTAGCCAGCTCCTGACTTCCCAAGCCCTGGCTTGGAGCACCCTGGTGTGGGATGGCCTCCCCTGGCTCGGGCAGGGCTCCTGTTCATCTCCTGACTGGGGGGGCTGCATCCCCATGGATGCACCCCCACCTCCCTGGGCAGCTCCTGGCATGAGCAGCATTTGTGGTGGAAGGAGGGGTGGATTAAATCGGGAATGGCTGAGCTTTTTGGCCAGGATTCAGGGGCGTGCCTTGGGATTACTGCCCTCCATCATCATCATCTTCGCTGCTGTTCCCTGTGCTCGGTTTCCCTGGCTGCTCTCCCCCACCCTGCACAGCCCTTCCTGCTCTCCCTGGCTCTCCCTCTTTCCTTTCTCAACGCTGTTTTCCTGCCCGAGCACTCATCGAGCTCGCGGCCTTGATGTCCTCTGTGTCATTTGCATATAAAGGTGGGTTTTAATAACGCAGGACTGGTAGGGAATGATAAACTGATATATTTCAGTGCTGCTGGCTTCTCCTGGGCCTCGTAAATCACTGCATAAAGCATTGCAGAGCCAGCCAGGGGGAACTGCTGCCTAGCAACTTCTCCTGGTTCCCCGGGGGAGCGGGATGTGGCCCTAAAAATCCACCTGAAAAGTCTCCTTTGAAACCCTGAGGCTTGGGGGAGAGGGGCTGTAAGGGAGGAAAACCTGCTTAGGGAAAAGAGTTGGAATGTAATTGGCAGAAGGAGTCACTTTGCATCTGAATGTGTCGGCTGAGCACAGGGAGGGATGAGTCAGCCCTTTGCAGGAAGGATCTGGAGATGCAGGACAGAGAGCAGTGGCACCTCCCCAAAATCAGCGAGGATGAGGATGGGCAAGGACATGGGAGGGAGGGCAGGACGATGTCTGGCTCTACCTGCCTACTCTTCCTTTCCTAGGAGAAAAGAAAACTCTCGTGATCATAGTCTTATCCTGGAGAAAGTTGTTGATTTGGAGGGTAATGAGGATAAAGAGGGACAAAAAGATGTTAAGCTGTTCTGCCCAGACTGCAGCAGTGTGGGAGCTGGGACCATGGACCTTGGGGCTGTCTGTCCCCAGCCAGGGAGGTTTCATCTGAACCTCCTCCCTTGTGCCAACGGGGACTTGGGGCAAGGGTTTTCCTTGTGTCTTCCCACTGGGCTCTTGCTCCATCCCCATCACTGCAGTCATCAGACTCAGGTCCCGTCCTGCCCCAGGTCACTCACCTTTCTGTCCTCAGGGCTTCAGAATGAGAGCAGAGCCATGCAAACATTTTGGGTGCTCAGGGCTCCACATCCACTCTCACCTTTCTCTCTCCAGCTCCCCACCATCACCCAGAGACCCTTGGGAAGATGCCAGGGCTGATTAACTGGGCCACCCTGTCCAGGCTGCCCCTCATTGCATCCGAGGTGACATCCTGCGTCAGCGGCTATGCCTTCGGGATGACAGCCCTGCTCACCTACCACAACCCAGACCCCCAGGCTTTGGAAGGCAAGTTTTAAGGAGTGAAGCTTGGAATGAGAACTTTAAAGTCAGAATATGGCAGTGCTGTGTTTCTGTGCATGCCTTCAACCTTTAGATGCTGGCGGGAAGCACAACCAAGTGTATTGTGTCCAAGTCTGCAACTTTTTAGGTGTGAAAAATCCCACAAGTGGGATTTTTTTCCCGCTTGGGAAGTGCCAAGAGGGACCTGGCTGGTAGGTCCAGGGAAGAGGTGGGTGTTGCTGACACCCCTCCTGGCTGGCAGGTCTCTTTGTGTACCCCTTGGACGAGGGCACGACTGTGGTGGGCTTCGAGGCGGCCGTGTCCCAGCGCACCGTGACAGTGCAGATCAAAGACAAAGCCAAGATGGATGGCACCTACTTCGACAGCTGCAGCCTCCCCCCTGGAAAAGCTGGTGATGGAAGTGGTGAGGGGGTTGAGGGTGTTTCAGGGAATGTGGGGAGAAAAGGAGGGGAAGGGGACTGGGGAGGTGACAGGGGGTGGCTGGCTGGTGTATGCTGCAGCACCAAGGGGGCTCCTTTTGGGAGGCTGAGGGGTTGTGGTGCTCTTGCCCAAAGTGTCAGTCTTACCCATCTTGGAAAGCACTGCTGCTGCTGGGCAGCCAAAGGAGTGATGCAGAAGCTGAGGCTCTTTAGAGAAAAGTGATGTGTGCAGCGGGGGCTTTGGGTGTTTGATCCAGGGCTGGGGGGTGTGGGAGGCCTGGAAAGGAGCATTTTCCACGCTTGCAATACCTGGCGTGGTCCAATCTCTCTGCAGGAAGGATTATGATGGATGAGGACCTGGAGAGGATTGTTTTTGTGGCCAACCTGGGCATGATTCCTCCCCTGGAAAGTGTCTCCATCTTCATCAGCACCTCCTCTGAGCTGCAGACACTGCCCAGCGGGGTGGTGAGGGTCCTCCTGCCAGCTGTGTGTGTCCCCAGAGTCCCCCAGCCCAGCCTGGAGAGCACCAGCAGCTTTTCCAGCCACCAGCTCCGATCGTGCGTAAAACCTCGGCTGGGCTCTGTCTGGGGCTGATCCTGGGGAATGCAGGGCTGGCTGAGCAGGAGCTGCAGGAGGCTGGAGAATGGCTGCAGGCTTTGCCTCTGGCAGACCTGCAGTTCCTGGGGGGATAGAACATGTTCACAGGGTTTATTTGGATTTATCTCACTGCAGGGACAAACACCTCTGCGGCTCAGGGAGCCCAGAACAGGGGAGCAGGTTCTGCCTGGCTCAGCTGCTGGACAGTGAGGCCACCAACCCCTTTGAGTACGAGTTCAGCTTCCACCTGGAGATCCGGGGGCCGTGCTTGCTGGCAGGTAGGAGCTCTGGGGCTGTCCTGCTGCACAAGGCTGATTTATCACCTCCCCAAGGCAATGTCCACACTCCTCCTCCTCAATGTAAATCTGTTGGCAACTTAACTGTGCTGGGGTGGATTTACCAGTACAGGGCTGCTGCTAACGTGGGTTCCTGTCCTCTGCTGCCTTGTCATCTCTTCTCCCTGGTCTCCTCCTCAATCCCTGCTGGCACCTGGGTTTCCCTGGGCAGGAGTTGAGAGCCCCACACACGAGATCCGAGCAGACGCCGACCCCTCGGCTCGCTCTGCCAAGAGCATCGTGATCACGCTGGCCAACAAACACACCTTCGACAGACCCGTGGAGATCCTCATTCACCCCAGTGGTAGGTGGGCTCTGCTCCCCCTCTGCTGCTCTTGCCCCTTCCTGGTATCCTCATCTGTAGCTCTGGAGACAGCTGGATTAGTGCTGGTTTTGCAAATATTGTCAAGGTTAGGCTTCCCAGGAGGTAATCCTGGCCCCTCTCAGGGTTTTCTGAGCTCCCCAAGCTCACAGCTACTGTTGTTTTCCCAACCAAGGGTGCCTGCTTCTCTGCCAGACCCAAAGTGTAACCACAGCTGTTCTTCACACAGTTCTCTGCATTTCCAGAGCCCCACATGCCCCACGTCTTAATGGAAAAGGGTGACATGACCCCTGCAGAGTACGAACGACACCTGAAGGGGAAGAATGATTTCATTAAAGGCACTAAGAAAGACCCCAGTGCCAAGAAAAAGGTGAGAAACACAAGCTGCAGGTGTTGGCTGAGGCTTCCCATGGACTGGAGCTGAGCTAGAAGATGGTTCCGTGTTTCAGCATTAGATATTACACTGTCCTAATGAGACCTGCAGCATCCTCCCTCAGAGAGGGGCTTGTGTGGAGGAAGAGGGGAAAATTCAGCAGTGCTGCTGATAAACTGAGAGGGGAAGGAGCTCTGAGATGGTTATTGTGTGTATAATTAGTGCTAGTCTAGCATAGCATAATTAGAGAGGTGCACTGTGATACCATTAAGGGTATTATAATTATTGCAATGACATAGAATAAAATATTCTTTTAATTGCTCAGTAAATGTTTACTGTTTCTGGGTAGCTGTCAGAAAGAAAGAAGTGATTTTCCTGGGAATAATGAGCTGAACTGAAGACAAGGTAGGAGAGACTTCTCTTTGTTCTGCTGAGCAGCAAAGAGAAAAATATCTGTGCTGGGATTTGTGCCTTGTCTTCCAGCAGTTCTGAAGGAATGAGTGACAGCCCAACACTTTGGCGTGTCTGGGATCAGTGGAAAGGAGCAGACAGCTCAGAGCCCTCCTGATTTCCAGGGTGGGCATCTTCCCCTAAGGGACAGATTGTGCTTGTGTGGCCACAGCTGTTTCACACAGCCAGGGCTCTCCTGTGTGCCCAGGGATGCTCATTTTCCCCTCAACTCCTTCTCCACGTGCCTGACCCTGGGTTCCTCTTGGCAGACATCCCAGACCTGCTGCAGGGGTGCTGCTGAGATTTCTCCTTTCACTAGAGGCTTGTCAACCCTCCTCTCTTCCCTTCCCTTTGCCCTCCACTCTCTCTGGCAGGGCTGGGACTCTGCAGGCATCTCCTCTAATTGTGTTCAGCATGTGGCAGGTGGAACGAGATGAAACTCCCACGCTACGCCTCGGATGGCTCCCTAATTATTTCTGCATCTTTAGCATGTCAAATTATCTAAGGGGGGATCATTCTGGAGACATTTCCCTGCAGGAAAGCCACCTGTGCCCCAGGAGGACTGGGAAACAACTGCAGGGAGCAGAGGAAATGCCTGGAATTCCTGGGGTAGATGATGGGCTGGAATTGCTGCTGCTGATCAGAGCAGGGCACTGTCCACTTCTTAGCTTAAATTAAATTAGCCCAGAAATTTCAGCAGTGAATGATAATTAATTCTCCTCCCTCTGTTATGCAAAAGGCTTGGATGCTGTCAGCTGTAGGTTGGTGGAGATGGATGCACACTGGAATCAACTTTCCTTGACAAAATCTGATTAGTTTACTCTAATTGGATAATGGGTGAAGGGGAACGGAAGGGAGGTGAGGAGATGTTTTCTTTTCTGGCTGACCTGTAGCAGCTCCTCTGAAGCTGTTTACTGAAGATTTGCCAGTAAAATTCCCTCCAATCAATGAGAAATCCCGAAATATGGGTTCATCCTGATCACACAGGAAATTTATGTCATGGTTACCCAAGAGCATTCCAGAGAGTTCTGTGGATAGGTCCAGGGCCATGATTCAGTATTTGGACAGAGGCAGCAAGGAACACTCTAGTCTGGAACGTGACAAACTGGAAAAGTTGTTAAAGAAAATAAAGTCATATGGTTGGAGGGAAATGGACACAGAAAAAGCCCTTTGATTTCTCAGCAGCTGATTAATTTATACCACATAGCATAGAAGGGAAAGGCAGGAGCATGAGTGGGAGCTTGGCTTGTTCCTGGGAGCAGGACCTGTCTTTTCACTGGGTCAGAGAAGCAGCACTCAGGCAGAGGAGCTGAAAGCAGAGCTTGTGTGTGTGTGTTGAGCCACAGGGAGGTAGTGAGTTTTAGAAAACAAAGGTCGATCTCAGTTCTTAGACTGAGGAATGTGAGTCATGGCTGGAGAAAACAAGCCCAGTTATCTGGGGTCTGGTTTACTCCCTGTGAAACCATGGAGAAAAGCAGCCAGAAAGAGGAGAAAAGAGGCAAACAAAGCCCCTGAGGATGGAGCTGCTGTTGAGGAGCTGTTTCCACACTCAGACCCAGGGATGAAAGGCCATGGCTGATGTGAGGTGCTGGAGCTCCCTCCAAAGCAGCTGAGGCCATGAACCCATTACTGCTCGATACACATAACAGCACATTATAAACCCATCACAAGAGGTTTTTACCAGTTTAATTTTATCCCATTTGTAATGAATACTTGAAATAGGAGGAGAGAAAATGCAGAGAGCCTTGGAGCTGAGTGCAGTGCAGAGATCATGCAGGTTCCTATGAGCCATGGCCAGAGCAGACGGTTCAGCTTTCCAAAGCCTTTCAATCCCTACAAAGAAAAGTGATAAAAGAGATGGGCAGAAAAAGCAGCAAAACAGAGGTGGCAGGAATGAATTGGAGTGCTGAATGCAGCAGATCAAGGGCTGCATCTCACACTTCATTAGTGAGTGACCATGGAGAAAACCCTGTTGTGCCTGCTGGGATGCTAAGCTGTGCTAATGGACCAGGATTTTGGGAAGAATCTAATGAAATGTTTGGAGAAGCAGTTTTCCAAGGTGCTGGGTAGGGCCAGGTCTTTTGATTTCTTCTCCAGGCTTTTATCTGAGTGTGCAGTTGCTCCATATAATCCCAGAATGGTTTGCTGGATAGGACCTCAAAGCTTATTTTGTCCCACCCCTCCTGGGAGCAGGGACACCTTTCACTATCCCAGCTTGCTCCAAGCCCCATCCAGCCTGGCCTTGGACTCTTGCAGGGATGGTGAATACTGTGGGTATGGACAAAGAGAACACTTGGACTTTTACCCACCCTGGTGTTGTCACCTCTGAGGCCAGAACAAGCAGATTCTGGTCCACAAAAGGCCATGCACTCACATTTTTAGCCCTGCTCTGATTCTCCTCAAATTGAAATGGGGTGGAAAAATCAACTCCTCCAGCTCTCTCCTGCTTTCTTTCAGATGGAAATCATCAGGAAGCGACTGAACAAAGACATCCCCCACCACCCTGTCATCATGCTCAACTTCTGCCCTGACTTGAGGACTGTGCAGCCAGGCCTCAGGAAAGCCCAGGGAGAGTTTATCTTCCTGGTAGACCGCAGCAGGAGCATGAGTGGTGTGAACATCAGCCGTGCCAAGGTACCTGCAGGAGGGGAAGCACCTGCCTGTCAGCAGGGATGAAGGAGAGAGAGCAGTGGGGGTGCTGAGAGCATAAGTGTTCATTATCAGGGGATGGGGGGTAATTATGGGCTGTGTTTTAGTCATCTCAACCATGGTGCTTGTTTGGTACCTGCAACAAAGGTGACTCTCCCCCATTCTCTTCCCCTTCTTCACATCAGCACATAAAATGCAAAATTATTTTTGTCCCTCTTGCTGGCATGTTTTGTGCATCCCTTTTCCAGTTCTCCCTGTCTCCAGGAGGGCTTTGGGTGATGGCTGCCTAGGAGGAAACCTCCAGGGAGCTCCAAGGGGAGTGAGGTGCTGACCATGCATTAAGAGAGGTTTTGCTGATGGGCACCTCTGTGAACCCACAGGAATGATTTAAACATGAGACATCCCTTTTCCAAGCACAAATGAACACCAGCAGCCTGGTGGATGGTTATAGGAGTTATGTTGAGACCTCTGGATAAAAAATAGCATTGTCAGGATATTTTGTGGGTCTGAGGTTCCCCTGCCAGATGTGGCTCTTACCCAGAGCCAGCCCTGGTGCAGGACCCTGCCCTTGGTCTCTTGAACCTCATGAGGTTCCTGTGCACCCACTCCTGAGCTTGTCCATCCTCTAGCACATCTCCTTTCCCATCTGTCTCCAGTTTCCATGGGAACTGCTGAAGAGGGACAGACACCTTCAGCAGCAAGGATTGGGATGCTGGGGAGCCTGCAGATGGCTGCAGCACATCCCCTGGGATAGGGAGGCTGTTCCCAAGGGGAACAGGAGATCTCTGGAGTTGTACCCCCTTCCCCCAGCATCTTTAGGAGTCTGGGAATCTTGTCCCAGGGTGGATTTTTGCTTTCCAGCTCCCAGCATGGCTGGGCTTGGGCACCACAGTCCCTGCAGCCTCAGTGGAGGCAGGATTGTCCCCTGGGGATGGGGACCTGCAGGATCAGAGCCCTTCTCTGAGAGCTCCTGAAATGGAAACCCCATCACAAGAGGGCTATAGTAACAGGAAAAAGGCTGTTCCCTTTCAGGAAAAAATGTTTTGAGGGAAATTTTGGAGGAGATACCTCAAGGGAGAAACCCACTGTCCCTCCTTTGAGTGTCCCATCCTTGTTTGTCACTCACAAACATCAGAGACCTTGCAGCAGGGGCTGTTCTGAGAGGGTTTGGGTGGGTTTTGGTTGGTGCAACCTTCTGCACCATCCTCAGCTGGCTGGATGCATGGCATGACAGGCCTTGGAGCTGTGCAGCCTCAGGATGCACTCAGGGATGGGGTGGAAGGGCCATGAGGAGCAGGAGGGCATCTGTCCAAAGCAGCTGGAGTGGAAAATCCAGGGATTTAAATTTCCTGCAGCCAGTTCCTTTCCCACCCTGATGCAGCCAGGGAGAAGAGCCAGGCTGTGATGGTGCTCGCTGGCAAAACTGCACTAATAATTGGGAATTGACTTTTCTAGAAGCAAACATCCCTCCTTATTGAGTTGCCATTCAGCTATGGAGTGCAGCAGGATCAAGATCAATATTTACCAGAAGAAGCAATAAATCTTTCTGCTTGCTGAAATAGCAAGCAGGCATCAGTTGCCCATTTTGGGAAGCGCTTTAAGAGAAATATTTGGAAATTTGTATTTGTGTATTTGTAATGAGTTCCAAGATGGGATGTCAGCAGTGAGATCTGGAAGAGCCAGCATCCCAGGAGCCATCTGGGAGCAGTGGTATAAATATATCCTCGTAGGTTTGAGATAACAGCTTGGATTTGAGTACTCCAGAGCCTGTTAAAGGGCAGCCCTGCTCTTGCACATTATTCCACTGATTTTCAGTGCTCCAGCTCTGTGTTGGTGCTGAGTCTTACAGGCTTTGGGAGCTGGGCTGACCTGGCACCACAGCCCTGCTGGACCCAGGTTTGCTGTGTCCCTCTGTGGTCACTTGGTCTTTGCCACTGGTAGGACAGCTCAAGGAGGCTGTTTGACCTTGGCAGCTCCTCCAGGGGCTGGCTCGAGGGTTTCTGCTGCCCTAGGCAGACTGGCAGGAGTCTGCCTTGATCAGCATTTAAATAGAACTGAGCTGCTCCTGAACACTTTGCTTTACATTTTGCTTTAAATAAACACTTGCTTTAAATGGGCCTCCTCTCCTGCCACATAATTGCTCCTACAAGCTCAAGAGCTCCTTAGGCAGCTCTTGCTCAGTTGCTGTGATCACAAGCTCTGTCCTGGACTTGTCCACAATATCACTGTGACAATTCAAGTTGCTCTTGCCTTATGTAAAGCCCAGGAATAGGCACATTAGATAACCACCTCTGGTAAAGAAAATAGATTAAAACTGTTGTCTCCCAGTTATTTTAATTGAAGCCAGCTATGAATACAAGAGAATTGGGGATGAGGGAGGCTTTTCCTTTTGTGTAACTTAAAGCTGTTTGTTTATTTTCTTCAACTTTAGGCATTCAGATGCATTGCATGTCGCACTTCTCAATTTCACACTCTGCTTCTCACCCACCAGCTCTGTGCTGCAGCACTGTGCTGCCAGCACAAATTGAATCCCGTAAAAACAAACAGAAAAAAATTGTTCAGTTCTTTGTTGTCCTTTTTTTCCCAAAGACTCTCCATTTTCCTCATTTTTGGGTCCCAAATATCATCAAGGGACTTTGAAAAGAGTGGGGACATATGGAGGCATGGGAAAGCAGCAGTTGGTTTGTTGTCAGATGGAGGTGGGAATAAGGTGGGCAGAGCTTTTACTGGTGAAACTGGGGAGTTGGGGCAGCCAGGGAGAGTCCAAGTGTGCTGATGTCTGTTTGCTTTCCACCCTCAGGATGCCCTGTTGGTCATTCTCAAGAGCCTGATGCCAGCGTGTCTCTTCAACATCATTGGCTTTGGATCCACCTTCAAGAGCCTCTTTCCTGTCAGCCAGGCCTATTGTGAGGTGTGTGAGCCCACAGGCCATGGAATCACAGACTGGTTTGTGTGGGGAGGGATCTCACATGGGCAGGGACACCTTCCACTATCCCTGGGTGCTCCAAGCCCCATCCAACCTGGGATCCAGGGATCCAGGGGCAGCCACAGCTGCTCTGGGCTACCTGTGCTAGGGCCTCCCCACCCTTACAGTAAATAATTTCTTTACAGTACCAAATCTAACCCTGCCCTTTTCCAGCTTAAAGCTATTCCCCCTTGTCCTGTCACTCCAGCCCCTTGTCCAAAGTCCTTCTCCAGCTCTCTTGGAGCCCCCTTAGGCACTGAAAGGGGCTTTAATGTCTCCCCAAAGCCTTCCCTTCACCAGGATGAACAGCCTCTACCCCCTCATCATCTCCTTGGTGCTCAAGGCTGCTGGTGCTGACAGTTCCACCGTTCCTTTGGGCAGGAGAGCCTGGCCATGGCCTGCCAGAGCATCAGGAGGATCCAGGCTGATATGGGCAGCACCAACCTCTTCCCTGCCCTGAAGTGGATCCTCCGGCAGCCCATGCACAGGGGCCAGCCCCGGCTGCTGTTTGTGCTGACAGCCGGGGCCATCAGCCACGCCGGGAGGGCTCTGCAGCTGCTGCGGGACCACTGCTGCTCCACCAGGTCTGGGCACCCTGCAGGGCCACCTCTGGGGCTCTTCCCGACTCCTGGGTGCTCAGGGCACCTGACTCCAGAGCTTTATAGGCTCCTACTCCCAGCTTTTAGGCTCCTGTTTGTCGGGTAATTTTAAATAAGCAAGCAGCTAATAGTTAAAAAGGTTATTTATTACAAAGCACATCAGTCTCAAAAGGCAGTAGCAAACAGCAAAGGCAAGCAATGGCAAAAGCAGTAGCAATAAGCAACTGGCTGGAAGCCAGAATGGCTAAAAGCAACAATGGCTAGAAGCAGCAACTCTTTTAATACATACTCTTATACAGAATTTTTCTAACAAGCTAAGATGCAAACTTGGACCAACACTCCTTAACCTGTTAGAATTCCAGTTTCTTAGCACACTAGGTTATGTATACAACTACTCATACACCCTCTCTTGTTCTGTCTAAGAAATGTCAGTAATATTCTCACTATACCTCTATTATGTCTAAGTCCTGTCTACAACTGTGGTCCTGGAGCCTCCACTGAAGATATCAGTATGTTTCAACCTTCATTAGAACACTGGCATTTGAGACTTTTTACTTACTAAAAGCATTAGAACTCACTTTGAAACTTATTAAATCCCTGCACTCTGATTTCTCTCTGAGGAATTCAGACAGACCCCTGACTCACTGACTCCAGCAGCCAGAAGCCTCGCCCAGGCTGGGATGTGCCTCCCCCTGAGCACAGCTCCAGCTCACACCCATCCCCACTCCAGAGCCAGAGGCAGGAGAGATTGCTGCTATGAGCCATGGGAGAACCTCAAAGGGTTTGGAACGGATCCCAGAAGTTCAGATGCTTTTTAAACAATCAAAAGCAGGATAATTGAGCTGACAACTTCACAGCTCTCGGCTGATGCTTCCTGCTAGGAGAGATTGACACGCCAACAATCTTCCTTGCTTTTTTTTTTTTTTTTAAAAGCACATCTGGGGCTTGCCCCAGCTGCTTCCAGGATGGGGCTGTGCAGAATTGAATATGCTGAAAGGGAGCAATGTAAAAAGCAGCTAATTTGTGCATGAGCTCCCAGCCTGGCTCCCCAGCTCTGATCACAGGCTGTTCTGGTTTCTCCTCTGCCTCTTTAAGGGGCACAAAACATGAGAAAAATGTAAGAAATCCTGATTCCTCTTCCGTCTCTCAGACTTTGGGGTTATCAGGGAAGCTGCTCTGTGGGTTTGTACCTGCACAGAGGTCTGATTGTTTCCCAGTGTAGAGGGCATCCCACCATCCCACCCCTCACTCATAAGGAGCTGGAGGGGAGGGTTAAATGCAGTCAGAGAGGAGCATGGTCTCAGGTGACCCTGCAAGGGAGAGTCCTGGGCATGACCCATCTTAAAAAAAGATCAGAGCCTTGTTTAGGAGGGGTGTGAGACTGGCCTAGGATTTGCAGCCAGCTGAGGATTAAAACCCTCCAAGAGAAAAGCTCTTTGTGCAGATGCTGTTTGCTGCTGAAGGTGCTTTCTTTCTCAGCAGCTCACTGCCTGCTCAGATGCTGTATCCCCCCCATTCCCATCCTCTTGGCTTCCTGGCACATCCCTCCCCACCAAGCACTGCCCTCCCTGCCTGGGCTCCAGCTCAACTTCAGCCTTCAGCCCAAACCAAATCCTGATTCACAGACCTGAGAGTTGGGGGGAGCAGCCTCACCTAGCTTGATCTTCCTTCCTTGAGAAAATGTTTATTTTCATTGCAAGCAGAGATAATTAATGGATATTTAGTGCTATTGACCACAGCCAGCAGGGAAAAGAGCTGAACTGAGAGCAAAGCAGCTTGTTTGTGTTTGCAGAGGAGGGGAAGGCTTGAGGTCCTGCTGGGAGCCCCTGAGTGTCACTGCTGAAGTCTGGTCTTTAAGGGGTTTGGGGTCTGCTGAGAGGAGGGGGCTGGCAGTTCATAGAACCCCAGAATGCTTTGGATTGGAGGGGACCTCAAAACTCATCTTATTTCACCCCCATGCCATGAGCAGGGACTCCTTCCATAGCCCAGGGTGCTTCAAACCCCATCCAGCCTGGCCTTGGACACTGCCAGGGATCCAGAGGCAGCCACAGCTTCCCTGGGCACCCTGTCTAGTCCTGCCCTCTGTCAGTGGGAAGCCATTCCCCCTTGTCCTGTCACTCCATGACCACGTCCAAAACCCTTCTCCAGCTCTCTTGGAGCCCCTTTAGGCACTGGGATGTCCCCAGCCCTCCTGCCACCCACCTAAAAGAGGGGCTGATTATTCTGCTGGGCACAGCAGTGGGATAAAGCCAGAGGGAGTTTCTGCCTGAGGGAGTGTGTGGGCTACATGGGGCTGGATTTTCCTTTGGATCCCGATTTTCCCTGTCCCTTTGCAGGTGCTACAGCTTTGGCATCGGGCCCAATGCCTGCAGGAGGCTGGTCCAGGGTCTGGCTGCCGTGTCCAGGGGCAGCTCTGAGTTCCTGGCAGAGGGAGAGAGGCTGCAGCCCAAGGTAGAGCCCCCACTCCCTGTGGGGCTGGAAGCCACAGCTCCCAGCAGCTTCATTCCCCACCCTGGCCCTCCTCCCCAGCCCCTCCTCACTGCAGGTGGGTGAGGGTCCAGCACTGCAGGTTCATTCCCCACCCTGGCCCTCCTCCCCAGCCCCTCCTCACTGCAGGTGGGCAAGCAGGACGGGGTGAAAGAGCATCTCCATGGGGGTGGGAGGTGTGTTTCCCTTCCTTGGGGCTGGGGGCTGCAGTGCAGCAGCTCTGCCTTCAAAGGCAGCTCTGCTGCAGACACAGCCAGGGTAGAGGGACTGGCATCAAAGCAGCCAATTAGTTTTGAAGTTGGGCTCAGCTCTGGCGTTGCTCAGGCGAGAAGGACTCGGGGTTGGAGTGAGAGGAATGTGCTGTGATGGCTTTGCTTGTTAAGCTGACTTTAAAGCCTCTCCATTCCCTCTCTCCCCATGAAGAGTAAAACTGTGTGCTTCAAATCCAGCACAGAGATGGCTCTGTCCCCTGGTGAATGCACTGAGCCCAGCCTGTCACTTGGCTAAACCCAGAGAGAATTGGGTCTTTAGCTCCTAAATATCTCCAAAAAGCCAGCTTCTACCTTCTTGATCTCTCAAGGGGGAGTTCTGCAACTCCACCCTCTGCAGGGGCCTGGCGCACACAAAAACCTGTCTAAGACAGAATGGCATCAACATTTCTGATGTAAATTAAAAGCAAAGACAGTGAAGAGAGAGGTGTTTAATAAGAGCTATTAATAAGAGCTTTGCAGGCTGTGCAGCTCGGTGCCTTCAGCAGTCTGAGGCGTCAATTAATGGCCTTATAGAACACAGCCTGGTGTGTCTTTCCAAGCCTGTGAAAAAGCAGGGAACAATAGGGAATATTTGAGCTGTTCTGTCTCTATAAATGCAGTGTTCAGTTCCCTTGGAGTGCAGGGAAGCTCGTGTAGATGGCTCCCTGGGAGGTTTGTCCATGAGGTATTCACAGATATTGGTCTTCTCCACACGTGTAACTGGCAGAGCATTGCTGATCTCTGGCAGTGACTTGTGCCAGCAATGAACTGTTCCAGAAACGTCAGTGTGTGAATGCTGGGCTCGGGACAAGGGCTGGGGCTCAGACCAGAGGAGGCTGACAGCGTTTCCTGAGTGCTGGAGGGGAGCAAGGGGCCTCATATCAGAGAAAGATCCCTCAGGCCATGAGCTCCCTCCTTGCTCTGGGCTGGCAGTGTGTGTGAGATCAGCCCTGTGCTCCATCACTGTCTGCTCATGGCAAAATTCATGGAATCACGGAGTCATTTAAGTTGGAAAAGACCAACCATTTACCCTCTGTCAGTATAACTGTGCCAAGGAGATGGAGGTGCTGGGATGGTGTCAGAGTAGATGAAGAGGAAGCAGAGTGTCAGGAGAGGGTAGGAATCAGCTGATGGGTTTGTTTGAGGGAATGCTTCCCTTCCCTGCAGCACATGGCACGTGCACCATGGCTCACACCGTGTCCAGCTGCTGTTGAACCTCTCCCCCTGCCCTCTGCAGATGATCAGGTCCCTGAAGAAGGCGATGGCACCGGTCCTGAGCGACGTGTCCGTGGAGTGGGTGTTTCCTGAGAGCACCGAGGTCTTGGTGTCCCCTGTCAGCAGCAGCTGCCTGTTCCCTGGTGACCGTCTGCTCAGCTACAGTGTCATCTGTGACACCTCCCCGTACCTCTCCAACCCCAGATCTGTGAGTCCCTGGGGCTCTCCCAGGAGCTGGGGCTCTTGGGGTGTGTGCATGCTCAGGGGGTGTCTCCTGCTTCCCTGCTGTGTCCTTAGGGAGGTGATGGGTGGGATTTTGGGGGCAGCAGAGCCTGGGGATGCTGTGCAGCCTGTCCCAGCCGGGAGCTGGTGCACAGACAGGTGTGGGACCCGTTCCCTCTCTGTGCTTCTCCCCAGGACAAGAGGCGGCGGTACAGCATGATGCATTCCCAGGAGTCGGGCAGCTCTGTTTTCTTTCACTCCCAGGAGGAGGGAGCAGACTTGGAGAGCTGGAACCACTCCAGAGACTCGGAGGGCTCCTGCCCCAGCAGGCGCTCCCCCGACCGCCTGGGCGTGGGCAGAGATCCTGGGGCAGAGTCGGACACGGACACGGGTCAGGTTCCCTCTGTGCATGCCCCCGTCTCTCTGATCAAACTCCTGACACTGCTCCCCCAATTATTTTGCCTGATTTTTACATGTCTTCAGCTGCAAAGAGCTGGAGGAGTTTGCAGGAGAGATGACAGATCTCCTGAGGCTTGAGCGAGTCTGTTTGGTTTGGATGTTTTATCCAAACCTGTCAGGAAATCAAGGGAAGCCCTGGTGAGCTGGGCTCCCTGGAGATTTTCAAAGCAGCTTTAGCTTTGGCCACATAATTATTTACAAGCTTCCCAAGCAGTGTGAGGAGGAGTGGAGTGAGCAAATGGGTTGCTCTGCTCGACCATCCCTGTACCTGCAAAGCAGCTTCAGGACTGCAGGAACCTCAAAACTCCAGTCAGAAGTGGGGGAGAATGGACCCAAAGCCCTCTCCAGGGTGTCACTCCTCCCCACCATGGCCTGGCTGGGTGTTTGTGTCAGCAGCATGTGGCATAAAGCAGCTGGTTGCACCCCAGACCTGGGGAAGCCTCTATTACTCATGGGATGTTCTTCCCTTTTATTCCAAGAGGAGCTGTGCTGTGCATCCCCTCAAACTTGTCAAAAGCAATGAGAAATCGTGTCTTTCCAAGGCAAATTTTAGTCTTGCTCTGACAGGAGCGTGTCTGCACTAATTAAATTTCATTAGTAAACCCTTTGTCTTCTCCAGGGAGGTTTGGGGAAATGCAGTCAGGCTTTTTTTGGCTGAAAACTCCTCAGACAAAAGCTTCCCAACCTGCTCTCTTGACATCCCCAGGAATTATGAGTGTTTCTATTTCCTTTTGTGGTTCTTTGCTTAAAACGTTGCAGGGCTGAGTGTGGCCCCCTGAGCTTTGGCAGGACCCTGGGGAGGGCTCCCTGCCTCCCACCATGAGCCAGGGGGGTGCTGCTGGCTGATCCCACTCCAGAGTGGAGCTGACCCCCTCTCCCACCATTCAGGAATGGATGTGGAGGCTGTGTCCAGGAGAAGGGCGTACAGCACCACCCAAATCTCCGAGCAGGAGCCTCGCAGGAAGGTGCCCACAGCCAGCGATCCTGGCACTGCCCTGGTGAAAAACCCCCTCCGAAAAACACACCTGCAGGACCTGCAGCAGCTCAGCCCCGAGCCCTGGCAGGTGCATGTCCAGGTAGGTGATCCCCCAGGAGGGCTTTGCCTGCAGGTGGAAGCCAGCAAGGAGAAGCAGGAAAAGATCAGGTGGAAAAGAGCCTGAGGGAAAGGGCCTGGCTCACACTAGTCCTAAAATATTGATATAGATAATAGATATAGACAATAGATACAGACAATAGATATAGATAATAGAAATAGATAAGAGATATAGATAGGATATATAAATAAGAGATGTAGATAAGAGATGTAGATAACAGATACAGATAATAGATACAGATTATAGATATAGATAAGATATAGATAACAGATATAGATAATAGGTATAGGTAATACATAGATAACAGATATAGATAATAGACATAGGTAACAGATATAGATAATAGATAGAGATAATGGATATAGATAATAGATATAGATCTAGATATAGATATAGATATAGATAACAGATATAGATAATAGATATAGATAATGGATATAGATAATAGATATAGATAACATATAGATAGATATAGATATAGATATAGATATAGATATAGATATAGATATAGATATAGAAAAAGATATAGAAAAAGATATAGATAACAGATATAGATAATAGAGATAGATAAAAAT
>JAOTQP010000856.1:1225376-1239426 GCA_026413545.1 Cichladusa arquata
ACCCGCCCCCGAGCTGTCAGCTCCTTACATAAGGTTGCGGCTACGCCCGAGATATCACAGGGAAAGCTTGGAAACAGGAGGCGAAGGGTAACGGCAAAGCACAGCCCCTCCAAGGCATATTTTTAGGCTTTGCCTGATGCTCCATTCCTGGGCAAAACGCCAAGGCTCCAGGCCATGCCCTGCTCTGGTCTGAGGGGGATTGACCTCCCTGCTGTCCCCAGTGAGGGCACTTGGCTTTTTGGGGTGGTTGGTCCCCTGGAGAGGAGGGACACCTCTTCCAGCAGATGGGATTCTGTCGTTCCCATCTGGATTGTGGGTTTTTGACTGTAGTGTGGCTTTTTGAGCTGTGTTCCGGCTGCTCCCTCTGGGATTCTGTTCCGAGGGCTACCTCGCCCTGCAGGCAGCCACCGCCACCTACAGCCGGTGGGACGCGGCCCTTCCCCGGCACCGGGATCACCAGGGACTCCTCCTCCTCCTCCTCCTCCTCCTCCAAACGCAGCCGTGGCTTTGTGCCTCACAGCCAGAACGGCTTCGGACACCGCCCGGCTGCTCTGGTTAATGTTTAACGAGGAAACAACCCATCATTTTCACTGTTGAATTCAGGGGGTTTTAAATGTGAATGGGAATGTTTCTTTTTAGATGTGCCTGGGGGATGTGAATGGCTGACAGGAGTGCCCAGAGGCTGTCTCAGTCCTGGAGTTTTCAACTGCTCCTACTTGAGGCTCCCTCATTCCCAGGAATGTTTCTCTAACTGTCCTCCCCACCATATTGTTAATTGCAGCAGCACTTTGGGTCCATAAACCCTCTTGGGTGTATATGGGATTTATGGTAAAATACAGGTGTCAGGGAAGGGAATTTTCCTGCCTTGTGTCAGTTGGGGGATTTGGCACCACCTGTGTCATTAGGGGACAGTGGTGATTGCCACGTCCAGTGCAGGGGAAACAGGTTCCCCCCTCAGCCAACCTCCATCATGGCTTGGGATGATCCAGGCTCAGTGTCCACCTCAGGGAGGACAAACCTCACCAATCCTATGGAATATTCAACACAAAGACACTTTTCATCCCATTTTATTACTTCACACTCCATTTGCTATCCCAAGCCAAGCCAAGCAGAGCCATCAGCCACAGCACTCTCACATCCCCATCCTCATATCCTGGTGTGACAAAGCCATTTTGGGGGGATCACAGAATTACCTGTGATCACACCCCCTGCTATGAGCTCTGACAGCCCCTCCTGGTCCGTTAGGCCTTGCAGCCCTCTGGCAGCCTCACAGGAATTCTGCAGCCTCTCAGAACCCTTAATACATTTTATTTTTGTTTTCCCACATTTTTAGCAGCTGGGTAAGGGGCTGCAGGCTCTGTAACCATGACACGAACCCTGAGAGTCCAAACCTTAACAGAAGAGCTGCATCTCCCCCACAGCATCTCACCCTTTCCAAGGAATCACCTCACTCAAAAACACCTCCAGAGCACAGCGTGAGCAAGCTGCAGAGTCACCTTTTCAGACTCAGCTTTGCTCCCCTGCTGAAGCACTCACTCCCCCAAGCTCCCTCCCCTTCCCCAAAATCCACCACCCAAGCAGCGAGGTGAAAAAACCCCTTTGCCAGTGGCAGCTTTAAATCCACAATCTCCCCCCCGGAGAATCACAAAACATTAACTATTGTACAAAGGAACCATCCTGGTGATGCCCTGCCTGCAGATTGGGCACTTTTTGGGCTCGGGAAGAGCCTGGTAGCACTCGTGGCAGGAGCAGACGTGGCCACACTCCAGGAAAACGCAGGATTTGGTGCTGCTCAAGCAGACCACGCAGGCGTTTTTGAGAACCTCGCCGCCCTCGGCGCTGGCCAGGCGCTCCTGGGCCTGCCGGAACTCCTGCTGCATCTGCCGCAGGCGCTGCCGCTCGCGGTGCTGCCGGTACTGCCTCCGCAGCAGGAACAGCAGGATGGTGCAGGTGGCAAAGCCAAAAATGACCGTCAGCATTTTCCAAAACCGGACGCCAGACTCTTGTTTCTGCAGCAAGGACTCGAAATCCAAGGAGCTCAGGTAGTAGGGCATGCCCTGCTTCGGGGGCTGCAGCTTGATGGTGGCGTTGTCCAGGACCAGCTCTCCCACCCCCGTCAGGGCCGTGCCCACCTTCAGCATCTGCTCTGTCTCCTGGATTCCCTTGGGACGCTCCCCGCTGATGTAGTGGCCGATGACATCTGTGAAGGACTGGACAGAGGGGTGGAATTTCTCATACACTGTCTCCAGGCTGAGCTCAGCAGCTTCCAGAGGCTTCATCACCCGCACAGTGACCCCGGCGCTGTCCTCAGAAGGGGCCAGGTCAAACGGCGTGGTGTTGGTTCTCTGGTGGATGATCTTCTCGTAGTCATTCCTGGGGAGGGACAAGGGGGAAAGTGAACTGCCTTCCCCTGATGGGAAACAGAGCCTGGGATGGACCTGCTGGTTTTGGGGACTCTCAGTGGAGTTTCTTTGACGGGAGTCTCTGGAGAACACTTTTCCCCTCATGGCACTATCCAGGTGTGCACCAGGCCACTCCACCCTCACCTCAGTGTTCCAAAGGTAGTGGGGGCTTCCCCCATCCCCATCTACTTCCTCCTCACCTGCTGTGGCATTCCCAGCTGTGGCCATTACAGGCCCAGGGAGAATCTTAAAGAATTTTTCCAGTCTAGCTTTCTCAGCCTCAGCTAGGATTTTTGTCAAGCTAGAGGCTCTTTCTCTACTGTAAACATAAGAGAAAGAATCATAACAAAAGATAAACACCTGCTGGATCTGTAAGAAAGCCTGGGACAAGAGCTGTCTCCTTGTCTAACCAATGAATTGTCTGTATTTTGTTTTTCATGAACTGTCTTATTTAAAGCAATAGCTTCCTTCAATAAATAGCTCTTTCTTGTTCTTTCTTACACCATGCAGGAGAGTGCCATGTTACTGTGTCCTTCCACCGCTCAGTAACCCCTATACAGTAACACCCAGCTGTCAAAACCATCCCCCCAGGAGAAGCACCACGTGTCACACATCCCAATTTGATAAGTGTTACCAAATGCTTATCAAACAGCATCACTGGGATCTGTTTCAGCAGTTCTGGGATCCTCCTCGGGTCCCCTGGGTGTGGGGATCACCCAAATCCAATTAATTTCTGTTCTGGAAGTGAAGTTTTATTGGAAACGCCACCCTCTGGCCACCTCTGTAACAAGGTGGGGCTGAACAATGTTCAACCTGTGTTGGGTTACTTGATGTGCTCTTGTCCTCCAGCCCCTCTGTGAAAGCCCTAAAATCAGCCAAACATGCCCTGTTAGGGCAGCTGTCACTGTGGGGGCGACTTTGGGATCCAGCTCTGAGGCACTCGGTCACTCTGGCCATGCCTGATGCCATTTCAGGGTGTCAGACCCCCCGGGGGCAGCAGAGGTGTTTTGAGGGTACCAGGCACATACCAGAGGTGGGTGGTTCTGTTCCACACCATCTTGTGCTCCTGCAGTGTCAGCCTCTGAACCACACCCTTGCAGTTCTCCACAAACTGGCTGCTCAGGGTCTCCTTCACCGAGCGCACCACACCTGCAACGGGAGTCCATGGGTAGGTGAGGTGCTCATCAAACAAACCTTGCACAAGGACTTGGAGTGACAGGACCATGGGGAATGGCTTCATACTGACAGGTTTTGATGGGCTGCTGGGAAGAAATCCTCCCCTGTGAGGGTGGGAAGGTGCTGGCACAGGTTCCCAGAGCAGCTGTGGCTGCCCCTGGATCCCTGGAAGTGTCCAAGGCCAGGCTGGACAGGGCTTAGAGCACCTGGGACAGTGGAGGGTGTCCCTGCCATGGCAGGGGGTGGAAATGGATGAGCTTTAAGGTCTCTTTGAACCAAAACCATTCTAGAAAAGGGTTAAAAAGTGGTTAAAAGGGTTGTCAGGAGTCTGTGGCTGCTTGGCAGGGGGGAATATGACCTGATGGGCACAGAAGGAGGAGCTGGGGATGAAATTCCCCAGTGAGGAGCAGCTGTGGGGTGGGATGTGCCCCTCACCCCCGTTTGGGGCACTGCTTTGGGTCCTGTTTGAAAGGAATCAGGGATTTATCTCTACAAAGAAACTGTGGGTCTGCTGGTAGATAAAACTAGATACTGAGAGATAAAAGAAACAAGGTGCAGAACCATAAATTCTATATGAATTCCACTGACTGGCACAAGGAAGAGGAAAGGGGGGGTGGGGTTATACATTAGAAGGGGTTCTTAGGTATCATGCATTTCGGGAAGTCTGTACCTCAGCCAATGGGGAAAGAGAGAGGGAAATGTGGCCGGGAAATGAGGATAAAAAGGAGGCTGCGTCCTCTAGCAATTTGAGAAACTCCATGCAAAATGCCCACGACTTCTCCCTTTATTCCAATAAAGTTATAGGACTCTTCTGCCTCCTCGCTGGACGCAAACCTCTGATGTTTGCGGATTAATCTTCCTGACCCTACCTTCTATGACCGCATAGGGCACGCAGCGCCCGGGCGCCTCCAGCAGCACGGCCCGCAGGTCCCCGTCCAGCCGCACCTTCCTGGCGCCCTGCGGGGAGCGAACAGAGGCCGCGGCTCAGCCTGCGCGACCAGGCCGCGCCTCGGGGACCGGGCCCATGCATTCCCCCGCCGCACCCCCCGCACGCACCTCGAGCCCGCGGGCCACGCGAGCCTTCTGCCGGTAGACGGAGTAGAGCAGGGCGGTGATGGCGGTGCTGGCGGTCAGGAGCACGGCCTGCGCGGCCGAGGGCCGCCCGCCGCCCTCCATGGCCGCCAGGCCTGCGTTGCCACGGCAACCGCCCGGCGCGCCGGCGCGCGGTGATGACGTCATGAGGGCGCTCTGGCAGCCGCAGCGCCGCCATCGAGACGGGGAGTCCGCCAGGGCCGGGCGGGGGGACTCCGCAAAGCCTTGTTGGGGTGCGGGGCTAACACACAGTGCAGCCCCACAGAGGCTGCGGCCCCACGGAGCTTCAGGGGGACAAACCCCATCCCTGCGAGTTCGAGGGGGCGGGACAGGTCGCAGCCTCCCCACCCCTTTACCCCCCACCTCCACCCTGGGGTCTTCGGGAAGACAAACTCCAGATGTCCTGCCTGAATAAATCAGCTGGGAGTACTGAGCCTCAGGGGCCTCTAGTGGCTGTGGGACAAAGATCCCAGGGAAGGGGGACCCAAAGCCCCCCAAAGAAGCAACACAAGAAGCCTCATCAGCATCTGAGGGGATATTAGCCCAAATCCCAGCCATCCCTTAGGATCTTGTCAGCTGGCCCCAGATCCTAATGCCCCCGACTGCTGGGGGGGAGCATCCCCCTTACCCCTCCTTCCACCTTGGGGGTGAGGGAGCAACCCAAATTTCAGCCTTCTGCTAAGTTTGGGGGAGCAGTGGTCAGACCAAAGCATGTTCCCCCATGGCTGGGAGGGGATATCTCCCCAAATCCCAGCCCTACAGCACCTTGGGGAAGGGGTTACAACCCCTCCCTGGGCTGTGGGGCAGCAGCAGCAGCAGCACATGTCCCCTCCACTGCGAGGGCTCAGCCTCAGGACTCAGCCCCCAGCCCCACTTTGCAGGGTCCTTTACCCCCGCCCCACAAAGGGCCATGGCAGGGTGGCAGGGACACAAGATCCCCCCCATCCCCAGCCCCAGCATCTCCTTACCATCGCTTATTCTGGGAAAGCAGCAAAAGGGGAAGAAAAAAAATAGCAATTTTTCGTAAATTATTGATCTTCAGGTTCTTGGTGCTAATTTGGAGTGTGGGATGGGGGTGCTCTCCAGTTCTGCTCTCCAGTGGGGTCCAAGGGGCCAAACCCCCATCACTGCTCCCCCAGTGTGGGCGGCACAGCCGTCCCCCAGCTCTATATTTAAAAAATCAAGTTGCCATGACTACGCAGAGCAGCTCTCCCAGCCCTCGGTGCCGCAGGAAAGCAGTATGGACCCCGCAGCCCCCCCATCCTTGGCTCGCCTTGCCTTTCGAGGGGTAAACACAGCACACACCCCCCAAACTGCCTCAGTGCCGAGCTTAACTCCGCCATCCGCCGGGGTCCGGCCGAGACACAGGCGCCGTCACACCGCAGAAAACACACATTCATTTTATTAATATGGCCGCTGTGGAGGAGGCACGAGAGCAGGTTCATGTGCAGGGCTAGGGGGGTCCCTGGGGTGCAAACCCACCCCCACCGTGGGTCTTGCTGCAAACGGAGGCGCCGTCTTGTCCAGATTGATCCCCGAGGAGGGTCCAGCACCGGCCTGGGGCGCAGGGAGGGCACCGGGGCCCTCAGCACACGGCCGCCCGGGGCCCGCGCAGGCTGCACCCCCTCATGTCGCTGGCCAGCCGCAGCACGGCCGCTCGCCCGGGGTCCCCCAAGGGCGCCCCGCCGCCCAAGGCCTCCTCCTCCTCCTCCTCCAGGATGGAGCTGAGGCGCGGGGCGCAGCGGGCGCGCTCGGCCGGCGGGCGGTAGGGACACTTGGCGTTGAGCAGCCTGCGGAGCGGCACCAAGGGCACGATGGCGTCGCCCAGCAGCTGCTGCTGCACGTGGCGGAAATCGCTCTGTCTCTTGAGGCGCTTGAACTCGTTGAAGGCGGAGGCCGAGGTCTGGTAGAGCAGCAGGGCCATGGCGCGCGCCTTGTCGGCCTTGGACACCAGCACGGCGTGGCAGCGCAGCACCACCGCCTTGTTCTTCACCTGGTGCCGGTACACCCAGGCGAACACCTTGGGGTGCCGGCGGTCGGCGGCGCAGTAGGTGATGCGGTGCAGCAGGTACGCGTGGCCCGGCCGGCGGGCCCCCTTCTCGCAGGGCGTCATGCGGATGCCGTGCGGGCCCAGCGTCAGCTTCATCTTGGCCCCGCCGGCGCCCGCCTCGCTCTTGGCCCAGATCTTGCCCACCGCCTCCTCGGTGCAGCCCTCGCCCTTGGCGTGCAGGGTGACGGCGTTGCCCAGGTACCGCACCGTGTACGTCGGGTCCTCCTTGTTGAGCTCCACTTTCTGCCGCTTGCCGCGGAAGACGCTGCCCAGGCGCTCCAGCGGGCACTCGGGCAGCAGGTCCGGGCAGGAGCGGAGGAAGCCGGCCAGCAGCGCCGCGTAGCTCAGCCCCGGCCCCAGGCTCTTGCCTTTGCACTTACGTTCATTTTCCACCAGCACGAACTTGCTCCGGCGCCAGGGCAGCATCTCGGCTCCGCTCCGCTAATCCGCAAGCAGCGGGACCACCCCCCCTCCCCACGCCGGTTCGGGGGGTGTCCCCGCGCCCCCCGCGCAGGGGGTGAAGCCGCTACCCCGGCAGCGGGACGCGGCCGCCGTACCCGATCCGGCTGCCCACGGAGGATGCGGAGCCGCGGAGCCGCCGCGTTCCGGGTGCCGCCTGCGCCTGATGCTGCGGGAGCGGCGGCGGCGGCGGCGGCTGCGGGGACGCGGCTCTCCGTGGGCTGCTCCACCTCCCCGAGCACGCGGGGAGCCGCCGGTGAACGGCCCCCGCCGGTGAACGGCGGAGAACGACCGCCACCGGTGACACCCCCACCGGTGAACGGCACCCTCCGGTGAACGGCCCCACCGGTGAACGGCGGTGAACAGCCCCTCCGGTGAACGACCCCTCCAGTGAACGGCCCCACCGGTGAACGGCGGTGAATAGCCCCTCCGGTGAACGACCACTCCAGTGAACGGCCCCACCGGTGAACGGCATCCTCTGGTGAACGACCCCCACCGGTGAACGACCCCCGCCCGTGAATGGCAGTGAACAGCCCCTCCGGTGAACGGCCCCACCGGTGAACGACCCCTGCCTGTGAATGGCAGTGAACTGCCCCTCTGGTGAACGGCCCCACCGGTGAACGACCCCCACCGGTGAACGACCCCCGCCCGTGAATGGCAGTGAACAGCCCCACCGGTGAACGGCCCCTCCAGTGAACGGCCCCCTCCAGTGAATGATCCCCGCCGGTGAACGCCCCCCCAGCTCCGTGTGTGCTCCCTCCGTGCCCCAGCAGGGAGAGGAAACCAGGGGGAAAATCAAGCCCCTTATCCCCATGCAGCAACCAGACCCTCAGTGCCGAATCCCACCGGCATGAGGGGTAATTGTCTAATTTCCCACCCGGGGGAAACGGGGGGAGATGATTTTGGGAGCGTCAGATGATAGTTTCTGGCACTGGAACAACAAAAAGGTGGATTTTTTATCCCCCCAAACCAGTACATTGCACAAGGGTGTGTGCCAGGATTTGCAGATCCTGCAGGTTTGCTGGCATTTTTTCCTCCAAACCTCCCATTTGCCTCTGTTATTTCCAAGCCAGTCAGACCTTGCTTCTCCTCTCCCTTCGGGCTGAGCTGGCTTTTAACCTGTTGCTTTTATCTCTGGCCAAGGCCCTAGGACAGCTTCTCTCCAGGAGAAATGGAATGTTATTTCCCCATGGCACAGCTCAGGGGGGATTTCTGGGGAGTACTGTGAGGTTTCAGCCCTGCAGTGGAGTCTGAGGCTGCTCAGGATTCAGCGTCTTTGGCTCAAACCATGATTTCCACCTTTTTTTTTTTTTTTTTTTTTTTTTTTTACCATCTGGATGTAAAGCAGGGAGACCCCCGGGCTTGGGAATGCTCTGTTTGCCTTGGGGTTGAAAAATGGGAAGGAAAAAGGGGTAAAATAACACTACGTGTCCCCACTTTTAGTCTATTTGGGGAAGAAAACCAGGGTGGGGTGTTGCAGGGAACAGGAAGCCATTTCCCAGCAGCTTCCCAGATTTTCTGCAGTTTGAGTGAAGCAAATACAACCTTAAAATAGCAGCTTCACAGGCAGACAGCACCAGCCCCACTCTCACTGCCGCGGCCTTGACAGCCTCATAGATTTTTGCAGCCAAAATAATAAAAAATGCATGAATTTGTCTGTTTTTCAGCTTTTCTGATGCAAACATAGGCTGTGTGGCTTGCTCCTGGTGCAAGTATGGTTTTGGAGAGATGGCAATTAGGGAATTAGTGCTAATGAGGAAGATTTCTATCCATACTAGCCACCATCTTTCATAATTTCTATTCTTGCCCTCATTGATTGAGGTGAGGTCTGTGTTTACTTGCTTGGTGTTCATATTGAGAGGGCAGGAGTGAACTCACACTGAAAGCTTCTTTATTTACAGATCCCACAAGTTGCCCTAGGACTGGTTTTCCTTTTTTTCTCCTGGATTTTGGGGAGGCAAAGGAGACTCTGCACCACATTTTGTATAGGGGAAAACAGCCTGGATTTGCACTTGAAAAATGAAAAAAATGAGTTGTGGGCTGCTTCAGGGTTGGCAATCCCTCCTCTCACTCACTTCCCTGGCAAGTAGTGAGCTGTCATCGTTGGGTTCCAGAGGGAGCAAGCATTCTCATGATCTGTGGGAGATGGTTTTCCTGGTTTCAATACAGATCTCAGCACCCCAGCTTTGGTTTCTTGGGGTGCCTGTGGTGATCCTACTGTCCCATGCTCTGTTTCAGTTCCCAGAGTTTCAGCCCCATCAGGAGTCACTGCCAGTTTAGATGCTGCTTCCCAGCCTGTTGTGGCTCCTCAGCAGCGACCCAGCAGCAAGATTTGCTGGGAAAACCAGCAGGTGAGGTCCAAAACTTCCCCAAATCCAACAAACTGGATAAAAATCCCAGTGATAAATCCCTGGGGGCTGTGAAACCCATCCTTGCAGCTAGAAAATGGGGCAGGAAGCTCCTTGGGCAAGGGGAAAAATAGAGAAATCTTTAATTAAAAAGCAATTTGATGATCACCCGGGAGCCCTTTGCCTTGTGTGGGCTGATTCCCGTGGAGGCACCAGCCAAACTGAATTTGGGCTACAGCATGAGGGCATCTCAAAAAGGGCTTTTGACCACCTGTGTCTTCAGCCAGTTTCCCCTGCTGCCTGTAGTTAGAAGACCTGGGAAAATGTGATATATACAGATATTATTTTTTGTGCTTTCCATCATAGTAATTTATTTCTTTTGATCTCAGTGATCAGGAACTGTTGTTCCTTCCCCCCACAGGAATGATTTAATGACATTTTCCTGTGGAGCCACAGAACCAGTTTTGAACTGAGGAGAAAAAAACTTCTGGGACAGGGGTGGAAAAATGCTCTGCCGGGACGGAGAAAGGAGGAAGTAAATAATAAAAACAGGAGAAATTGGAAAAAACGAGGCAGCAGGCAGGGAGAGGATGTGGGAATCGCTGAGCACGATGCTTTGGGGGCCAGGGCTGTCCCTGAGGATGCTTCCCGGAGCTGAGCTGCCTGCCGGGGCGTTATCCCGGCGTTCCGGCCAGCCTATTTTCCAGGCGAGGAAATATTTAACCGCGGCGTCAGCGGGCAGGGCAGGCGGGTGCAGGAATGGAGGGAGGCGGGCAGCAGCCGGTCCCTGCTGTCCCCCCGGGCCAGCCCCAGGGTGACCATCTCCAGCTCCTGCTGCGCCGCAGCCGGGAGGCCAAAAAATGCGCTTATTGTCCCTACAGCCAGTTCCCGGTGGGAGCCGCGCTGCTCACCAGCGGCGGGCAGATCTTCTCGGGTAAGATGGGGACCTGAGACCCCCTCCGGGGATTGTGGGGAGCCCCCAGCAAGCTTTGGGTCATGTATGTGGGTGTAGCGGGGTCATGCCGGGGTGCTGGTGGTGCGTGTCCTCCCCCGCTGCCTCTTGGCAGCCGCCATCCCGGACCAAGCCAAAGATCACAGCAGATGGGAAAATAAACAGGGGAAGCAGGAGAAATGGCTTTTCTTCGTGAATTCCCTAAGAAAGGAGCTGGTGGGGTTTGGGGTGGCTGATGCCGGGGCTGTCCCTGCAGGGTGCAACGTGGAGAACGCCTGCCACAGCCTGGGGGTGTGTGCGGAGCGCACCGCCATCCAAAAAGCCATCTCCGAGGGGCACACCAGCTTCAAAGCCATGGCCATCGCCAGGTGAGGGTGCTCCGAGAGCTGCAATGCTGACGGATGGGATGGGGAACCGGCAGGAGAATCCCTGCTGCTCCTCAGGGACTGCTGCTTTGGCAGCAACCCCATCTTTTGGGGAGGGAAATAAAGTTTTTGCACGGTGGTTTTGGAGGAACTGGGGGGCAAATCTGTTGTGGCTCTGTATTTATCGGGGCACGAAGGTCTTTTGCTGGTGTTCTTCCCTCCTCTGACCTCAGGACTGAGCTCTGTGCCCTTCTCCTTTGGCAGTGACATGGGGGACCAGTTCATCGCGCCCTGTGGTGCCTGCAGACAAGTGATGAGAGAGGTGACAGTCGTGTGGGGCTCCATGGTTCATTCCCTGACCCCAGACAGCATCCCCTGACCCCAGGCATCTCCCCCTAAAACACCTGGAGGTACCAAGGAGGGTGCAATCCCCCACCCTCAGCCCCAGGGCTGGCTCCAGGCTCCTCAAATTGTGTTATCTGCTGGGAAAGGGGTATCCCAACCCTGAGTGGGTGTTCAGTGGGAATCCATCAGCTCACCCTCCCCAGGGGGGTTTATTCCTCCAGGTGGAGGGTTTTGCCCTCTGGTTCTGGCAAGCCTGAAAATGGGGGTTTTCCTGTAAAAGCTGAGCTTCCCACAGATCCTTTCCAGCTCTGTGTCCCTCCTCCACAGGAATTCCAGCACCAACAGCCCATTTTTGGGTTGTTAATATTTAATGGGTTACGGGGCTGTGCTCGAGGGTCAGATTCAGCAGGTTCAGAGGTACCAGGGCTCATGCTGGTGGGGTAAAAGCACAGGATCTGAGCCCAAAATATCCTCTGGGGGAGGAAATGCTGATAAGCCAACCCAAAATACATGCACTAGAGGGGGATGCTCCCTGTGAACCTGAAAAAAAGGGGTATATGAATAATTTGGGGAAGAAATGCGGATTCTTCCCTTCTTCTCCCTCATTATGCTCGTTTCTCCTGTTCTCCTCCAGTTTGGCACAGACTGGGATGTCTACCTGACCAAAGCAGATGGCACCTACATTGTCAAGAGGCTGGAGGAGCTGCTGCCGCTCTCCTTTGGCCCTGAGGACCTGAAGAGGGTCTGAGCAGTGTGCCCACCACCAGCCTTTGCCCTTAGGCACAGGGGACAATGGTTTTCCCCAATTGCCTCAGCCTGTAAGCAACTTTTTGGGAACAACACAGGGGGAAATGTGTTTTATACTGTTAAGTTGCCTGTTCCTCTGGTTCATCTTCTGATTCAGTGTTGATTCGCAGACTGCAGCTCCATCTTGCCCCAAGGAAATGGAAAAATCAAATAATAGAAATTCCCTGTTATTAAGTAAAAAAAGTGTCCAGACATCCCTGTAGGCAAGGGAGGGCATGGCTTTGATGCACAGCTCAAACAGGCTTTGGTACAGAAACCACTCCTGAATAATGCAAAATCATTGCTTGGGAAAGTGCTGGATCCTTCAGCTCTGAAGAGAAGGGAAAGCAAGAAGGAAAAGGTCCATCAACTCCAGAAGTAATTAGTAATTAGTAAGCCAATCCAGATTAGGTGGATTGTTGGAACAGGATGTTTATCACACTGAGCGTGTCCTTTGCTCGTTTCTCCCCAGCTTGTTTTCCTTGCTTTTTTTCTGTTTGGGGTGAAGAAGAGGACAAGGTGTTTTTGGGGACTTCTGGGGGTTTTTGTGCCTCCAGGGTAATGCCACTTGTTGATCAATATTATATTGGTTTATAATACAATGATAAATTAATTCATTACATTTCCCACCCAGTGCTGGGTAGAGCATTTCTGCCATGCCCAAGTGAAATAAAAGCACTTCTGGTTTATCTCCTGCAGTTGTAGCAAGTGATGAAACACAGGGAGTGGGGTCCTGGGGCTGTCCTGCAGCCCTAGTGGGGCTGGGGAGTGCTGGATGTGCCCTGGGAACCTCATGAGGTTCAACCAAGCCAAGTGCAGGGTGCTGCACCTGGGTCAGGGCGACCCCCAGCACCCATACTGGCTGGAGGATGAACATTCCTGCTGGGAAAGACTTGGAGATGCTGGTGGATGAAAGGCTGGATGTGCCTCGGCTGTGGGGCTCAGCCCACAGCATGGGCAGCAGTGGAAGAAGGGATTCTGGCACAGGGTGCCCAGAGAAGCTGTGGCTGCCCCTGGATCCCTGGAAGTGTCCAAGGCCAGGTTTGGATGGGGCTTGGAGCAACCTGGGATAGTGGAAGTTGTCCCTGCCCATGGCAGAGGTGGAACAAGATGGGCTTTGAGGTCCCCTGCAGCCCAAACCAGTCTGTGATTCTGTGACTTTGATGATTCCACAGACTGGGCTGTGCCCTGGCTGTTGCCAGGGCAGTGCTGTGCTCCATGCCAAGGCACTCCTATCTGTGTCCTCCATGCCCTGCATTGCACAAGGCTGCAGCCTGCTCTGTGCCCTGTTCTCTGCCCTGCTCCATGACCCATTCCATGCCCTGCTTGATGCCCCTTCCATCGTGCTTCATGCTGTGCTGCATGTCCCATCCCATGCCCCCCCACGTGCCCTTCCATGCCCTGTTCAGTACCCCACTCCATGCCTGCTCCATGCCCCATTCCATGCCCCACTGCCGTGCTCTGCTCTCTGACAGTCCCCATGCCCCATTCCATGCCCATTTCCACGCTTTGCTCCGTGCCCCATTCCGTCTCACTCCATGTCCCTCCCCATTCCCATTCCCATTCCCACTCCCATTGCCATTGCCATTCCCCATTCCCACTCCCACTGCCATTCCCATTCCCGATTCCCATTGCCATTCCCATTGCCATTCCCATTCCCCATTGCCATTGCCATTCCCCATTCCCATTCCCACTCCCATTCCCACTCCTATTCCCACTCCCACTCCTATTCCCCATTCCCATTCCCATTCCCATTCCCATTCCCATTCCCATTCCCATCCACATTGCCATTGCCATTGCCATTGCCATTGCCATTGCCATTGCCATTGCCATTGCCATTGCCACTCCCACTCCCATTCCCCGTCCCCGTCCCCGTTCCCGTTCCCATTCCGTTCCTGTTCCCGTTCCGTGCCGGGGGCGTGGCCTCACCTCCCCGTGGGCGTGTTCCTGGGCGGGGCCTCTCCCCATTGGCCCGCTCCGGGCCCCGCCCCCGCCCAGACGCGGCGGCCATGGCGGTGCGGCTGCTGCTGGCCCGGGCGCTGCGGCTCCTCCCGCGGTGCCGCCCGCCCTGCGCG